>LT727895.1:69573-185931 GCA_900157175.1 Oithona nana
TTTTGAATTTTTGAAAGAAAAAATCAAATACTTTACTTTGAAAATAAATATTGCTTGCTGCTAGCTTATTATTTTCAAACACAGTGTATCCCGTGTCTAATAATGGGTTCGTGGTAATAATCCCGTAGCTTTCTTGGTTTTCTTCTAAAAGTATTCAAAATTTGTGAGGTTCTTCTTCTTTGGAGAAGCTCTCCTCCTCGTTAATCTTTTCAAGAACCCCCTTTTCTAGTGGGCTCTTAGGCAAATGTAAGTGATTTTGAAGTTTGCATATTCTATAGGGAGCTACTTTAGCTAGTTCTAGCTACTTCTAGGACCTACTACTACCTTGTCACGAAAATGTGTCCTAGTAACCAATGCAGTCAATAAACCATAACCAAGCTAATTTTCGATGATAGATTTTGATTTGCACAGGGGTAAAAAAAAAATCTGCACAATGAGACACAGCGGTTATTTTCAAACACTATGCATTGCTTTACTTATTTTTAACTTCATGTAAGGGTACTTAGGCCATTTTGATTATTATTCCATCCGATTATGGAGAAAATCCGTTTTTAAAGATTAGATAATCTCTTGGATTCGAAAAGCCACGCCAAAAAATTCAAATTACAAAGAGCAGAATATAGTACTGACCCTAAAACCCAGAAACCTAAAATGTAAAAGCATTAGAGCTATCGTAATATACCGGCCGGCGTCTATTCCCTTTCAAAACATTGGCTCGTATTTTCCCGCCGTTTGCCTTACTACTCTTACTATACTACTATGCGCCGTATGTACTCCCTTTCATTTTTCTCAAAAGTTTTAAAACTAAAAGATAAATGAGAAAAATACTCGTCAAACTGCCTGAGACGTCAACCAAAGCTACCTGAACCTGCTACGTTTTCACGTGTTTAAGATTCAGAGTAGAACAAAAACACTTGAGGAGCTTCTCTTTACTACTGTACTAAAGATTTTAGCGGGACAAAATCCGTGTAGAGACTCTAAGCTGCGTTGTGAGCTGCTTTTTCGCAGTTTGTACCGCCAATCTCACAGCCGGCCATCAAGGTCAATAATAGGGCGGAGGAATTTTCCGACTCTGCCTGGAAAGTAGATCCTTATTGGCGCGCTCCGTGCAGTAGTGTTTAGCACTCAGTAGCAGCAGAGCCTCAGCCTTTCAGCAGACTGCAAAGTGGCTGAGCAGTTTACAGTGCGAGCCAGCTGCACTGCAGTAAAGGCAAAACCGAGGAGCGGCGGCGCCTGCTTTGGTCGGGTCGGGCCGGCAAAACAAGGCGCGGACTAAGCTCCTACTGAGTACTGCAGGCGGTTTTGGCCGCTTGAGAGCCGCTGCTGCTGCTGCTATTCTCAACTCAGTCAACGGTCGCGCGCTCTGCTCAATAGACATTTCTTGAACGAAATCCTTGTAGAAAAGTTTTAACACCAAATCCACCAACATCCAAAATGGTAAGCGATATTACGATTTGTTGAGCATCTAGAATTGTTTCTACCATTACCATCTACCTAGGCGCACTATAAAATTTGTGGGGCTTATTGTGAAAAAAACTTGAATAATTCTCAAAGTCAAAGTGATTTGAAAGTAGGGCTAGGCGGTGCCAACACCCGGCATTTTAACAGAAAAAGTCATGTATTTTTTAAAATTCTCTTTTAGAGCGGATCGGCCGAGGTATGACCATTTTAATGGCAGAGACTACTTACTTGAATCTTTTCTCAATTTTCTCTTCTTACTTTTTATTTTGGTTTTGATATATACCCATCTTTAATTCCTACTACATCCTATATTTATATTCATACTACTTACTCTCTATGTTTTCGTATTATATTTTCCTTCTCCTTTTTGATTGATTGATCATATTTACACTTTGTTTTTTCTAAGATATTTATTGAAACCATCCAGATATCAGGTTTTGAATCATTGCTTCTATTCATCATATCCATTATCATTGTCTTGAATGTTGTGTGGCTTATTTAGTATACTTACTTATATATACATATACTATCATCATCATCATATTCCAAATTCTATATTTACATAGCTTTTTTTCCTGAGCTTTGGTGTGTGATTGAGAAAGCAAGTTAAAAGAAAAGAGACGTTTGCTGCAAGTGTTTGCTTCAGGCTGCTTTTTTAAAGCCTAATTTTGCTTCAATTTCATGATCAACTATGCTCAAAGCCAAGAAAAGTTTAAAAATAGAAGCCTGTCAGTAATATTTGCAACTAAGCAAAAAGCATGCCTACTTATTTTTGCAAGTAAAATTATTATTATTATTATTATTGCAGCCTATTACTTAGTAAAACTTAGGAAGTTATTCTTCAGAAAGTAAGAAAGTTTACTACTAAACCCAATCCTACAATCTACTACATACAAAAACTGACCCTTTTGAGGGTATTGCTGCCATACGTCTATACTCTATTTTTTGTGATACTACCTTACTTATACTACCCCTTCTTGTACACTACTAACAACTTTTTTTGAGAGTGGCTGCTACTGTGTGCAACTTTATACTTGCTCTACTGATGCTGCTGCTGCCGTTTAAATGAGAAAAAGCAAATATGCGAGACAACTATGCTCATTTTCTCTTTTATACTACTCAAGCTACAAAGAAAGGGTTAGGGTGTCTCTTTTTAGTTTGCTCTAAATTATTGTCTTTACAGGCGGATCAACTGACCGAGGAGCAAATTGCCGAATTCAAGGAAGCTTTTTCGTTGTTCGACAAGGATGGAGACGGCACCATCACTACCAAGGAATTGGGAACCGTCATGAGGTCACTCGGACAGAACCCTACAGAGGCTGAGCTACAAGACATGATCAATGAGGTCGATGCCGACGGTAAACAAGTGTTCCATCATTTTTCATAGCTATTAAAAAAAAAACACAGCCTTATGTAGTACACTTTTACAAGTGTAATTTATGTAGTTTAATGTAGCCCCGCTCCCTCTAGTGTTTGAACAAGTAAATGATAGAAAAACCTTAGAAAGACGGGAGAAAAAAAAAGTTTGTTTACTTAGTTTCGTTTTCCCTGCCTCACTTCATTATCTGGGCAAACAATGTTTATCAAAAAATACCTTACATGTACTGAACTTTAGGAAATTCCAATTACTCATTCAATAAGAGATTAAAATCATACTGTTTGAAAATCTAAGCCAAAATATCTCATTTGAACTTTTCAAGCTCAAAATAGTCGAAATAACTTTTCAGATTCTTCTTTAAAACGAACATGAAAGGCGACTTTTTTAAGTGTGATTTTCAAACACTGTGTACATTCTGAAGAATTGTGACTCAGCAACTAATTTTGTTAATTAATTTTAGGTAATGGCACCATTGACTTCCCCGAATTCCTCACAATGATGGCTCGCAAAATGAAAGATACGGACAGTGAGGAGGAGATCCGCGAGGCCTTCCGTGTCTTCGACAAGGACGGTAACGGTTTCATCTCGGCAGCCGAGCTGAGGCACGTGATGACCAACCTCGGCGAGAAGCTCACTGACGAGGAGGTCGACGAGATGATCAGAGAAGCCGACATTGACGGCGACGGTCAAGTCAACTACGAAGGTACATAATCCTACTTTTGTACCCAAAAAATATTATTCTAATTTTATTTCTCTTTATTTTCCAGAATTTGTTACGATGATGACGTCAAAGTGATTTGCGCTACCTTATTCAACTTTGTCTCATGATATCGTCTGCATTTCTTCTTTGTTTTGTGATGTATTCCTTTTATTTAAAGATCCATTTGCGCTCTCCATTTAAAACTATTCCGCAAGTTGACGACTCCTATTCGACATATTGAATGGTTGGCGGTGTTAATTCCTTGCTGGCAATTTAACAGTCTCTTCAATAAACATCCTCGAAAAAATCCAACTTTACCGCATCCGCCGATTCTTGTCTACTAGACTTTCTTTCTTCATTGGATATACCATGAAAACGAATTTTCAAACCTTTCTCGCGCCAATTTTCTACTGCACCGTAGAAGTAGAAGCAAAAGTCCAAAAAAATTCAAATGAGACCATTTTGGTACCATTTTCAAACACAATGTAGCAGCTTTCTGTTCTGGCTAGAAGTGCAAAAAGTAGGCCAAAAGTACAATTCTTCTGGTCCAAATGGTTTTCACAGTGCACTATTTTCCAAAAAAGATTATTTTTTCTAGCCATAGAAGTCTTCATATCCTGCCTGACAGATATGGATAGACTTGGCTAGGAGACACTGTCTATAGACTTTAGTTCATGATCAGCAGCAGTCCATCCGGACAGTGGACAGCAGTCAGGTTTTGGATCTATCCCTGGATGTCCCTGGTCAAGTTCCAAAGTTGGCAGACCTCCTAATCTGGCCGGGCATCCATCAATCGAAATGGGATAGTACGTGGATGGCCCAACCCTTTTCTTATCCTAAGACACTTTTTTCCTCTTTTCTACTGTTCTAGATACTTCCAAGGGACCACTTAAGATACTACGCCTACTGCTTTCTACTGCTGCTGGTATTATTACTACAGATGCAATAAACAAAAGGGAAAATAAGAAGAAGGAGAGTAGTACATAGAGTAGTCATGACCAAGTCTTTATGATTGAACCATTTATGGTACTACAGAAGAAGGGCAAAAACGAAAGCTGAAGAAGAAGAGAGAGCAGAAAATCCTATGCTGGCACGAGTTGGTTCTAGCTGCCAACTCAACTGTATTTTCTTCTACAGAGCAGCTTAGAAGCTTCAGCAGAGCAGCAGGGGGAGTGGAACTACATAGAGTGGTGCTGTAGAAAGTATGTGTGCCACCACCGATCCACCACCACCATTGCCTTCTCTTCTTCTTTCCACTGCTGTTTCTACTGCTTTTAGACACACTGATTGAAAATCACCAACCTTGTCTCGCATTGGAAATATGTTGTAAAATGAGACTTTTTCGAGTTATTTTCAAACAATGCAGTGTACTGTGTATGCTAGCTTCACGAGAGAGTTGGAGTATCACAACATCATTCCTGTATACTCTGACGGAGAGAGTCTTAGAGCAGCAAGGAAGGGCTTGTAGAGCAAGAAAAAGGGTTTGTTATCCTATAGCCAATATTGACTTTGTTCTTTTGCGCTTTATTGAATTTCGCCGCTAGGAGTCGTTGTAGCTCCTTTTCACCAGAAAAATTACCAATCATTTACATTTTTGGTGATAAAAACTCGTGAATACACAACTTCGAAAAATATCGGATCTATTTTAGGCATAGGGCAAGAACAAGAAGGAAAAGTAGCAATATTACCACACCATCCTAACTTTTTTTTCTTGTGAAGGTCTTCTTTTCTGCTGTAGTAGTACGACTTCTAGTTCTACTATGATACTGCTACCAAGGCCTCGCTGCTACACGTGCTGCTCTATTGTCATGCCATGGCCTTATTTTCTTACAAATACTATTCTTAGCAGGTGTGTTGGTGCTCTTCTATAGAGTAGCTTGCAAAAGAGGGGAGGAGTAAACGAAGAAGAAGTCCTGGATTTACATATACTTCGTCAGTAGGTAGGTTAGGTTATGAAGGTTTTTTTAGGGAGGGGGGCTTGCAAGTGAAAGTTGAATGGGCAGCAGCCTTTAGTAAAGGAAAAGGCCGGAGCTGTACAAGGCTTTCTCTGCTTCTTCTCTCTTGGGCTTTTCTGGGAGCCTCCAAATTCCCAGCAGCCTTAGCCACCAGCCCACCACCACCATACTACTAAAGGTCGTCTGCATACATGTTCAATGATTACATTTCAGCTGGAGTATTTCAATACTTGCTTAATTGGCCGCTTGGGGCGTCACTGTTTTTGTTTAATTAATTGTCTCTAGAGCAATAAGGGAAGTACTTCTAATGTTGATTAGAGTTCTCAGAAAGCAGAAGAATTTTATTAGGGAAGAAAAGTGGATTTGCACAAGTATGGGAGAAACGGCCTCCTGCAAGCGACACGAGGGAAGAAAAGAAGTTTCACCATCTCCTACTACTCCTGATGGCAAATGGGTCCCACAAGAAACTAGAAAGCAAGCTAGGATGATCTTCATGGCCACACGTCCAACTATAACAGCAGCAGAATGGAGCCAAAAGCAGAACAGAACAGAGTAGCCATCCAAAAGCCACTTTGTTCTTCTATAGCTCAATTACACAAATGAAGTTCCAACATTTGTACTACGTAATTTTAGCTTTTTTGCGTTTTACATTTATCACATTTTTAGAGTGACCGTGTTTACTTAGGAACAGATCCGGACTGCTTCTGCTGTTGCCGCGATGATGACGAGGTCGGATTGTGTGCACATTGCGTAGTTCGAAAAGGATCATAGTGGTGCATTTTTAAGCGCGAGCAAAGCTCATCGCGCTTCTATATATCTCTATTTTTCCTTTCATCCACAAAAGTCATTGGAGATCAAGTATGTAGTTTCAATAATAGATTCAAATTATCAAATAGCTTCAATCGATTCAAATAGTTTTAATCGATTCAAATAGATTCAAACTCGCGCTTTTAGACTGCAAGGATTTCTAGTCTTGTTTTAAAGTTCCGTTTTTGGACTCCCTCTTGCTTCGAATACCAATTGAGGTTTGGATTGCATTCAATTTTGAAAAAAAGGCATTTCCAAAAAAGAGCGTGAAAAATACCATTAAAAATCTTAATGACTAAAGAAAGGCTGCTTCAGAAAAAAAACCCTAGATGTAGGGCATAAATGTGAAAGGCCACTAACACAGCCATTTCCCGTTGCTTTCTTCTCTGCTTCGTTTTCTGAGTTAGAAGTACTACATAGAAACTGTAGTAGTTAGTAGGACATGTAGGAGAGTAGTAGGAGGGGAACTTTATATGGAAAGCATAGCACGTTTCACCATTTTTCATACACTTGTTCAGAACCAAGGCCACCGCCATCATATGCTACTGTTACTTACTTTACTTCATATCAAACAGAGTAATACAGTCATGATACAGATGTTGTATTTTCTGTATCTTGACAAAAAATTTGCTTTTTTATATATTTTTTATTGCTACGGACGATGGTGTATGACTGTATGTACTTCGAAAGCAGGTGTCATGCCGTTTGTGTACACTTTGACCCCTCCTGTTCTGCTACCACAGTGTTTGAAAAGCACTCGAACAAGACTGAAAAAGGTTTTCAGATCTATGAAAGTTCTCAGTGAAGTGTTGAGCGACTACCTATCAAAAAATCTCAGTAATGAGTCAAGTCTCAGCATCGCGGTCAAAAAGTCTCATTTTTACGATTATGCAAGTCTGCAGCCGAACTGGCAAAAAAATATTTGAGCAACAATGAGACATTTTAGGCAATTTTGTGTACCAATAGAAAGTCTATCATTATTACGACTGCTTTCCCTTTTGTTTCATAATAGCAAATGTTTGGTTTGTACCCAAAATGTATTTTGAATCTTGATGGTGGTGGGCATTGGCCCAAACTGCAAATCGATGTTTTCTTCCCCTTAAAAGTGCATTTTACGATTTCTTAATGTGCAACCAAGGTGAGAAAAAACAAATATAACGTGCTGTATTATCGCAGATACAGCAATAATACAGTACAGTTCTTCTTCGCACAATCATAACAAAATAGTGCTGTGCAAGGGTTGATCACGCGATATCCTTGCAAGGAGAAATTCTTAGTGTCCCATGCAATTAGGACTTTCTTCTTCAGTCTTTTCCAAGCTTCAGCAGCAGCAATAACACAGTGTTTGAAAACCATCAAAAAATGTCTCATTCCAGGATATTTATACCAAAACAAATATTTTGAATTTTCCCACCAATTGGCCAATGAGACTTTTTTGAGTAATTTTCACCCACTGTGAGTGGTAGTAAGGGACGGCCTTGGCTACTGGCAGTACAGTATCAGCAGCAGCAGCCCTTGAAACAGAGGAGCAGTAGTAGGAGCCTTGGTAGTACAACGGCATGCCCCAAGCTTTCCCATGAATTTCAAATGAGCAGTTGAGTGGTCCCATTCTCTGTCTGTAACCAGATCTACATGATGGTTCTCTCTCCCTCTCTCTCTCCCTATCTGGGGAAGAAGCCAGCTTAAAGAAGCAAGAAGGCCTTGGAGCAGTACACAAATGCAATCTCTAGCTTACAATTCTTGGATTACAAGGGAAGGACCGACTTTTTTGTCCAGTCAAGGCTAAGAATAAGAATGGAAAAGTCAGCGGCAGTATGCAGTAGCAGAGTGATAAATGAAGTCCGGAATCACTGAGATGCTCCACTAGGAAGGCATCCGGAATGTAGTAAATCGATTGTGATGTCCATTGTTTTGAATACAAAACTGTTCATTATTACATAAAGTCAGTTGTTACTACTACATAGTGGAAAAGTAGAAAAGCAAATTCCATCATGCGTGAGATGATTCTCAAAGAAGAAGAAACTGCCTGACTACTACTAGTACTACTACCACTAGATGTAGTAGTTGTAGTTCTATAGTACAACTAGTTGTGGAAGGAACCTAACTTGCTATTGGCTCATTCTGCATGAAAGGCAATTGGTTATTCAGCTTCTCAGATCGATTCTCCAAAGAAGAAGAACGAAGACGAGCTCATGGAGAAACTAGAACACAGTGTTTAAAAATCAGACAAAAATGTCTCATACATCTGGATGTTGGCACCTAAAATATGTAAGTAGGCAGAAATGCATCTGTACTGTAAAGTGTAAAATGAGACTTTTTTGAGTTATTTTCAATTGCTGTGTAGAATAGTGTTCACTAGCAATACACCCACTACCTCATTTGTAGTCTTAGTTTCTATCATTAAAGCTAAAAGGAAGTTGTAACACTAGACCCAAGGATACTACAGTAGTGTGCTTTCTCGTATTTCTAATGCATTTATCTGAAGTTTGCTTGGTTGCAACTTATGTCCTTCCCTGGTCTCTTTCAATTCAATTTTCAAGTCATCTCCAAGTCCATTTTCTCCAAGTCTTTCTTTTAGATTCGTTTATAGCATCACAGAAGGATAGGAGGGCTGGCAATTTTCCGGATAATTTTCATTCCCGGGAACTTCGAACTTACTACATAAATATCCGAAAACAGCTTATTTTTGAAAAAAATCCGGGAACGAACGGTAATGGAATTTTTTGGGAAATTCCCGGGAATTCCTGGATACCAGCCCTAGGGGGCAATAGGACCATTATACCACCAACGCCTTACAGGCCAAGAATGTAATCCCACAATAGAGATTTTCCATGAAAAGGTGGGGAATATAGGAAGCTGCTGCTCTGCTTCGTTTAG
Organism: Oithona nana; assembly: GCA_900157175.1. Classification (NCBI taxonomy): domain Eukaryota; kingdom Metazoa; phylum Arthropoda; class Copepoda; order Cyclopoida; family Oithonidae; genus Oithona; species Oithona nana. The sequence goes on from LT727895.1 coordinate 78,752, forward strand.
AACTATGGTGGGGTACCTTAATCCCCCTCTTTCACAGTGTTTGAAATTCAAAAAGAAACGTCGCATTTTCAACCAAATTTTTTCTGTACATAATATAATTTACACGCCAAAATTGTACTTTAATGCTATTTTTGGTGCAAACATTTAAAATTATAAATGTAGCTTGCTTCGTTCGCAATGTTGAGAAATGAGACTTTTTGAGGTAATTTTCAAACACTGTGCTTTTTTGGAGTATGGATAATTGGATAATGGATAGGGAACGAAGTAAGAAGTAGGAAAATTGGGAAAATATCTTCGAAAGAAAAATACTAGTGCTGCTACATTGCAGTAGACAAAGCCATACATAGATGTGGTGGGTGATGCAATGCGCCAAAAACGCCAAAAACTACATTTTGTCGCTACACAGCTACAGTCACTACATCTAGGCTTGCTGCTCCGCAAAAGATTATTGCAGTGCATACTGCATATCGGATTAAGAAGCTGGATTTTCCTCTCATATGAACACTAGTGTTAAAATTAGCCTACTGGTACATTTTTAACCAATTTTGGCGCTAAAATTCAAAGGAGACTTTTCTAGTGATTTTAGTGGTTTAGATTGTCAAACGTAACTCTTGACAATGTGGAACTGTATTGAAAAGTGCTGTAGAACGTGAAAAAAAAAAAAGATAGAGTGTAAAAGACTTTTGCAATTCAGCAACTTTTTCCTCAAGATTTTTTTTTTTTTTTGCATATGAAAGGAGTCCTTTGTGTCATATTTCTCCTATAGAAAACGAGAGAAGAACTTTGAATTTTGTCGTCCAAAGCAACCTTCAAATTCTCCAATATTGTGAAACTTGAAACAATTTTAATCATGTGGAAAGATAATCCTTTCATTCGTTGTTAGAACACAATACGATATGTTTATGTATAATAGAAGGGAGATGATAATAGAAGGAGGAGGACTTTATATTTTCCTATTTTCTTGACTTTTTTCCTGGTGCATAAACCATTTTTTAGCATTGAAAACATTGCGCTGCACTCTCTTTTCGGCCGCCCCAATTTATGGCTATGCATTGACCTAAAAAATAGAGCGAATTTCTGTAGTTGCAAATGCAAAACTTTCCATAAAACACAGTAGCGTATTTCATTTACAACCCAAATTAGCTCTGAAAAATAGACATTTTTGAGTTATTTTTAAACACTGTGCATATATGGAATTGTCCGTTTTCTCAAGCGTGATGAAAAGAAGAAAAACGTAAGGAAAATCTACATTGAAAACAGAATTATCAACGTCTACACCATGACCAAATTTCCGGACTTGGAAACGTTATAAAGTCAAAGAAAAACTTTTTATTTGCATTTGTCCCTGAATAAATCCAATGACAAGCGCCAAAGAAAATCAAGGTGTGTGCTGCTGCTGCTGTCTGTCTGTGTGTCCGTTCATCGCTTTTAGTCCTCAAGTAATTTCAGTTCCGCTCACAATGTTTGAAAATCACTCAGAAAGTCTCATTTTAAAACTTTTAGAGCCACTGGCGCGATGTTTATGTTTTCATTCCAACATATTTGACAAATTAGCAGAAGCAAAATTGAATATTATTTTAGGCATGAAAATTCTAATGAGACATTTTGCGCATAATTTTCAAACACTGTGCTACAGCCCCAAGAAAACTGGATTTTCCGCCGCCGATCTACGAAGGACCATTATTTCCAAGGGAACTGCCATTCAACATTTGTCTCTCCTCATTTACAAGTTTTCACATCAATGGTTTCCCAAATTGATTTTGTTGCATTGACACTTGAAATTATTTCTCACAGTTTGTAACTTAGTGAAAATTGTTGTCCTTTTGGATTTAAAACGAGGCCTTGAATTGTCTCCTCGTTGATTTTTGTTGAATGTTGTAAAATGAGACTTTTTGAGGTAATTTTCAGACGCTATGGATAGCAGCATAATGCTATGTCTATGATATGCTCAGGATTTTTCCCTATCTTTGTATTGTAGAAGGAATTTCCTTCATCCAAGCATAGTGATCATCGTAGGCAGGATGCAAACAGTACTTGATGATCCCACAAATGATGATAAGAGATGAATGGAATAACCTGCAATTTCATTATCTTGAATGCTCCAATAGTCAGAAAAAATGCATATCTAAAGTCTCTTACATTGCTATGCATTACTAAGGTATCTCTAAGGTAATTCTGTTTTAAAATACAGTTCCTGAAAATCCCCCCAAAAATGTCTCATTTGAATTTGTCACGCTTTTTTTGAGCATTAAAAAATATTTTAAAGCTCGTTTTGTTCGCAATACAGTGCAAAGATGAGACCTTATTGCCTTATTTCCAACCACTGTGATATGAAGAAGGGGCTTTACGAGTGAAGCTGATGATGATGTTGCTGCTGCTCCTACGGTCATGGCCATTTTCTTCAAGGATTTTCCATGTCTTAAAACTTTGCCAAGGTGCATACAAAAGTTTGAAGCCTTGCGAAGAAGAAGAAGCTCTTCATACCTCCTTACTCAAGATGCCTTTAGCCAACTTTTTAAACGAAGAACCGTTGACATTGCACGTGATCCTAACTGACCACTTTAACAAAAAAATTGCAAGAAAAATTTTCAAGAGTATTTTAGGATCTGGCAGAAATGTAGATTCTGAATTTCACAGGAAAATGTATTTGCTCGCAAAAATGTATTGTAATCTAAGCAGGGGCGGCCTCCCCGAAAATCTGAGAAGAAGGCCGTACGCTGTGGCCGACAAGCAATGCTAGGAGACTACTCTGTTCCTTTATTACGATTATGTATGTACGATTATAGTATTTACTACAGCGTCACTTTTTACTCATTTTTGGGACCTTAGTATCTAGATCTACGTAGTAACACTATATGAGATAGTCGAATTAGAGTAGAGAGTGGTCTCCTCGCTTCGCTCGTCGGCCACAAAAATGTGACTTTTGAGGTGTTTTTCAAACACTGTGTATGCATCTAAGCTACTATAGGATTTACCAAGAGTTGCCATTCGGCCTATCTGGAACTACGGTTATACTTAGGTGCATGCTCAGACTATGTACTACGATGCGCGGAATGAAGTCGCTTGGCGCGAGCGCAGAAGCAGCAGCTACTCTGATGTTGGAAAATGGAAAGTTTCGGAACAACTTTTACCTGTAGTTCTCATGAGGACTAAACTATTCCTTGGGCCGCCAGAGCTGCTAGCTGCACACCTATGTAGCTCGCGCTCCGCTCCTCGTTGAAACCGACGAACCGTTACCTCCACAAGTAATCTTAGTCCCGATCGAGCCTTGAAGCCCATCTAAACGTAAGAAACCAGTGTTTTCCTCTAAATCCACGTGTGTTTTGGATCTTTCAAGTTCTTGTCTAGACAATTGCATTTTGTCATCGTCACAATTCCTACATTATTGTGATCTATCTAGTGAAGTGAAGCCTTTTATTTGGTGTACAATTGCTACTTGGCGTGAGTTCGATAATAGTGTCATCTAAGGCTCTTTTATTAAGGCTACATTCAGAGTAAAAGCACATTATTGCACACCATATTGATTTTATACTTGGCCTTTTGTGTTGCTATTTTTTCTAGGTCACGTTGTAGAACGTGCTTTGAAAAGGTAACGCCATTTTTTTGGGAAAAATTGCAATGCTAACAACGTTATTAACGAGGCCACCAATGCAATGATTGGCGTAAAGACATCATGCGGAATTGACCTTAAATTGTCTACTACCGCTTAGTTAGTAATGTCGTGTGCTTTGATCCGTGATTTCATTTCCAATGTGAAAATTCGATTTGCATCGTGATGATCACGTTTTTCAAAAGTACGTTTCTAAAGGGTTCTCCTATGGAATTGAAGGATCAGAGGATCTAAAGGAATTAAAATCTAGAAGTAAAGGAAGTAAAATGTGGAAATTAAGGATCCTTGTTTAGACCCTCAGATCCTTTATTCCCACATACCATTTCCAAGAAGGAAATCAAGATAAAAGAGGCAGACTTTTTTCCTAAGTATTTTTGTTTTTCTGCAAAGAACTGAGACGACGACGACAAGGAACGTGGTTTGTGATTGTCCTAAAGGACCTTGGGCTTCTCTTGTCAGGATAGAAATGAGTAGAATCCCCGCCTTGTAGTATTTTCGCTTCTCTTATCACATTTCTTGTTGACAGATCGTATCTAATTTTCATCTCATCCTACTTTCACAAAGAATTCCAGGAAAAAAAGGGACACAAGAAAGGAAGGAGAAATATGACTAAGACATTCTTTCAAGGACTTTAAGAAACTAATGGCGCTAGATGCCGCTAGAGAATGCAAAAGGAATGAAGATATTGATATACGAAGAAGAAGACACATGTGTGCTCTCTCATAGAGCCTAGTGTTTTCTACAGACTAGTTCTTTTTTCTTTATTTTTTATGTCAGATTGACACGTTTGTAGAACCATCTGCTGGCATTTAGAATTTACTATTCGTGAGAAAACTGACTAATTTTTGCGCAACTCCATAACTATAGTCCTTACATTTTCCTAAATATTTTGAAGAATTTGTCGCAATGCAAACTTCATTAAAATTGACACTTAGGACCGGAATAAAGGAAGGTTAAATTTTGTTATAATTTAGTTGGGATTTTCAATTTTCTTCTATAAAGAAAAACAAGACTGAAAATGCTTTTCAGATCTAAGACACTATTATCGCCTGAACTACCTAAGTCAATTCTAGGACCGCGATAGCTGAGCTATATCGCGGTCAAAAATCGTCAAAATGAAAGGATTTTTTTCAAAACTAAAATTCAGCTTGTTTGCTAATATGAAAACTCCAAACCTGTCATGAGGTGATTTTAAAGTTGAACATATCCTATTAACAAAATGTTTTATTCTTAAAGAGTATGAAACGACGAAAGAGTAGTGGTCCTTTGGGGGCCTTGTTTATTCTCGGCTTGGTCTTATCAAGTACCTTCACATCATGCTTAGCCGGGCGCATCGGAATGCAACAAGAGCAACAAAGACAACGACAAATAATTGCACAGGTAAGACTTCTCAACCATCGAAATGTGTCAGAGTAGAAAGTGATTTCTTATGGTATACTAGAAGATGTGCTAGTTTTTGTGGTCACTAACACAGACTTCCTGTCTAGTAAATTGACCGTTACCAATTTTGTACTAAGGTGTGAGAAAAGTTGCTCTAATTTTCTATGAGAAATGCTAACAATATAGGGATAATGAGACCGATAATTGATCGGTTTTGAACCTCAGAAAAAAAACTAGGTGACAAGACTGTTAGTTTTCTAGAGTAGGAGGCAACGAAGTTTGCCCGCAGGCATAAAATAGTTTTAGGGGCCGCCAGAATAAGGAATGTGGAAGCTCTTTCTATAGACTGATGGTCAAGAAAATTCAATTACTAAGGCTGCTTTTCTTCCACAATGCGGGTATGCAGATGACGCTTTACTTGCTTGGTTTCTTTGAGAAAACGACAAAGGCAAAGACGCGTCTTAATTAGCTTGGTACGTCTACTACTGTTTTCCATAGTTTTTTTTTAAATCTCTGAAAAAAAGTCTCATTTGACAGTTTGACACTTTTATTTCGCAGAAAAAAAGACAGGAGAACAAGAACTTCAATTACAGCATTTTGAGCAAGTCTGTTTGCCTTTGACACATTCTTGGTAGCAATTTTGGCGATCAGAACAATTCTTGATACATTCTGGGTTAATCCTTCCAGCTCTTGTGCTGCAAAATCTAGCCAAGCCACAATCAATGTTCCCAAATTGATTCTTGCATTTTCGACAGTCTACAGAGGAACATTGGCTAGAAAATAAAGACAATCACAAAAAACAAATCAAGAAAAAAGTATGAATCCTAAAATGACTTACGCATCGACTGAATTGAAGTAAATCACGACAATAAAAGCCAAAATTAGGAGAGCCTAAAATAAGCCAAGATAATTTGTAACTATTCCAAAAGAATTGATACATACATATAAGTAGATTGTTTAGATTTTAAGAGAACTTACTTTTTGGAATTTCATCTTCAAAATCGTATATTCCCTACAAAGATTTGACTGATGCGTAGATGCATTCTGCATCAACCTTTATAGTTTTAGCACCTTATGTAAACGCAAACCAATGGCAGTACAAAGGTATACGTAAGTAAAATCCTAAAAAGATTGTTACATATGTAACCTTTAAAATGATTATCTAAGACAACAGCATTCATTAAAATCAGAACAAAGAAGAGTTAATATTCGCCGCAAAAAGTTGTACTAGACACGAGCTATACGATGAATAAAGTTTTACGATCGATGTTTTCTCCAATATTTTCCCGCCCTAAGACATTTTCTCAGCCTTGAAAAAAAAAAGTTTTTTTGCTCAAGTAAAGTCGAAACTTACAGACATCCAAGGTAGCTTGATTGTTGGAAAAGTGCAAACATGTTGGTAGTATTATTGATGAGAAATACCAAGGATTATTAGGCAAAAATCCAGCAAAATACTACTTTCTTGGTTTGCTTGCGCACACTGTATTTTCAATGCAAATAATGACTCATTTGACTCTATTTGGTAGAGAGAAAATTACAGAAAGTGCAAAGCAAATCCGCAGCTGAAAGGAATAAAAATCGGAGATATTTTTTGTCAACTTGATTAGGATTTAGAAGTGCTTTTTTCCTACTCACAGTCTTGGAAAATCACACGAAAATGGCTCACTTTAATTTCCATGGAAAAAACATTTGGGACTTTTGGTCTCGCAAAAATTCAAATAACTCTTCACTTCGCTCGCAATGTTGAAAAAATGAGACTTTTTGAGTGATTTTCAAGCACTGTGTAGCTGTGACCTTTAGAGTCAATTTTCTGCTAAAAATACACTTTGCAAATAAGGTTGCAGTAATACCTAGAGAAGATAGCGTGTTTATTATGACTTTCGTCTACGACTTACTACAAGAAAGAGAATAACAACTTTGTGCTTTTAGGGTCGTCAAGCGGATTCGGGTCTCCTTACCACAATCATTTCACTAGGCTTAAAGTATGGGCCCACTTTATTTAATGCCGTTTTTGGAGGATCACCCGGGCAGACCCCAAACACTGATCGAATCGAGGAAATAGACGTTAAGGTATGTTAAAATGATCCTTTACGATATATTTTCTCCCAACAGTACGTATTTGAAAATGACTAAAAAATTGCCTCATTTCAAAAGCAATTTGTTTGGCAGGTTTCAAAAAGTATGTGAATTTTGGCGCCAAAAATCGCCAAAATTGTACGACGTAATATAAGACATTTTGAGCTATTTTCAAATACTGTGCGCGCATAAGATGATAAGAATCTTGTACTCCGTCATTCCTTCTACCGAAAAAGACTCTTCTATTCAAGCATTTTTCTCTTTTTTCCTACAATAGGAGGAAGATCCATTGAGTACCTCCAATCTCGTCGCAATGGCCATCAAGGTAGCATTAGCCCTATTTTCCAGTGCTACCAGTGACGGAATCGACAAATCCGATGTGGCACCCTCTCCTGTAGAAGTGAGTTATTGCATGTACAAACTAAGGTTAATTTTCGCCTACCATGCGTCGTCGTTGCAGCATTGCAATCAATTTCTCCAATCTAGCATATGTCTCTTTTCTTGCCTTTCGCTCTTGAAGGAAAGGTTGCGTGATGGTGCCGAAATCTTTGCGTTTAGTAAGAAATCCTTGGGCGCGGCAGATCAATACTTTTGCCCGCATCATGGGACTGAATTGGAAAAGTTAGGATAGGAATAGTACAAGGACAGTACAAAGTTTCCCTACCTATTTCTTGATTAGCCCTGCTATAAAAGTATGTAATTGTCCAAGTTTAACCTAACGTGCTCAAGAAGGCGAAATTAGTTTATGCAAGTTCGCCGTTAGATGACTCTTATGTTCCAATCATGCTTTTTATACACCATTGAAATAGCAGTTCATAATCAAATATTAGTGTTTTAATATTATAAATATCCAAAATAAGGTTTTTGTACCTTAATCTTTGAATATGCTATTTCTGAAACTTTTAAGGAATTTGTGACTTATTTACCATGGTTTTGAATAAGTATAGGTAGTTACATATAATTTAACGATTTATTTCATACATATGTTAACTGTTTTCCCTCAACATGATTTTGGTCTGCCAATTAGAACTGGTAGAACGAATTTTAAGTGAGTAAGATTTTAATTCTAACAATCTCTCTTTTCAGTCTATCATGGGCATTGTGATTAGCGCTCTTACGGGCAGTGAGAATCCCTCCGAGGTAGCCGTGATGGCCAAACAAGCTAGCGAGGTAATCTTTATACGCGCATACAACAAAACCTCTAATCTCCTTTGAGGACACTAGTACTGATAATCGCATTCCTCTCTTTGCAGGTCGTTAATATGGTTATTTCGCTGGTGGAAGCACTTCAGACCTCTTTTAGTAGCAGCTGAACGAAAAGGAAAAAAGAATCCATGTTTTTTACCACTTCAACCATGTGATACTCGCAGATCTTCACTTTTCCCTCCTTCCAATCATCAAAATCCCCGTCCCCCGCATCTTCAACTTTTATTCTTGATTGTATGCAAGAAAAACTACTCGCGGTCAAGTTTTCGTCTCGCGCAAAATATTTTTTCTTCAGCAGTTGTTGGTGACTTGTTCTTGTTAAATAGCCATTTAAAGAATAAAGATTGTTATTTACTATGTACATGTAAAATTATCACTTAGTCAGGGTTCCGGATTTCTCGCCAACGATCGGCTTTCTAACGTATATTTCCGGACTCTCAAATGATAATCTCATCTAAGCAAAGGCGTCCTCCCCGAGAATCTGAGTGGACGACGAGCGATGCGAGGAGACCACTCCTCAGTTTCATACATTTTGATATTTACAACAGTGCCACATTTAACTTATTTTTTGGACTCTAGTATGCAGGATTTACTTCAGCGCAACTTTTTCCTTCTTTATGGACCTTACGTAGTAGTAATGCTTTATGAGATAGTAGAAATGGGTAATTTCTGCCAGAGTAGAGAGTGAATGTGGATCCGGAACGCACGGAAGTATTTTCTTTTTATATCATCTCTGTCTTTATTTTTTGTTCATTTGGTATAAAATCAAACTAAGAGTGTATAACACGATGTATTGTGCGCACAAACTGAAAGGAAAATTGTTCTTGTTTACCTATGATACTAAGAAGGAATTTTAGGGTTAAAACTGGGTGGGATTTGCGGCGGCGGCAATATTTGCACTAGTATAACAGCAATCACGATGAGCCAGAAATAATTTTACATTGTTGGGTTACATAAAGGAGGAGGAGTTGAAAACATAAATTATTGCACTATTTGAATGAAAATCAACTAAAGCACTTGAAAACTTTGGTACTTCCAAGCAGGAGGTGCTCCGGTGATGCCTACTCCTGGATTGTTGTCGCTTGCATTGGTACCACCGCCGGCCGCACCTGTGGTGCCTGAAGTCAAGCCTAATTTGGAGTCTGTGGTTGTTGACGATGAATAGTCTAAGCAATCCTGCGTTGGATTGGAGTGCATTAATGGGGATGAAGTGCTCTTGGGCGAACTGTTCGTTTGATATGGGGGTAACACATTTTGGTTCACGGTAGGCAGAGATGTCACCTGAAAGAAGGAGCACAGGAGCTTGTAATTCGGAACGGAAATTGATTTTCTGGAGTTCTCGCAACCTTTTCTTAAGTTTTTTTAAGAAGAATGATTTCGCAACTTTAAACTACGTATTTCACGAATAATGTATGTAGCAGAAAAACTACCCCAACTACCCTACAGAAGTTTGAAAATCGAAGAATTTTGGAAATCTAAAAAAAACACACGACAGCATGTAAAATCAATATCACAAGGAAGCCTAGAAAATGCTGTTTTTTGGCTGTGTCATCATTCATACTAAACTGATGTAAGCACATTCAGACTTCTATCTAGAACATATAGTATACTATAGCAAAGAGAAAAGAATGGATAATGCAATATTATCGTATCCATAAATGCAAGAGAAGACTTACCGACGGGACATTAAGCGATGGGTGGGGTACGCCAGAGCTGAGGTATTCCATGTTTCCATAGTAGCAGTGTGAACTATAATTTTGCCCGTAGACTTGACTATTGTAGCACGAATTCTTGTCTAAGTAAGACGAAGAGGCTGACATCAGATCGGCCATGGGACCAATGTTGGAAAAGCTGTAAAAAAGAAGAGAGAATGTTGAAACGAGAGGAGCGAAGAACGAAGGAGACATTCAATATTTTCATAGGGGAAAGTGGAAAGTTGCTAATCCTCCCTTTCCCTGCTGCTCTACTACTTCCCCCTAAAGCAAACCAAGCAACACTCGTGTCTGCGAACACAAGAATGGAAAGTAGCAGAAAGAAAGAACCGACATACATAGAGCCTGAAAAACCCTGATTGGAAAAATCCATAATGTCAAAAGACTGCTGAAAAGTATCAGATTTTTATTTCAAAAGTCAATTTTGTGTCATAGTGTTTGAAAATCACCAAAAAATGTAAAAAATGGTGATACTAACTATAAAAAATTGGGCGATTTGAATTTCCCGCGGATTTTGGTCTTTTGTTCTGTCAATTTCTCTCACTTTTTACAGATAAACAAAAAACCCCAAAAAGTGCGGGAAATTCAAATTACCCCAATTTTGATAGTTAGTATCACCACTTCTTACATTGTTTGTGCTTTAGAATTTTCACGCACATAACATTTGAAGTTTAGCGCAAAAAATGTTAAATTCAAATATTGACTTTTGCCGCCAAAATTCAGACTTTTTGTAGTAATTTTTAAACACTGTGATTTCACGACTATTCTTCGATATTTTTCGAGTCCATGTCCTGAATATAATGAAGCGTGTTTTCTGCTCCAACAGCTGCTCACTGAAAATTAGTCTTTTGACAAATATATGATTGCAGTTCAGTTTGACTTTTCAGATCTCCTCCTCCCCAATAGCAAAAATGAGAAAAATGTTGTGACGGGCATGAATTGTCGACTTGTCATACAGAGTTGAATGGAGACATGACCATGCCTAATCAGGGATCCCTTTTGATATCGAAAAATTCACAGCTGCATTGAAAGCAACGAAAAATATATCAAGAAGCGAAGGTCATAATTCCAGTCGACAAGAGGGGGTGGGGTTGACTTTTAGCAGGGGGTAAGAATTCCAAAAAAGAAAAAAATATGTCTGCTGCAGGTGGATGATCATAGTAATGATGATCAAAGTCATTTTTCATATCTTTTACACACGGATAATACCAAATGCTTCTGGGGACATTGGAATTTCCCTCGTAAAAAAATGTCTTTTGAAACCCTTTTTTTTTGTAACTGCAAAATGAGACTTTTTTTTACATTTTTTAAACAGTGTGAAAACTACTCAGAAACTCAACTCCCCATTAAATTCAGGACAAGGAAAATCACTTTTGGCTCTACTGTTAAACAACATGTGTCCAATGAAAACAAATTCATCACTTTCGACATCTGTGAGCATTCACACCCTCTCTTATACTCCGTTGTTCCCTCAAGAAGAATCCCTAATGTATATTGAGGTTCCCACACGCTTTCCATCGCTGATGCTCTACTCTAGATATTTCTTACTCAAAAGCCAATCATATCAGGGATCACCTAGCAAAGAGATAAGAAAGTGATACCATGATATGAACCGGGTAGTCCTTATACACACGTGTGAGCAATTCAATGCTTGGTTGCATCCTGATATGATTGTTGCAGTTAGGTGGCTAAGTTGCTAACCCAATCTTGACGCCCCCAATGTTTTTCCAAAGACGAGAGATACATACTATACCATAAACGAAGAGGCAATTATCCACTTAGAATAAACCTCGCAGTGAGTGAACTAGATAATGCACTTAGAAAAAGCATCTAACCATTTTATCAAAGATACATAATAATCGAAGTATTTACTGAAAAAGAAGGAAAGGATTTTGATGATCTACATTAGATTACTTTTTTGGATCACTGCATTCATCAGCATTCAATGGCTTTCTGTGGGACACATGCATTCTGCTTGACTACCACTTTCCTCGGCTCGCATTTATGTATTACGTAGAACTGATGCAACTTTTCCCATCTAACTAAAAAAAATCATATCGAGATGATGTTGCTCACCTCGCTGGGCTCCAAATAGGATTATAGGCGGCTGCAGCTGATAACGATGATTGTGGACTCGTTGAGGCCGTTAGTCCGCTCTGGAGGCCATCAGAACCCGAGGGTGAATCGCGACCACCTGCAACGAATGAATATGTAACATTGATTATTATTGAACGCCATCTAGGTGGTCCACAACTCCATATTTGGTTAGGAAATTCGTTTTTTGAAAATGAATTGTAAAATTCATACCTGAATCGAACGGCGAATCTCGCGATGGTGTCGAACGCGGCGAAGACTTCAAAGCGGATGACACAGCTAATGAGGATGCCGAAGATGTCATAGAAGAAATAGTTCCATTGTTGCCCAATTTTTTGACGGTTTTCATCCGTCCGGCCAAACTGAGTTTATCGCCAGCGGAAGTTGGAGGGGGTTGCTGTTTAGCTTGTTGTCTGCATTTAGCCCGGCGATTTTTAAACCAAACCTAGAAGACGAAAATGTGTATTAAGAGTTGTGTTCTTCAGCAGTGTTTTTGTTACTGCAGAACTTCTAAAGCTTAATCTCCGATCGGATTACTTACCTGTACTCGGGATTCAGGGAGGTTAATTTTCAAAGCCACTTCCTCTCTCATGAAAATGTCTGGATATCGAGTTTTGCCAAAAAGCGACTCCAAAATGTCCAATTGCGCCCTAGTAAAAGTTGTTCGCTCTCGCCGCTGTTTCCGGCCAGGATGACTTGAGAAGTTGTAATCTGGAAGAAAGAAATAGGCTGTGTTCAACTTTCGTGTCTACTGTTTTTACACTAGATGGCGTTTTATAATTCACAAATGCCTAATTCTAACAATCATGAATTCATGAAAAAGATTCGTGAAAGTTTGTTTTCAATTTAGTTAAACAGTACATAACTCTTTTAATTTGACGCCTTTTTCCACAGAAGGTACAATTTTGTATTGTATCATACTATAAACGCCATCTAACGACAATTTTTGGTTACAATAAAACTGAAGTTGATCTTCCTTTATTAGATAGTAGTATTAAGTACTTGTAATCAATCCTCAACTTTGAATATTTAAATGAAGATCCAAAAATTCTTCCTCATTGCGTATTGGCAATAATTGAGAGGCTCTGGTATAAATCAGAAAAGAGGCTTTTCTAGTCAATCGAGCGAGGTTCTCTAAGCACCTTACGACTCGCTAAGTAGCTCTCCAATAAAAGGCGAAGACAATCCGTTAACCAATTTCATATCGAATAAAAATTATTTTTTTTTACCTTCCTTTGGAAGTATCTTTCAATTATTATGCAATTCGTTGCCCTAAAAATATTCTAAGACACTCGAAAAGATAATCTCAAGATAAGAGCACTTGTGGTAAGGTAAGAGCTGGGTTTCCTTGTATCTTTTTCTTTTAGAACCCACAGTGTTTGAAAATCCCAAAAAATCTAATTTCACAACATTTCTTGCGAGTAAAGTTAACTAAAAAGTAGCCAACATGACAAAAAAAATTAAAGACGCTTCACTTTAGACAAACCGAAGAAACATGAGATTTTTTTTGGTTGGTTTCAAACACTGTGTTCACTCTACATCTTTGACAGAAAAAAAGAAAATCGTTAGGGATTAAAGGGTCAGTGTACCTGAGTATCCCATGGAGTGGTGCAGGGTGGCGGCATCCATTGGCCCCATCGGAATCCCTAGGCCGTTGACGCCGTAAGACGGCTTAAAATAGGCCATAATTCGCAGATCTGGAAAAAAAACACAGTATGATATATTTTTGTGGCCAAAATTGATATAGATCTTTTCAGCAGTAGCAGAAGGGATTAGTAATTTGTCAACAGCGGTCGGCTGACCGGAACTTTGTATGGGTGCCGACATTAGCACAAACTAATCCGGCAGAAAAGGGGACCCCAGTGGCGCCATTTGTCTGCGACTACAATTTTTCCCAAGCTTACGTCTATTATTACTTGAAATGAATCTATCCTTTGATATCATCTCTAAGACTTTGCTGTTACCCCCCATTGATTCTTATCAAGCCACATCAAAGCAAAATCACTAGATCCAAAACCTCCTCCTCCCATTTTTTCAAAGCCCTAGATTAACTTCTTGTCAAGATTATTATGACAAATCTAAGCAAATATTCGGCTGAAAATTATGTCACACAAAACTAAAGAAATTAGTTTCTTGAACTAACGCTCTAATATTTGATGAAGGTACAAAAAAATTAGGAAATTAGTATAATAAGTTCACAGACCACACATTATTACGAACATTATCAAATACAGGTAAATACATAGGATACATTTACTGTTAACTTTTTGGAACTATGTAACAGAAATTGTCAACTGTCAAAAAATCGAGGAAAAGAAAAATTGCACAAATTATTGTAAAAAGAACAAAAAAAGTCCATGTACCAATGTATTGAATTAGTATCTAAAAAGTATTGATAGTATCGGAAATTGTAAGCTTACCTTTATGTTCGAAGGGGGCTAATCTTTATTTTAAGCTGTTTGTAAATCCTGGAGCCCCACTAAGGATCGACAAAAAAGTTTTAAATATACTTGATGATTGCAATCCTCTTTGGTCTGTGTGTGTGTCACTTTCTCCCCGTTCCGTAGTCTTTGTCGAAGTTTCGCTAGCAAGGCTAGCTCAGCGCTTAAGCGAGCGAAGAGAATTCAGCAGCGATGGCAGCGGAGTCTCTAAACCGACAACGAAGGAAGCTTCCCCCGCCGGCAGCCGCTCGAGAAGAGAAGGCAAAAACGTCAAGAGCAAAAAGGGGGGCGGAGCTTAAAATGTCGCCGAGCCAATGTTTCGGCCGCCATCGGCCCGGGACCGGCCTCGAAAAGGAGGACTTTAGCTTCTTTTGATGCCCTTCTTAGAACTCCTGGATCGAAACCTTTAATCAATGATAAACCAGGCCTAGACTCTAAAACTATAAAAATGCTTAAATCTTTCATTTTGCGTGCATTTCCTAAATCTTCCAGGATTACATTTTCCAAATCAGTTTCAGTATTTCATGGTGTCGGAAAATCAGATCAAAAAGTCTCATTTTAACCAATACATTTCGAGCAAAGCTACGTTTAGATTGCTTTGATCTTTTGCTGCTGAATTTTACTTAACCGAAAATTCAAATTAGCATTGAAAAGAGGAAAAATATCATCTTTTCCTAAGTAAAAATGGAAATGAAACATTTTGGGTGATTTTCAAACATCAACTTTTTAGAAGCTAAAGTCTGAAATACTGTAAAATGTACTAAAATGAACCCAAAACATATCCAGGTTGTGTTTGCTCATCCTCTTCTCTTTTGTCAGTTATATATTGAAGTGACCTTCAGTAAACGAAGGGATTAGTAATAGGGGGGCCAACTTCAAAACGTCACGAACTCGAACTGCTCGAGATTTTTTCAAAAACATTCCAATTTGATTGCTCTATTCTTCTTGTACTCAGAAAGATTCTATTTCTGTTGTTCATTCATTTTTAAGCTCTGTATTTGATACTTTTCTATATTTAAGTGTATTCTTTTGTATAAGTGCATGTATCACTTCTTGGCAATATTTAGACCTCAAAATATCGTTGCCAAATACATTCCTATTTTTACTTTCACGAGCTTTTTGGACTTGGATACTTCGATACTTTGCAATAGCAAAATGTAAGAATTGTAATGAACGTTGTAGAAGTAATTAAACGTAATTAGAAAGTTCTCTAGTTACTTAGATGTCTCTAATAGCCTTAAGGGAATACAAATGATACTTTTTCATTTATGTACCTTACATTCGTCATCATTTCCTATAAGACGATTACACACGGAAGAATTCGTGTGTCATGTCAGTCTTTGCATGCAAAGAATAATTGTTCCAGCTTTATCAGCAAGAGCTACTCCTCGCTACGCTAAGCTACGCTCAATAATCCCCGTAAGATCACGCTAAGGCTAAATTACTTTTGTCTTCTTTTCCCCTGCATCATGCATGCATGACATTATTGCTTTCACATCCCTACACATGAATTGAGCTATTTTTGAATTTTCAATTTTATATAAATCAATTTGGTCATTATTATAAATTCGTTTGTGTAATTGTATCACAGTGTTTAAAAATCGCCAAAAATGTCTTATTTCCATTTTTCCAATACAAATGATGAGATTTCTTCTTTTTCAAATATTTGAATTTCAATGCCAAAAATGACGTAAATTCTAATGTTGATTTTTAATGTGATAAATAAATTCGCTCGCATTTCGAATCATGTGTAAAAAAGAGACTTTAGGCGTGATTTTCAACCACTGTGCATATTGTCCAAATGTGCGTAGCAGCACACGTAGAGCGTAGAGCCAAATTGAAACCGCAGAATAATCAAAAGGGTGAAAAACTAATCCTGCTTAGCTTTCATATCTTGCTGGCGAGGAGTAGACATAGGAGGCGACGATTTTCTCTGATGATCCGAGTCAGTTTCAAATAATCTATATGGCACTTGGGTTAAGAAGATTACGCAGAATGACTAAAACCAAGGCGATAATATGGAGATGATCATAGGCTTCTTTTGAAGTCTATACAAGATTGAGAATAGACAGAGGATCATCCTCTTACCTTTTTTCAAGACTGACTCTCAAATGCTATTCTATGAACTTGCAAAGTAAGGTATGGACACTGGACAGACGATAAAACTAAATAAGACCAAATGTTGGGTGATGGCATCATGGCGATAATTTCCATGTCAAACATGAGGAGATTGAGAAATCTTTTTTGGTTAGGGTCCTCCTGGCCTAGTAATACACAAAGTGGCGGAATGACTCTTTTTGTTTGTCTTCCGGATGATCTTCTGACTGGCACTTTTGCAAGATGGAAAACACAGGGGGAATCGACGCATTGTATTATCATGGCTAAAAATCAATCATCAAGGACATCACAGTGTTTTGAAATTACCGAAAAAGGTCTCAATTTATAGCATTGTGGCGAGCGAAGCGAGCTATATTCATAGTACCAAAATCAGTAGAATCAGTAGATTTCGGGACAAAAATACACTGTTGAAAACGAGGAAGGCAAGCGCGAAGAGAAACCTTAAAAAAAATTGTATACCATTTACGCTGTTCCTATTGATTTTTTACTATTTTTTTCGAGGACATAAAAGCTTTGGAAAACCTTACAAAGTTTGGTTTTAGCTTGATAGCATTCTAAGCTAACTGCTCTACCATGAGCGAGAGAGAGAGAGAGAGTAGTGAAACGTAATCCTAAAAGGAATGTGGATAATTTGTTTCCAACCACAAAAGGGAAAAATATCGTGTGTCTCCTCAAAAAGAATGTCACGACTTGGCCGTTGGAAAATGGAAGATCATATGTTATAATCCTACACACCTGCATCACGGGTTAGACTTACACGTTGCTCTGCATATTTAAAGCTACTATGCAATACGACTCAACTAATAACGAGTACACTAGGGTGACCGGGGTGTCAACTGCCAGTGCTTTGCCTAGCAAAATTGAAAACTTGGTTGACTGTCGACATTCCGGTCACCCTAAATGTTATAGATAGAACACGACTTTTCAATGAAATAGGTTTTTATTGTAGTTATAACATTGCTCAGTAGTTTAAACTCACTCTTTACACACTCACTCGTATTTTATGTTACACATTTTGGTATTTATGTAATTGTTCAAACACTCCATTGTCTTTTAGAAATCAAAAAAAGGAAAGAAAAAAATAATACAGTCTATTACAAAAGTTGATATCTTCCTTCAGTAGAGGCAGAAGCGGCTTGTTGGTAGGCATCATAGGCATCTGAGCGAAACATGGCAGCTGAGGCTGAATTGGCGGCACTGGCAGCAGCCATGTTGTAATTCTGCCCAGCAGCTCCAAAGTAGGCCAAATCCATGCTTGCTGGATGGTAGGGATTGTGGTATACTCCATGATATGTGGGGTGAACGTAACTTTGATGGCTCATGGCTTGAACATGACTATTAAGAGGAGCAGCTTGAACATGGCTTGAACTTGGTGTGGAGCAACTGATTGGTGATCCTCCAGGTGGACTCACTGAAGCCTTAACTTGCAAAGTTAAGGCTGAGTTTCCTGAACCCGATCCAGATTCACTTGTATTGGCATGGATCTGAGGCGTCCAAAAATTGTGGTAAGGACTTTGGTTATTATCGTATTTTGTTTCGTAGGGATTGTTATCATGACCTCCGAGGCCACTATGGCTGGATATATCAAGGCTGGATGAATTGTGATGGGGGTGCAGTAGTGGCGGAGGTGGCGGTATGTTACTAACGCCATCTAGAGCAGTGCCAGTTGTCGTACTCGGAGTCGATTCACTGCCCGTTAACGAGGACGCGGGACTCGTTTCCGCCATGGAGGCCGTGGTTGGATTGGTTTTTAGTAATGGTGGATTTTTCGTACTTTTTGAAGTTCCCATTGGCTTGGAATTGTTGTTAGATGTTGAATCACTCTTTCCTTGCTGTGAACTTTGTTGTCTGCATTTGGCTCGTCGATTCTTAAACCAGACCTATAAAAGATTTATAAAAAAAAGTAGAGTATTAGCTTGGCCTTGACACTATAAGCTTTAAAGCTCTTAATCTTCTTTACATAGTCTACTATGAAGAACGAAATCATTTAAAAAGTAGGAAGTAAGGAACTTTCATCTGCGGTGGAGGGCTTTCTAAGCCGGAAATGTTTTACGTATCGTCTGATACTTCAGTAAGATTATTATTACAAAAATGAGCTCAATTCAAGTAGACGTCGCACATTGTTTGAAACCAACTCAAAAAAGTGCAATTTTGGAAAATTGTCAAGACATTTTTAAATTTTCGCACCAAAGATCATCATTACTTTTGGTACAATTTGGGTAATTTTAGTAATGTACAAAACTTAAAATAGGAGACATTTTTGATGGATTACCAAACCCAGTACGAGAGAGCGTTTAGAAAGCTAATTTTGGTTCTTTTGCGTGTGTATAGAGGAAGAAGCAAGGAAATTGAGATGCTTTTAGCATCAGATTTCACAATTTGTCGAAAATCAATTTGCTAGGTCTGTTTACACTAAGCAAAGTAATAGCTCCAAAAAAAATCGATTTTTCTGACTGATGGCAGTTGGGTATGTAGAGGGTAAATCTGCTCCAATTTGATGCTCTAGCAACGCGAGATGCCGCGAATGAGTATAGTCTATGAATGAAAAGAACGTTTCTCTACTCGTATATACATTAAGCTTGCAGTTGGCTGAGTTTCATCATTGCTAATATGAAGTGACGGAGGACAAATATATTTTTACGCTCGGTTGATTACCTGCAGCCGGCAGCTAGGCTGCGGTGCGGCGGCGACGGAGGCCATACGGCAAATTGATCTTGAGCTGCTCGACGCTCAGCCACTTCCTAAAGCCGAATAAAGACGTCCGGCCCAAGCTCAATTCAATGGTCGAGAAAATACAACTATTGGCCACACAAAAAAAAATAAATATCCTACAAACTTTTACTTCATGGTCCAAACCACTCGATTCTTTAGACATAAACGCCATCTAAGCAATTTTTGGGCAGTATTTTTACCTGGACTCTGGATTCTGGCAAGTTGATCTTCAACGCCACCTCTTCTCGCATAAATACGTCCGGGTATCGGGTTTTGCCAAATAACGTCTCCAATACGTCCAATTGTTGCCGGCTAAAGGTTGTCCTCTCTCGCCTCTGTTTCTTTACTGTAATCGATTGAGAATTGTTACAACTTGGAATTGCATTCATCGATGATGATTCTGATGATGTTTCAGCAGCAGGGCTTCCAACGCTATCAGAGCTACTCGAGTAGTTGCTACACGTACCTCCATTGTAATGCAGTGAGGCCGAAGACTGCAAGGAATCCAGGCTATGCGCTGACATGCCTAAGGCCGAAAGGCCGTTCATGTGGTAGGTGGGAGAGGCCTTGAGGTAGGCCATGGCCCCGTGATTGCCAAGACTTTGCGAAAAATGCGACGGATAGGTCGTCATCTGAAAAATACAAAAAAGAATCGTGAATGCCAAGCTTTGTAGTGTAGCATAGTGTTTGAAAGTCACTAAAAATGTCTCATCTGGCAATGTTGCAAAAGTGAGACTATTGGGAGTGTTTTTCAACCACTGTGGCTATAGCAATAGATCAAAAGAAACACGTTCTTGCTTGCCATAGAACACCTATTGATATTTAGAATAGAGACACGGACGGTGTGCTATAGGGTGATGGTCGACCACCTTTTTTCCCCTACTCCTCCGCCCTCTATTCTCCATTCAGGTTTTTCTGTCAATATGTCTCTTTTTTGATGAGAAGACTTCCCCTACTAGTATAGGTCCCTAAGCTCCATTGATGCATATAGTGCTGAATATGATTATTTTTTCAAAATTGCAGTTTGAAATTGCTCTCCTCTCGTCGGTAAAAGATACTACGAAAAGGAGAACTAGCGGCGTGGAAAAACAGCCATCTGGCATCAATATACTACTCTACTATAGTCCTTCAGTTAAGCGGCATTGGCGTTGCTCCTGATGTTGGCGACTGCTATAGTGGTGGTGAATGCCCCCAAACACCCTAGTCTACTAGAGCTGCTGAGGCAAACCGGCTTGTTGGGAACAGAGGATAATCCGTATTCAGTACCTTTCTTTCCCGCTACTCTTAGTCTAGCCTCCAAACTCTCTTTTCCTTTACCCAAATAAGTATACAAGAGCAGAAATTCTACTTTGCTATAAAGTTTTGATTACTAAATCTTTCAATGTCAAATGCATTTAAAAAAAAACGAGCGGAACGAGACACCTTTTTTTGTTACTTTTTACTCGGCCTTGATATCAATCACCGTGAATTCACCTCACATTGCATTAGAGGTGACAAACATGTGTGCTTCAAATTGCTTTTAAAAAAAACGAGTACACAAAAAAATTGTTCTAAAATGCAGTTTTGAAATTGATTTAAAAGAAACCCACGCGCCTCCTAGACCTCCTCCTCCCCCGCTGTTGAGGAAACCATTTGAAATTGGACTGGTGGTTTTCAATCTGAGTCATAGTCGTTTGGCTCGTATTAGGATGGACATTTGAGAGAAGTTGCAAAAGCTTGATAACTAGCATGAACAGTTGGACGAGTGTATAGTACTGATGCTCTGAGCAGCAAAAAGTAATTTGCTAGCTGCCCACTCAATCTAGCCAAATCTCCCTCTCAAGCTCAAGGGGAATGAACCACACATGAGAACGTAAAAAGTAGGAGATGAAAAGAAGAAGCAGAGAACCTAATCAATCACCATATGTTATGAATTTCTAAATCAGTACATACATAGTTCACATAATTAGACTTCGATTTTCGTTTATCAGATCATGATGATTTTGCTAACTAAATTAAAAACTTCGTTTTTGCATTTTTGATTCAATTTATGAATTCATAGGAAGAGAAAAAAAAAGCAAGTTTGATATCAATTCAGTTTTTTTTCTGATATAAATCTCACACGAGCCACAAAACCAGATGACAGCAGGAGTAGGAGGGGGTGTCATATTGCACTTATTTATCAAAGTATAACGTTAAGATTTTAAGCCGAAAATTGGTAGGTTTTCTACTGCAGCAGCAGAAATATCAACTCAACCGTGAGAAAAATAAATGCAACTCAAATCTCATTTTACAAAATTGCGAGATTTTCACATAATATATATTTTTTTAAACAAATCAAAGGGAACTTACGTTAATCACTAGAACGTTTGAACTGTTTCGAATCCAAAATGAGATATTTTTATCTATAGATCACAAATCACAATTTGGTTCAAAAATGATGCACAAGTGTTTGCCTTCTCAATAATAAAACACATTTGTTAAAATAATAGACAGTTCTCTGCACTAAATGACATTAAAAATTAGGTCTATCCACAAGCACGGTTGAACGGTTACTAATCAATTGATCCCAATTCCTGGTGGCAGCAGCAACCAAAATAACAACAACAATTTTGGGTGAATCTATTTGACGCTAAGGAATCAAATTGACTGACAGATGATCGCTATGCTCGCGAGGAGCATTTCTATTCCCTGACCAGTTCAGCCCCTAGATTATTTGATAGAAATACTAATCGGGGAAAATAGAGTTTCCCAACACCCTGTCCGGCACAACAATAACGGTGTAAACTTTTTGCACTGAACGTCTACTTCTATTCTGTGTTAAGGGATTTTTCCAGATTAAGGCATTTAAAAGTTAAGCCCCAAGATTAGACCATCAATCCGGTTAAGGCTCTTCAGTTTTTCACAAGCTTTATTGAGTCGATTGTTTGCTAATTTGTCTATCAAAACAGCTTACAAAAAATGAATGAACCAAAATATCTAAAATGGAGTACATATACTTACATTTTAAAAATGTGGCTTTCAGAGAGATTTGTATCATTAATCACAATAGTGCAACTGTTTCATTTTAATTGCATTCGAAATAGGAAGTCTAAAAGTGGAACAAAGTGCAACTGTGCAGCAACGTTTACACAGTACTTCTATAGAACAGATTCCGGGCCCTTATAAACGACTTATCAATATTCAAAACATAACAATTGATTCACCGCTAGAGGCTGTCGCTCTTCAAAACATTAGCTGTTGCTGAACTTTTTGACACTAGCTGAGATGACATCTGCCTGTGTTGCTTTACCTGCAACGGCACTGACAAAAAGTACTGGCACGGTGATGAGGGGCATTGAGGGGCACGAGGCGAAAATGTCAGTATATCAGCTAATGTTTTGAAACAGTATTTTTTTGAAAAAAGCCAAACTGAACGTTTTTTTGACATTTTTTCTCCAAAAAAGTAACACCTTTCGACAGCTGTCCCCCCTCGATCGTCGCTCCCTCAAACCAGCTTTTCGTCAACTAGATTTTGTCAACAAAATGAGTCGTTTATATGGCCTAAAAGATCTAATACTAGTTCTGAGTAGAGTTTAGCCTAGGGAAGCTTAAAAAAGGTATCAAAATAAAAAATCACGGTGGGGTTCTTAAAAAATCTCCATTTTTCGATTTTTGTACGACTAACTAAGTAAGAAACTGGGGTTGGACACTTAGTGGATCGTTATGGGCACTTCCAGACTGACAGTTTAGCAATGTAGCTGTCAATCTTCGATCTCTCTCGCGCGTAGATTTCTGGTGTTGATATTTTTCCTAGTTCTCTACCTACTGAACACTGCTGCTGCCCAGTTATTTGTAATGCTGTTCCCTCAATCAATGGATTTGAGCAGTAGCAGCAGCAGGGTGACACAAAAGGCCTTTGATGTCTAATATGTCAGTCAAAATCTCATTTTTCTCCTTGCCATACACAGAATACCATGACGAAAAGTTATTATTCACTTGACGGATTTCTAAGCTACTGTGCAATTTAGCCCTCTTGCGTTATAATCCGTGAAACCTGGGAAAATGCTTTATAGTACTAAATGCACTACTACTACACTCTAAATTCCATTCGCAGA
Source organism: Oithona nana (assembly GCA_900157175.1). Taxonomy (NCBI): domain Eukaryota; kingdom Metazoa; phylum Arthropoda; class Copepoda; order Cyclopoida; family Oithonidae; genus Oithona; species Oithona nana. The sequence continues at coordinate 102,177 of LT727895.1, forward strand.
TTCAGAAGATTACCTTTCAAATTGATACCAAAATTGAAGATATTTCGGGATTTGGACTTGATGTTTTTGCAGAAAATATTTGGAAACCAATTTTTCGCATGAGTACAGAAACAACAAAATGAGAAGAAGATGCGGCGGGCAAAGTTTTTGGAATTCTTTTGACAAACAAGGTTCTGTTCAGATGTTACTGCACCACCCATAGATGTTATCCATAGTGTGTAGCTGCTGGGCGGGATTTTCCCTTGGCTGACAAGTGATCTGAAAATTTGTACATAAAAGGTTTGAAAACAGCTTTATTGAAGCTGAAACGTTGGGAGCTGTCATCGCCCCAAACTGAGGTGGCCATTTCACGGACCATGGAACGAACCAGCGTGAGGTCGGCCAGCAGTAGCAAACCATTAACCAAAGAATTGGACAATTCATTGAGCAAGAAAAAACTCTGCTGCTATTCCTCTGAGACCCAAGATTAAAATCATCACAAGAAAGGGGGTGGGGCAGGAACATCAAATTATCCATTAAAACATCAACTATCATCACTTTGGCTATCAAATCCTTTGAGAAATCGAGCAATTTCGCACGTGCTTTATTATGACAGATAAGCAGCTTGATGAGTATGAGCTTCAGTTTTCAAAGAAATCTTTTGAAACAATTTTGTGGTGACAGGAGGAGGTGGACAGTTGGTGGTTTGTTGTGGCTTTCACGGCTAGCCAAACACACATGGAGCAATTGTCATGTTATCATAAGCGGAGGGGTAAGGCGTTATCACTGAGAGCAGAGTATCCACAAGTGTAGTGATACCCCCTAACGTCCTAATTTGGACACGTGGCAAAGAACAACACTCAACTAGATTCTCTTTCCTTCTTCTTCCCCAGGGAAAAGCTTTTCCGGGTACTAGGCTTTTGACTACAATGATGAATGAGTTTGTGGTATGCATCATAGAATGAATGTTTTGCTTGAACGTTCAACTGGCAAAATGGTTATTGTTCAGTTGTAAACTGTTGGAATTTGTCAACGTAAAGCATCAGCAAACTTGATGGGTAATTGATGAGTTCTAATGGCCCTGTTTTGGTGGCCTTCTATCATATTACACGTGACCAATTCCACTTTAGTGGGATTTACACGAGAAATGGTTCCTCATCGTCATCAAGGGATCTCTTAATGGTTGCATTTCGAACTGAAAATTTCTCTCTTTCAAAACCACTAAAAGTCTTCACATAATTGTTTCAATTTATTTGAAAAAAGAATGAAATGTGAAAGACAACGCTTATGATGAGGTTTGACTCATTCATTCTCCAGCATATTTCGCTTGGGTTTCTACACAACCATTGATAAGGATTAGCTCATATATTGAATGAGGGGTTCAGAACAGAGAGAGGGAAAAAAAGCAGGAAATATGGTCTGACTTTTAGCACATTAGCAACCGTCGTTTTGGAACTTACAATTTGGACTTGACAAATCAGGGGACACAGAACTGCTGCTACGTTATGAATCACATAAATTACTTTTCGATTCATGCGTTTGAAAAGCTTTGAAAAAAAGTTTTAATCCAGATTTGAGTTGAAGCGAGCAGCAGCTCCCTGCTTCTTCATTCTTGAATGGAAGAAAATACAACAAAGGTCTCCTTTTTTCAAAGTAACAAGTGGCAAGTTTCACATCCCCATCCAACATCCTCCTTCTTTCAAATACATAAAATGAAACAAGTTTGAAACCTTAAAAATAAAAACCTTTCCAAATATCTCTCACGTGTTTTCATAATGTGCTGACGCCTATTTTTATTTCTTTTATAAATGCGAGATATTTAAAAACCTCAAAATATCCCTGTATTTTACACCGAGACAAAATATCTAAAAGTGTATTTTGTTTAGGTAAACAAAAATTTGCTTTAGCTATTTTTAGAAACCTTGGCAAAAAAAAGTTTTGAATGTTCCTGAGGTTTTTGAAAGGGATTTTTTTATGGAGGAAGTTCTGAATCAAAGTGTGCATCGAAGACCACATCAGAACAGCATTGAATAGATAGATTTGAAATATGTAGGGGTTGAAGCAGCAAAAATCTTCTATGTTGAAGCAGCGATTGGGTTGCAGGTGCTATGACTCGAAATGTAAAGCCTCTGCATGGCTCTATTGTGCTCGTCACGTCTCTCATGTGACCCTAGAGAAGCTTTGACAATAAATTCACGCTGCCTGCATCTTGCAAGCTTAAAGTCGACCAAGACACGTGAAAAGGAATTTTACATGGACCAATGCTACGAACTACAGACAGGGTGACCCAAAAATTCAACGATTCTCATAAAGAATACATTGCAATATTACCTCCTCCAACAAGTCAAAATTGGAAAAAATTGTGACAAAAATCGCCAAAATGAAACTTATGTAAACAAAGTTTCACAAATTATCAGTGAAAGTCTTTTTAGTATTGGAGGCTATTTGGAGGTCACTATGGATGGACCCAAGAAAAAAATATGTCGTGACATTCAAGCTAATTGAAGTGAAAGCGGATGAGAGATGCGCTGCTGCTACGCTCGACGACGATCTAAGAAGCCCTCTAACTGTTACGTGCCAGCTAATCAGTGGACGGAAATTGAGAAAGACTATAATGATCCCTTTCACAATTGCCTACCAGAGTCTTATCTGCTTTTTCCAGAGCTTGCTCCTCTCCGGCAGCAGCGTTCACACCCTCAAGACTACTGAATGCAATTTTCCTACTTCTGTTCTGGCTCTTCTTTTTCAAATTTGAAGAAGGCCACAGTGTTTTAAAATCACCGAAAATTTGTCACATTTTTTAATTTTAGCGCCATAAACTTGCTCTCATAGATTGATTTTAGGCGCGAAAATTCAAACATCTTTTACCGAAAAGCTCTAATCCTGATTCCTGACGGAACAAGTTTTGAAGTGATATCTTTGACGGCATCGTTAGTTTGCAAAGTTTGCCAAGTAAACAAATAACTTTGTCGAGGAGAGAGAGGCAGAATTCCATTGAAACGGCACCCTGTTTTTCTTTGGTTCCCAACTTGGTTCTCACTAAGGTATGATGATGACAAGAGTCACAGGTGTTCAGCACTAGCCAATATTTGCTCATGGGAGGACATTTATTATTATTGCCACAGTGGACAATTTACGTCTCTCTTGACTTTTGTGCTCAGGTATTCAAGCTGAAAACCAACTATTTACCCTAAAGTAAAAGGGGGGCACCTGGCTAGCACCTCAAAAACCACCAAGAAAAGGAAGAATGATGCGGAAAAAACGCCGAGACAAATTTTGAAACGAAGCAATGTCTGCATGGGAAAATATTTCGGACAAAAGCATGAATTTTCCAAGGTTATTGTTATCTCAAATACTATAAACCAACGTGTAAAAATATACGCAATGATGATCAAAAGGCCTTATTTTACTGGAATTTCAATTTTGGCAGATTTTTTCAACACTGTGATTACTACACCTGTTTTTTTTAATTCATTGCAGCAAAAAATATGACATAAACCTCGTAAAAACATGGAACAATCTGTCGTTAGTTTTTTACATTGCCAATATGAACTTTTCAGCTTAGAGCAGAGAGATCAATAAGATCTACTCTGATGGCGTTTTTTGTAGGTCTTATTTATCATCTATAATGACCATCTCGCCCTTCTCGTGTCTGCTGTAACATTTTGAGAGCTAAGAGATTGTGCTTGGCGATAACGATATCATCTCGCTAAGAGGTTGTCTGAGTGATAAGAAGTAGTGGCCCTAGGCCAAAAACATTGACCGTACAGTAGATGCCGTTGCCATTTTTCGCATCTTACTTTATTTGCCACTTCTTACTTCGATCCAAACAAGAGATAACAGTAACCTTGAAAAATGGGCCTAATAAATATTTTCTCACAGAAAACGAACTAAAACTGCAGGTGTACATGTAAGAAGGCCTAAAACGTTGAATTTTTTAGAAGCTTTGCAAAATCGTTATTTATCTGCTAGATGGCGTTACTTTTTTATGCTGCGGTGAATTTAGTGATGTCATCAATTTTCAGGGATTTGCATTTGATGAGGGTGATTTCAAGGCAAGGCAAGAATATTTTGGCATCATCATCTGTCATCCCCCATTTGCTTTCAGGAATGTAAATCAAACAAAAGAAATTGTGTAAACAGAAGGGAAACATATAAAAACATGGTGCTAATTTCTTACGTAGTAAGAGTAAAATGCAAACAACAGATTGTAAAAATTTGCCCAGTTAGAAATTGATCCTTGCAAAACTACTAAAAAAGATCTTATTTTGCATAAATGCGAGCGAAGCTAGCCATCTACAGTTTTGAAAGGTATTTCATGTAAAAGAAAATCGGGAAAATAGTCTCATAAACGCCATCTAACCTTTTTTTTTAAAATGCTAATATCATTCTATTCAATTTGGACAAATTTGGCCCCTTTTAAGACTTCATATGCAATGAAATGCGAGTCGTTTAGTTACGTCACGTGTCTCAAATAGTCCTTCACAGACTTGTCCTTGGCAATTAGCAATCCTATGCGACAACAATGCAGCTGCTTAGTGTTTGTTGACCACTTTTCTATTAGTCATAACTAGCTGTTGACAGGTTCCGTTTTGTAACAGATAGATGTCATTTTTGGTTGATAATTGGAAGGAAGTTTGACCAAGAGAACTAGGTGCCTATTAAGATGTTCTACTATGAGAGAGAGAGACCCAATTAAGAAGGATTTAGTAGTGCTACTGCCGTTCATTTTGATACTAATCTGACAATCCAGGTGTCGTGTTCGGAGCTGAACATTCACAATAGTTGTAGAGATGCCAATTTACTATACTACTAGTTTGTCAGTTCTTTTTCCCGAGCAGCAGAAAAAATAATCCTCACCATGAAAAGTTCATGAAAAACAAAACATAGCAGCAGAAGTCTCTCCTCACTGGAAAAACATTCTGACTAGATGGCGTTATAGAAGCAGTCACCCTTCGGCGAATTACTTTTGAAAAATCCCTCGAGTTCTTCCCAAGATGACTCAAGTTTCACTTTTCGTTCTCCCAGTCCTCTTTCCTAAGCCTCTTACAGTCTCTCCTCGCTCGCTTTTACAACACTGAGTAGTCTCTTTCTTTTTGCTTTAAAAAGAAAAAGCAACAGTCATATTACAGATATTGGAAAAGCTAAAAAATGGGAAAAGAAAACGGAAGTTCAAAATACGTTTTTGTAGTATTAAAACCTTTTTTTGTTTAGTTTGTATCAGAAATTCACATTTTTTTTTCAAAAATTTGAATTTTTGCTCCACCAACAAACATGAAACAAACTAGGGTTGATTTTTGGTGAAAAGAAAAATCCAAATAACCTTGCATCAATATATATGCATGTATTATTGTAAGCTGTGCTCGCTGTATTTTCTTGCTGTAAAGCATTTAAAAATTCTTAGATTTTCACACTTTTAACTTTTCGAGCCTTTTTAGATTTACAAACTTTTAACCTCTGCTCGCGCTTATGGTTTAAAATAGTGATTTTGAATTACTGTGAATTTTAAGATGCTTTAGTCAATATATCGAGAAATTGATTGTGACAAAACTCAGTGAATGATTCCTACTAAGAGAAAATTAAAACCTCTCCTAGAATTCAAAGCGACAGCCACAATTGGTTTTTCAGTCGATCAATTACAAGGTATTCGAATATTGACTGACAGCGATTAGGCCGTAAGGTTTTCCTACAATTCCCCTCAAAAACATTTCAACCGTCACGAACGCGTTGGCTCACGGTTGAGCGGCTTAGCAGCGGGAATGGCGGTCTTGTATTGTAGCGGGGGTAGCGGCAAAAATCTTTTAGCGGAAAATTGAGGGGAGAAAGGAGATTGTAGAGAACAGCTTCAGAGTTTGCCACTTGAGAATATGAGGTTCATATTACACAAATGGTTGTCATGCTAAAGCTAATTGTCTGCTAAAATCATCTTCTCATATCAATAAATGAGTGGGTACTCCTCTTACAACACATGTCAATCATTGGGGGGTTTGCTACCCTGGGGAATTCACTTCCCAGTAGGGCTTATTTGTAAGAACTAATCTTCGGAAACTTTTTGTTATATGTAACGCAGACCCAGACTGAGTAGAAAATTGAAATAAATTACTCAGGTCTCCGGAACGTATGTTTGATCTCTTATTCTTTAAAAGTTCTATTTATCAGCCTAATATTTGCCAAGAGGTGTGACAGATTGTGGAGCTAATTTTTGGGGTCATAAACAACATTTGCCTGGTATTTGCATATTTGGTACTGTGTAGGTAAAACAAAAAGTCTGAAACTTTTCAAACATTAAACGCGAGCGACGGTTAGAAGTTTGAAAATCTAATAATGAAGGCATAAGATTATGCCATTTTGACTAAATCACGGAACAACAAGAAAATACAAAGATGTAGAATCGCGAGCTGCTTGAACTCGCGCTCGCGCTTAAAAAATACTAAACTTTAGCTCCTAAAGAATAAGTAATGAAAAATACAAGTTTAGATGAGAGAAAGCAAATGTATGTACTTTGTATATTGAGCGCTTTCGGTTACATAGCGTATCGCGTGCGGAAAAAGCCGATACAAATTTTCGATCTTTTGATACAAATTTCAAACGATACAACTGTACATGGCGAGCGAAGCAAACACAAAACGTTTAAACTTCTGGTGAGTGCTTGCTTCGCTGGCTGCTCGCAATACATATTTGCATAGGTAAGTATTCTACATACGCAGGTACCTAACCATTTTTCACAGGTTTCCGTAGTTGAAAAAAGTATCAGAATCACATGATATGTACAACTCAAGCATTTCAAATATTAGAAGGTGAGTTAAACCTACTACATAATTACTTTAATCAAGTAGTAATGCCTTGACCTTTAAGAAGACGATATTTTGCAGAATACTTTGAAATACACTTGACATTGATGATTATCCTTCTAATACCTACAAATTGTAGTACATTGCTTATCTTTAGGAGCTAAAGAATATAGTATGTGACCTTCTAATACCCACAAATTGTAGTACAATAGCCTCAAGCAACAAAAGTATTTCATAATAAGGTATTTAGCTTACTGTACTTTCTCTGAGGGTTGCTGTCGTAGCTTTCCTCCATTCCTTCCATGATATCTTTGAACCCAGGGCAATAATAATCACAGTAGTCTACATTTGTCGGCCGCTTCTTCCTAAATACTTTGGTATAATACTAAAGTAGTAGTACTCACCTCTGCCAACAGCACCCAAGGATTATTTCTCAAATCCGTTCAAACAAAGTAAGCCCTAGTACGACCACTCTCCGACACACCAGTTCTCTTCTGCTCTTCCGTATCCTCTCTAGGCTTAGACTAAAGTAGCAGCGCTGGTAACTCTCTACACTAGATGGAGTTTGCAGTGCTTCAAAAGGAATCTTTCTTTTCAATCTCAAAATATCGGGGGGATAATCCTATGCCGTGGAGTTTGGTTGAAAATTTGGAATCAATCAGGATTGCTGGCCAAATCCTCTTTGCAATGGACATGGCATAGAAAAAAGTAGCGCGTTCGCTTAAGCGCGGCGGCGGCCGGCGAACGCGCTTGCGCGCGCCCGCTTTTGAGACCCACACATTATAAAAAACGCGTGCGCGGTAGAGGGCCAATCAGGTGGAGGTGACAGAATTGACGCCCCGCCCACTTGGTGAGCACGCCATTTGTCAACCTACTGGCTTTGTCATAAATCTATGGCCACCGAGATGAACGGATGAGTCCCTGGGACTCTTCATCAATGTGCTCATCACGGTTCTATTGTAGCTTGAGCTAGACCCAAATTCAGGCACCTGCATCACTTTTCTACCAAGCTTGTCTAACGAACGAATTTTTAAATCAAGTCACTCTTGATGCGAGATAACTAGCTACATTAGCTATTCGTTTTCAGAATAAACTCTTTGATATAAAGCGATTCTTAATCACCAAACCTTGAAAACCACTCAAAAAGTCTCCTTTTATATTATTACTAGAGTAAAATCAATTTCCATTAGACCGCGTTTTCTATAAGGGAATAACTCTTAGATTTTAAAGCTAAAACTAATGAAATTAAAATTCTATTATACAAATCGACCCCAAGAATCACGAAAATAACATCAATGATTGAATAGGTTAGGTGGCCAAAAAAAGTTTAATTATGTCAAAGAAAACGTGGTCTAATGGAATAGTAGTTGTTTTGATATCACTTTGGTCAAGAAGAGAGCTATGTTTATTTTCAAACTACAGCTATTTGATTTTTCGCGCCTAAAATAAACACTATGTATTATCGTCCTGATTGATATTGACATTTATAGCGCAAAAATTTCAGTGTGAATATGAAGTTGATCAGCTTGAAATCTACCTGTTTGCATTTGATTGAGGATTTAAAGTAAAGTAGAAGCGTGAAATTATAATCTCCTAATCTTTTTCAAGCATTTCATTTGCTAAGATTTTCGGCACTCTTCAATTGTCCTCCTTTATGGATGATAAGCTGTGGTTAATCCCAACTTTTTAAGGAACTCTAAACAATCGAGTTCAATGACAATGAAGGGGATAATTACAAAGTAATTGTATTTCTATCGTTGCAGCACTCGCGCGAGCCAGCAGTGTGGAAGTAATTTAGAATTGCAGCAATCTTGAGTTTCCCATGAATTTCTTAATTTCAACCAAGGATTAGAAGATAATTCCCAGATGTTGCTTAGCAATGAGGGGTTGAACTGTTGGTAATAAATGGTGTTGAATTCGCGTTGATGAAAGGTTGCGTTTTGACGAAATTCAAACTTCGTAAAATTCGAAATTGGCAAAATTCAAAATTCGTCAAAATACGTTAACTTTCAAAAAAGCCTGAAAAGCCTGAAGCTTTCTCTATTTTTAGAATTTAGCCTCGCTGCTGTGAGCTGCCAGGAGCGTGAGTAAACAAAGGGATATACCAAACAGAGGATTAAGAAATCAAACATGTGTAAACAAATGCACGTGCTAATTTGACAGAATTGTTAAAATAACGATAGTTTTAGAGTTTGGTCTTACCTGCTGTTCTTCATATTCTTGAAGATTTGCTTCGTATTCTGACCATGTGAGGCCACTTTGGAGTGGAGGCTGTTGGCAATGAAATTGATTCATTTGACCTTGTTGACAAACTGCCATTTTGAATTAGCTTATGCTGTTTCTTGATACGGTGCGGTATCTATTAAAAAACGTTGAAACTGCGATCGTAGTGGATTTTCTTCACCAATTTTTCAAATTGGTGAGTTTTAAAACATTCTTTTTGAAAAATGTTGAAATTTGGCACGTTTTTCTCAAGCGAATGCCAAAGACATACTGGTGGCTGACACTGCAAAAACCGTTACATCGAGCTGACCGGCTCAGCTCACAGCTGAATTTATCAGCTGCTGTGTGAGGCAGGGCGGCGAAAACAAACGCGGCCGGCTGGCTTGAATACTGAGACGAAAGCCTCAAAAATCAAAACAAACAAGAATGAAAATTAAAATGGGTTTCGACGCGACGATTATTTTTCTTTCATATTTATCGAATCGATTTAGCTCAGATGCCTCATATATATTTTCACCAAAATTACTTACCCTTCTATGTAAGTAGGTAAATAATTACGTAATTACATTTTACTTCATTATTTTATTTCGAATGGCTCCAATTACAGGCATAATTCCAAATAGATTTTAATGAATTCAATGTCGAATTTTGACGGGAACAAAAGTCGTCAAAACCGTCAAAACAAAAGAGAAGACAATTTTCAATAAAGCGCGGCGGCGTGTCGGCTCATAATAATCGAGTGGGGATTTTGAATTCAGAAACCGAGGATAGAGGTCAAAACATCGTAAAAGCATACTTAAGTTTATTTTTCAAGAAATCAAAAGCATCTTATCAAACACATTTCTTTTTTGATTTGAGAGTAATAACATTTGGATTGTTGGAGTAAATATTGATCAATTTAAACCAAAGTGTTGATCCGGATGATGTGTTAGGATTGAGGCGATTGTTCATCATCCAGTTTGGAAAATCATTTGCCTGTAAAGTCTAGAAAGGGATGATCGGGATGATCAACCTTCGTACGCGCTTTTCGGTCTTAAAATATAAATTTTGGAAATAACCTTTTGTATTGGTTGGGAAAACCACCAAAATTTGTAAGACTATTACAACCGTGACCAAATTGCGTTTGACCATAGTGACCTTCTTCTCGAGACTGAGTCGACTGCAATTATTCAACTGCAGTTTTATGTGTTCTTTTAAAACCATGATACATCAATTTTTAAATTAATCCATGAGAATTACCCAGTGCACAGGTCTATTGACTTTTTGCCCAAAAGTCACCTCTTGAGTCATGAGATTCAATTCAATAATTTAGATTTAGAACTGCGATTGACCTGTCTAGCGCGGTGTGCGACGCGAAGTATTTGACCCGGCAAGGATAATTCAAAAAACAATTAACGACTTTTTTGACCGTGAGAGAATCTTGGACGGTCATAAGATTTACTTAATTTTCTCAGAGACTTTCTTTTTCATTATTTTGTCAAACCTATGCTTATCTTCTCCATAGTACTTCCTCATTCATTGACTTGCCTTGGCCAAAGCCATATAAGCCCATAGTTCTTTATCTCATCAATGATGTAAGTACTTGTCTTGTCCATATTGCTATATGATATGAATTACGTCTTGTCGAATCCGTCGAATCATTGAATTCGTGAAGTTTTAGAATTTCGAAAGTCTCATATTTCTTAAAGAAAGTACCATATTTAATCTCACGGTCATCCACTCAAAACCTATATTGATTCTCGTTAAAAAAGAGGTTAGTACTTTAGTAGTTATCACGCATCATATATTTTCTAAAAAGCAACCAACTCCTTAACGGAAAGTGTCTTTATACTAGAAACGCAACCTCGTAATCCATTTCCATGTTCTCTTGTTAAAAATTAATTAGACTGCAGGTACGTATACGCTTTTTTAACCAAGTAAGATTTGAATAATGATAGCTTTTCCTTTATTCTTCTGCTTACTTAGACGTTGTTGACAGTGAAATCATGAAGTCTTTCTACACGTTAAAGATGATATCTAAAATAGCATCAATGTCAATACGTCCANNCTATATTGATTCTCTATTTTCTAAAAAGCAACCAACTCCTTAACGGAAAGTGTCTGTGTGTAGACTAGCAACGCAACCTCGTAATCCATTTCCATGTTCTCTTGTTAAAAATTAATTAGACTGTAGGTACATATTCGCTTTTTTAACCAACTAAGATTTGAATAATGATAGCTTTTCCTTTATTCTTCTGCTTACTTAGACGTTGTTGACAGTGAAATCATGAAGTCTTTCTACACGTTAAAGATGATATCTAAAATAGCATCAATGTCAATACGTCCATCAGAAGAATACACCATAGAATCCAACATTTGATTCATTTCTAGATCCGCCATAGGTTCACCAATGTCTCTGATAATTTTCTCAACTTGTTCTCGTTTCAAAAAGCCCACACCTTCCTTATCAAAGGCACAAATCGCATCTTTGACTTCATCTCTATCATCCAAAGCGTCTCTTTGAATCTTGGCAATCAATGACAAAAATTCCGGAAAGTCGATTGTTCCGGTACCGTCCGTATCGAACTAAAGTAAAAAAGGTTTTCAAATTGGTTATTAACCTTATTCAAATAGAAAAACATTTACCCTTTCCATTAATTGTTGGGTCTCTTCATCGCTGGGATTTTGTCCAATAGCTTTTAAAACATTGCCCAAATCTTTCGTTGTAATTGTCCCATCTTGATTCTTATCAAACAAATGAAAAGCTTCACGAAACTCCTCAATTTGAGCGTCAGAGAGTCCGGCTGCCATTTTGATTGTTATTACAGTCCCCTGCTACTACGACCCAAAAGGTTTTGTCCTTACCTGGCCTTTCTTCTTGATTGCATTAGAAAGCTCATAGTAAATGAAAAGGCCCCCCAAACTTTCTTTGTACGTACTTTATACTTGCAAGCACGTAAAGTACTTCCTTTCAGTTCTTTCCTTTTGTTGCATTCATCTTTTTATATGAATTGCACTCAAATTGTAGTGCAGCTTTCACGATTCACGTCAAAGTTGCATCTTCTTCGCTCTTTATGCCATCAAGTAATGCTCATGACTTCATGAGTCATGATGCTCTTTTAAAACGTCGACGTCAAATTCGCAGAAGAACGAGAAGAACTAAATAACACTTGGTTCATGAACTATTTGTACTTTATTCGTACTTACCCAACACAAATCTGAATAAATAGATGTTCATCCGGATCCGGATATTTTACGTACTCAAAGAAATGGTTTTGTTTGCGCTTGTAAGGAGTTGAACAATGAGGAAAGATGTGGTGCAAATGTAGTTTTTGAGCAACATGTCAAGGCTCAGGTACACCTTCTACGCCATAAATAGGTACCACTCATATTCTTACGTAAGTTTTCATTGAAGCCCGAAGAAACTGCACCACGATTTGAGTGCAATTCATCTAGGTAAAAAGATCAATGCAACTAAATGAATGAACTGAAAAGAAGTACTTTACGTGCTTGTAAGCATAAATACATTACGTAAGTACGAAGAAAGTGTAGGTAGACATAACTTGAGCTGTCAACTCACCATTAAAAGCAATAATAAGCACTAGTCCATCATCTTCAATTCATCACCTACTACTGCACTAACTTTACCGATGACAAGCTTGTCGCTAGTGGCCTTTCTTAAAAAAACATCTCGATCTCCAAGAAAGGCTTAGAAACATACGATGTGTTTTGAAACAAACTTGTATTAAGTACATACATCAACAATCTGAAAAGGATCCGGATTCGGTCCAAAAAGTTTACTTACTTACTTACGCGGACTATGAAGTCATGAAGGTACTAATTACTCTACAAGCTTTATGGGCTTTTTAGATTTTTTTGATAAGGTAGGCATGATTAGGTGAAAAGGTTAAAAACATTAAAAGGATATAGGAAGGCCTAATTTACCTACTACGTAGTTTTCCGTGCGTGACGTTGGCTCGTTGAGTCGGTCTAGTCACTTTTTTTATGTGTTCTACCTAAGTAGCTACACGAATTGCGCTGTGTAAGTAGTGATAATGATGTTTTAAAAATAGGTTCAGGAAAAAATCCCAACTTGTCAAAGTTCAGGTTGATGAGCTGATCTAATGTGTCTACTTCGGTAGCACATATACTAAAATTGGAACGATACAGAGAAGATTAGCATGGCCCCTGCGCAAGGATGACACGCAAAATCGTGAAGCGTTCCCATTTTTTGTCCGCATAACTTTGAACTTTTCATTGATTTGCTTTTCATATACCTTTATGTTTTGATAATTTCTCCAATTATTCAAAAACTTTGGTATTCGCGGAAGTGTCTACATCCCTTACTTTTTCAGCAGCTTGGTGACCTGAGGCTTCGAAATTGTACCACGATCCGATTTCTGAAACGAACTTCATTTTTAGGGGCAACATTCCAGTACCCACTGTACTACAATGTTAGGCAATAACAACACATTTCCTATGTGCTCATCATAGTCATACCTACTCAAATACTCAAAGTTGACGTTATACGAATAAAAAGGCATTGTCCGGATCAACAACCTAATGTATTTTCTAAAAGCGTATCATCATTTCAGCCGTTTAGGCTTTTGACTTTTCATCTTTTTAGCCTTGTAACCCTTGGCTTTTGCTCGCTCTTGTAGGTTTAAACAATATTTCAAACTTGTTCAATTTTCCTGTGTCTCAATCGATGCAAAATTGACTCAACCTTACGTGCGTAGTCTGTGGTTTACTAATCAACAATTGTACTGTAAAATATTACTGCTTTGTGTAGTCATCCTAGATACTTAGTCATCGGTGACGTCGTCACTAATGTTATAATTGAAACGCTTTTTTTACATATGTTTGTTCATAAGATTGGTATCTCACTACTTTATTTGCCTTTTTAAATTAGAGCACAGAGAGGAGGTGCTGATACCATCAACCGTAAAACATGAATGATCTCTCTTACTCTACTACTAGTCTGTATTGCTGCGTGGGCAGTGACTCTGAAAGCAATGCCAATCAAAATCATCATCCAGATCCCTATTTAAGACACTTGCCGCTCTAGCTATACATGTCAGTTACTACGAGGTCTTCTTTAGTGAAAGTCAAATATGAGAGCCAAGGTAAATTATTACTTTTATCCATTATTACGCAAGATTTTGACTATTGAATACATTTTTTTAGGATACACTAGCTTTCATCGTACTTTTGCTCTGCATCACCAAAAACTGCAGCCATGGTTTAACGCATCCCCGCCTTTTTAAACCGCTACCAGAAACCACCGTGGATGGTTTTTGTAAGTGGGAAGTCCGGTTAAACACAGTTTATAACCGAATTCCACCGGTCATAACCGAAATTCAATGCGTTAATCAGCATTCGAGTTGCGCAGGAAACACAAATTTCAAAGTAAGAATGAAGTACAATTCCAAATTTTTTTGGCGCCGAAAATTCAAATTAGCGACATAAACATTTTCCGAATACAGATGACTTCAGACAATTCTATTGAGGTTGCGATTGTTTTCTTACTTCTAAAATGTTAAATCTTTTTTCTAATTGAAGTGTCGAACAATCAACTCAAAATTGACTGTGGCCTACACGGATGTGGTTGATCCTCTAAAAATTGAGGCTCTACGTAACACCACGTTTGCCGTGGGATGTTCATGTGTCATGAAACACTCAACTCGTTTAGAACAATTCAGACGTTTCATCGAAGAAAAGAAACGAAGTTTCACCTAAAAATGAAGAAAACAATCAGCGAGGTAGACGAAGACGGAGTAGCCAATTCACGGGATTTTAAAACTGTACTGATTTTTGACCGCGAGCATGCTATGGAGCTCCGCAGTCCTAGAAGTCGACTTTTGTAAAAAAAAAAAAGATATTGTGAATTTCACCAAATGAGAATTCCTGTCAGTATGTACTTATCGACTTTTAGGGCCGCGAAGCCTAGCACACTCGCGGTCAGCACTGATATTCACTTTCAGTCTTGTTTAAACTCAATTGAAATACAATTGCACACACAGTGTTTGAAAATAATTCGAAAAAGTCTCATTTTAAAACACAACGAGCAAACATTAAGGATTAATTTTAAAGCCCTAAAGTTGAATGGCCTCCAACATCCTCAGAGGTCATAAAGGTCAACTCTTGTTTTTAGCTAGGTATTCAAATTCTAGAGCAACAAATTAAGATGCAGTTTTTGCATGACAAATAGAACAGATCTGTTTTATTGAATCTTTAAGATGTTTGGAATCAGAAGCAAGTTTAAACTCATGCGAGGCAAGCACATTCAATGCAGAATGCAGTCTCCACATCATCTCCACAGCAGTCACCTCCATCAAAATCATGGTCTTCATTGTTGCATTCATCGTCACAGTAATCATCACCAACGTACCAAGATGTACAAGGATCAGATGGATCATCTCCTCCTGAATTACCAAAATCTTCTGAATTGGGGTCCAAACATTCACAATCCCAACACCACCAGTCATCGACATCAGGTCCACAGCAGTCACCTCCATCCCAAGAATTGTCTTCAGTGTTACATTCATCATCGCAAGCACCATCTCCAACCCAGTTACTGGGGCAAGAGTCCCCCCAAGACTCCCAGCGATCTGATTTAATCATTTTAGCTTTTTTGTGGACTTTGGTGGAAAGAGCCATTGTCAAACCAAAGAAAGCAAAAAGGATAAGAGCCTAAAATCAAAGATCTTTTTACCTAAAGAAGGGAAACAATTTAATGAAGGGAGAAATACTTACAGTGCGGTTCATCTTGTTGTAAGATACTTCAGGCTTCTTCTGAATACTTTGCTAGAAAATGTGTGAGGTATTTATAGGCAGAAAATGCATTGATTAATGATAATGACTTAATAAGATGCAAGAAATGATTATTTTTTAATTTGCAAGGCAATAATTGCTTCAGATTTAATTGCTAATAAGAAAATTGAACTGAGGACTAGAGCATCCATTTTTGGAGAAAGATAAATTAATTGTTTGATGTGTAGTTTATTTGAATACACACAAGTTTTCCATGGAAATTCTCATACGTTTCTTTCTGAATTTATGTAAATGGTCCAATATGATAAAATATGGTAAGGTGGCGTTTATGATGACATTTTCCAATACCACATTGTTTGAAAATTGCTCAAAATATAGAATTTGAATTTTTTTTAATTTTGGCATTTTCCACCTATTTTTGTCTGGTAACACTGTTTGACCGCAAGCTTCAGATTTTCAAAAACTCGCCAAAATAACACTGGACCGTGCAGGTATCTAATAAGGCCGTGCTGAGCCGGGATTTGAAAATGTAAAGTGACCGTTTTAGCTCGCTTATTAGATACATAAGGTAAGCAATTGATGATTTAACTTACCGTGTATCTAAAAATCGAAAATGCTTGAACCTAATAAGATATTGCGCCTCGCGGTCAATAACTGAATCAATTTTCAGTCTTGTATGTCTTTATGCCTTCAACGCTACTGTGATTTTCTCGAATGAAACTACGACTTCTTCTAGAACTACTACGAGGTTGCGCAGCTTTTAATTTAAAACTTTGCGATGAGATAAAATTTATAAATTATGATAATTATGTTTATTTGTCATAAATAAGAAGAATTATGGCATCGTTGATCTTTTCAAGATTCTTGTTGAATGACAGGAACAAAAAGTTTCAAAAGTTTGATGAGCAATTCTTGATAATCCGTGTCTGCAAACTCCTCTTGTTGTGTCAGAGAGTTCGTAGAGATGTCCTCAAAGTCTTCAATCCTGGCTTTGACGACGGGTGTGGGTCCATTGACCACAAAGAGCCAATAAGCCGCGGCAATCATCAAAGGCACGGCAATGACGGTAAAAATGGTGGTAGAAAAGGGGTTGAAAATGGAGGTAGCCACGCGCCTGAAAAACAAATTCAAAGTCAATCCGGATCAACTTTTTTATCTGTCCGGACTAGAGGCACATGCGTTAGCAATCGAGGTAATCTACGGTAATTTCAAGATTTTGACGGCCACTATGCATATTTATACCTGATAAGTGACGGTTGTTGCAATTTTTCTTCGTTGATAACAGAAGGTGAGCCGTAAATGTCTGAATAACTCAGCGGATCAACATAATCGTAAATCCCAACTTTTTCCTCTTCAAATTCCTGCCTTCGTTGCGAAGTTGGATGAACATTATTCGGATTTCTATGCCTTAGAGGTCGCCGGTATTTCCTCAAATTCGGATGTGGTAATCTTTGCCGTCGTTTTTTAAGTTCCTTATGTTCTTCAGGCTCAACAACTTCGGGTTCGGAGGCTAAATAATCCAAAGTTTTGTCTCTGGCAAATTGTTCCAAATCTTGTACCCGCTTGACGTAGGCTCCCTCTAGGTAATTATTGAGCCAAGAATCTTCATTGGTCGCATAATAATCTTGGTAATAGTTAGTTGGAGCATTGCGAGAAGCTGTGGCCATCAAATCCGTGCTTGAATCAATCAAAACCATCGTTTCAACAGAACTGTTAATGCATTATTAAGTTAAAGCACCGGTTTGACTCACTCCACCAATGTTGGACTGCTGACTGAGTAGCTTCGCAAAGCAGTGCTTGACGTGCGCATGCAACCAAGCAGTTTCACAGCCTACCTACTACAGGCAGCAGCAGAAAAACTCACTTTCTTCCAACGGGGCTAACAGGTAAACATACACCGAGTCGAGCGATAGAGCGACGAGCACGAGGCGACGAACCGGCTATCGACGAAGAGTAAACCGCCACTTCAACAAATCCAAGTTTCAAATAACCAGGGGGAAGAAGAAAATCTTGAAAATCTTAATCCTCTTGGCGTCAGAAAGATAATTTTTTGCGAGCGAAGTAAGCTAACTGTATTTATTTAACGTGGCCGACCGAGCGAAGCGTCTTTAAATTTTTTTTTTCGGCAGTTGGGGAGAAAAAGTATCGCTCGCTCTGCTTTACTATCCGGATACCTTGGTAAATCCGGACACCTGCCTAGGCAAGGAACAGTCAGCCACAGTGGGATAAAAATCCTCAAAAAAGTCTCAGTTTGATAGGAAACCGTGGAAATCCCTTTAGAATGCGACCTAAGTGGTTCGTCTATGCACACCTGGAAAAAGTCTGCCGACCATCAACCAACAACTGATGATACAAGACAGAAAATTTGCATGTGTGACACTATGGCTTCAATATTCCAAAAGTTGTCTCATCGTCCACGATTTCCTAACAAACCATGGAATCTAGAACATTTTCATGACCAAAAAAGAATGAGACTTTTTTGAGGATTTTTAACCCACTGTGGCTGAGTGTCGACACGGACAAATAGGCTTGTTTGAACTTTTTTGAGAGCCTTCAAATTATTTGCAGACGTGTGAGGACTACAGGCGAAAAGAAATCACGGCTTTACGGCTTTGTACCCAAGGCGAAAATGCCAAAAATGGTCTCAAGGATGATGCTAACGTTATTACTAAAGTCATAATCATTTCGCCAAGACAATACTCTTTTTTTCTCCTTGACATTTGGATAATTTTCCTGTTATGAATTATGGCCCCTTTTTTAACTCAGCTCTGTAAAATCGAAGATACCGTAGATTACCTATTTGACGCCCACTTTTAATTTAATGCACGACGATACTAATTAACGCACACGTCTAAAATATATTTTTTTTTACAGAATTAATGCCCATTTATTTATTATATTCTAATTAACGCACAAATCCTACTTATCTAATAATGCCTCCTCAGAGCTCAAAACGTTTATTAGCGCCCGGGCGTTATATAGGCCATCTACAGTATTTTTCTTTTGAGGTTGTGACTTTTGAATGACATGAGGTAGTTATGCATGATGATGAAATATATCCTTTGGCAGCCAACTCATCAGATTTTGCACAAAAGAATACAATTTGGCAAGTTTTCACACTGATGTGCTAAGTTCTACTCAAGAAAATTACAGGGCCTTGATTGCAAATACAACTTCTTCATGATTTCACTTATTGTACTGGAATAAAAATAAAATATCTCTGTTCCCGATAAAACCACAACGACGCATTTCCGGTGGAGATCAGAGAGAGGATTCCTATTGCGCAAAATCCGGGAAATTGCGTTAGGCAGTAGCAGCGAGGCTCGGGCTCGAGGCAGTCTTCTTCTTTTTTCTGCAGCTTATGATGATCGGTTTTCCATTCTGAGCATCATCAAGTAAGTGAAAGTGAAGCCCGACATTCGACAAGCCCAAAAACTTGTTTTAAAAACACTTTTTAACGCTTATTTTCCGTTTCCAACAAAAAAGTGTTTGAATATCCATATCCAACAAAAATCTCACTTTTACAACATTAATTTCAACGATAAATCTATTTTAGTATTTGAATTTTGGGGCCAAAAATCAGTATTAGAACCTATCAGTACAGTATTTTTGGTGCGAAAATTACAATATTTGAAAATCATTTTCGGCGTGAAAATTCAAGTATTTTTCTGTAAGTCTGTACTAAATCAATAGCTCAAGGGCTTCACAAACGGTTTCTTGGACCCGTGCCTTGAACCTGGATGAGCTCGTTGAGTAGTCAAACTACTACGCAGAGTGCGTGGTAGTAGCTTCGGCGTTGCCTAATTAAGATGATGATGCCCTACTTTTCACGGGCTCGCACCACAGAACACAACTCACTTTCAGCCTTAGAGTCGAGCAGAGTCTGAGAAGCATAGATTTTTCAAGTTTAAAAGGTAGAGTTTTTTTCCACTTTTGTGGTCAACTAGAGCAAACGTGCATGCATGGAACTATAACAATAACAATTTGAATGACAAGGAATCGGAACAGTGATTTTTTAAAGCGCCTGGAGTTGGACATACCTAATTGAATTATGAGAAGGGAGGCAGTTTCAAAAATTCTTTTTGGAGCAATTTTATTCTTTTTGGAATAATTTTATTATTTTTGTAATAATTTTATTCTTTTTGGAATGATTTTATTCTTTTTGGAATAATCTTATTCTTCTAGAATGATTTTATCATTTGGAGCCTTTGGAGCCTTTCATGGCTTTCATGGCTTTCATGGCGTTCATGGCTTTCGAGGCTTTGGAGCCTTTGGAGCCTTTAATGGCTTTCATGGCTTTGGAAGCTTTGGAGCCTTCCGAGCCTTCCGAGCCTTCGAGATCAGGTCCACAGCAGTCACCGCCATCCCAAGAATTGTCTTCGGTGTTACATTCATCATCGCAAGTACCATCTCCAACCAGATCATCATAGCAATCAAAGCGATCTGATAGAATCATTTTAGTTTTTTGGTGAACTTTGTTGGAAAGAGCCATTGTCAAACCAAAGAGAGCAAAGAGGATAAGAGCCTAAAATCAAAGATTTTCTTACCAAAAAAGAAGGGGAAACTATTCGATTAAGGAATGAATACTTACAGTACGGTTCATCTTGTTGAAGTTTACTTCAGGCTTCTTCTGAACACTTTGCTAGAAAATCTGAGATATTTATAGGTAGAAAATGCATCGATTAATGACTTGATTTGATGCAAGAAATAATTGCTTTTAATTTGCAAGGCAACAATTGGATCAGACAGAACATTGACGCGATGTTGAAAAATAGTAGAAACTTTATTCAATTTGTGGTTCTTTTTAAATTACAACACACATTTTTTAAGAAAAATAATACTAAAGCTAAATTGGTTTATTTGGTCAACATTAATTAGAAAAATCCATATCTGGTAGCACCTGTGATGAAGAATCTGAATTGGACGAATGATTATTGTTACTATCACCATTACTATTTTCAACAGCAGATCTAGTCTCCATTTTGCACATTTCACTCCACTTTTTCAAATCATGTTGGTGCGAAATCGAAACTCCGCCATTTTCACGATTTTCTGTGGCGGCTATTTCAGGCACTCGTCGACTACTTTCGGTGGATGATGATGTAAAAGTACTACCATTGGAAATGGTATTGGCATTGACATCGCTGCTAAAATTCGCCAACTTTTTGGTGTTTGAAGAAGTTCCATTACTACGGTGAAAAGCAGGTCTTGACAGTGTTGTGACCTCCGCTGATCCTCCACCTCCACCTCCGTCAAGGAGTGTCATTTGCAATGGAGATGTCGATGAAGACTCAGACCTGAAAGTTTAAAAGCTTTGATGAGCCTAAATACGTTAAAAGGTCAAAAAATATGTCCTGCTTGGTTGTTTTCACCCTTTTCATCTATTCACCAACCATTTGGTTGTAAGTGCTAAGAAGTTGTAGAGTGAACAAAAATACCCAAAAAACAACATTCCCGTAGAGAAAATTGATCCATAATTTGACAGGCGTTTGACATTGAATGTTGAGACAGAAAAAAATTCTCTCTCGATCTCTCTACATATTTTGTTCATGAGTGTGTGCTTTCAACTTAATAAGACGTGAAGCTATTTTCGGAACTATAATGTACTATTCATATGATAATATCTATTATTTTGTGTACCCGAGTCATTGCGTCAGTATTGAAAAAAAATTAATAGTATGCACTACATCTCAGGCAATAAAATTTCGAGTGCAATCACTAAAACTGCCTTTACGACTACAGAATTATATTGTATCACACAAGTGGAAATGGAAATCTATGAATTGGAAGACTAAAAACTAAAATGTATCGCAAAACGCAAAGATTTTTATACTGCTCTCGCAACCTTTCAGACACACAAAAAAGGAGTTTTACCTGTATTCTGGCGATGAAGTCCTGTCTAAACCATTTGATGGATTAACCACATCAGTAAAGCCAACGACTTTCTGATCCTCATAGTTTCGCATCTCGTCATTCCATGCCGAGTTGTTGTTTCCATACTGATTTGCTGCCGCAGAGAAGTCCAGTGGGGAGTCGGAAGATCTCTGATCTAAGTTCTGTGATGAACCACTTGCATAGGCATGGCTTGCATGTAGATTATAGGCCCCCGGCGGGGGCGTGTAGCCCGCATAGCCCGGGTACGACACGCCTCCGGCTTGAGAGGCCGAAGTCATAAAGGAGGCATGCAACATGTGTCCGTCGAAATTGTGCGCAGCGGGAAATCCCGCTGAATTTTGCATAGGATAAAAAGCGGCTAATGAGGTGGGACTTTGACCTCCGTAGGCTAATGAATACTGAAGTCGACTTTGCACCATGTAGTAATGATACAGCCAGGAATTAGCTTTCATAACTGTAGCTTCTCGGTCACTGGAAAATAAAGAAAAATTCATCTTTATGCACTTTTCGCTTTTATCAACACCTATTTTGTGCAAAAATTCTCAAATGACAAGGTCTAAAAGCACTTTGACCCCAAACCACAATGGTTGAAAATACCTTGAAAAAGTCTCACTTTACAATAATGGAGAGCGAATTGTGTACATTATTATTAGGTAGGTATTATGTATTTTTTGAAAAATTTGCGTGTAAATACATATGAGACATTTTTAGATACTGTCAAACACTGTGATCTAAACGCAAAGCATCAACACGAATTTTGCTTGCAAAATAATTTTCAAAATTGAAGAAGACAAGTTGACGAACAGCGCATCAGTCTATTTTTTTCTACCTCGTCATCTCGCTTGCTGCTTCTAAATTCTTTGGGCTTGATCCGCCCATTTTTAGTCTGGAGAGGATTTACATACTTTATTAGATGCCAAGAACAGTTTCAGCATGAAACAAGCAGCCACATCATCAGGAGAGAGAGATCTAAGCTCTAACTAAAATCAATTTCTCATAACTAAACTGATGAGTCATTACTTGAGTCAACTTGAGTCAGAGTCTAGGCCAACAAAAAAAGTTCATTCATTGAAGCAATTGAAAACAAGAATCATGAATTCCTATTTTAAACTTTGAAATGTTCAAGAAGCAACTTTTGATGAAAGCTCATTAGAATTCAGATGCTCATTAGGAATGAACAGGAAGGGGTCTAGGAGGGGTCTACCAAGTCCTCCCCTCCGCCTCCGCTTAATTTTCCACTTTAGAAATCAGTCCGTGGATCAATATGAATTGAGGTTGGAATGCTGATGATAAATTGAGTAGGTATGATTGCAATGTTGTTTCTCGCACGATCCATCATCTTTTATTGATCTGTAGACCCGATCTAATTGTGATTATAATGGAGGGGTCAGGGGCCATCCGTCAAGTGGGATTATATTGCAGTATAGAGCAAAGATGGCAATGCCACCACCACCATAATTCCCAAGTGACTGTTTTCGTAAAAGAAGGGGCGAATGAACGGCTTCATTATTGTACTAAGTAAGCGCATCCAAAAACAGTGTTGATTGAATGCTCCTATTTGTTGCATTTTTTCTCAGCTTTTTAGCAACAAAATTAATAGTAATAGTAACAGTGCAACACCCTATCGTAATCTATTTTTCTCCATTCTCGCCTTCGGTCACGAAAATGTCTTTGTATCGCATCCTCATAGCATGCAGCAGAGCCTTTTTATTCGTGAGTACTATCTTTCTTCCCAATGAAAAATGGTTCATTCTTACGCGCGTGAAATCCTATCTTTAAAATATGCAAGGGAAAAGAAAATAGATCTCAATGTAGAAGAAGAGGAAGAGAAGATTTTAGAATAGAGAAATCGTTTATCTCAGCTTCTTCTTCTTTCAAATGGAACTGAAAATGGTTTGGACTTACTTTAGAACTTGATTCGTGCAGACAATCACCGGTGATTGGGAATGCTCCAGATTCTCTTTGACTTGTAGTACTGTGTGAACCCAAATGTACGATCCGTCTTGTTTCAGCAATCGTAAAAGTAATATGCAAGATCTGTCATTCTCGGATTGAGTGACTAGAAAAAAAGAAGGGAAGAATAAATGTTTGTTGACTCTGCAAAAATCAACAATGCATGAAGGAAATCTTTTGCGTGTCCTTTGCTCTCCTTCACAGTGTATGAAAATCACCAAAAAATGTCTCATTTCCTTCATCAATTCGCAATGAGACTTTTTAAAATAATTTTCAAGCAATGTGTCGTCCTCTTGGCATAATCTAAAGCAGAGGAGAGCAAAAGGGTTTACACTCGGTTAAATACAGCCTCAGCACGTTGTAAGATACTGTTGAATAATGCAAGGTAGTAAAATGGGGTTGCTTACTCAGTCGATGTTTGCTCTGGACCTCCTTAATACACTCGGGATGGAGAAGGTTATACCAAGAGGTTCCTTTTAGATCGAACTTTTTGTATCCTAGATAGTATTCACCACTGAAAGAAAACGGAAGGAGAAATTTGTTTGTGAGTTCAACACTTATTCAAGGCACGCACTAAAAGCCCATTGTCACGTCAGACGACACCAGTACTACTACTGTTCTAAAACCATAAACACACTGCACTGTTTGTTGGAATTCTGGGTCAATCCTTAGCATAGTTGTACTACTGGATATGTCCTAAAAAGACCGTCTGTCTTTTGCAGACTAATCTAAAGTTGTTGTAAACTTGGCTTGGCTGCTGCTGCTATGGTAAGACAAGCAAAAGAAGGTCAAATTACTTTGCTTGCTTAGCATCATCCTCTGTTGTTCCCAAAGAGGCTCCTAAAATAAATTGGCACCATTTTCGGGTACACTATGAATTTAGCTCATGACCTCAGCTTCAGTGTTTTCTTCAACTATGTTGCTTTTTTACTTTTTCGAGTTTGGTGAAAGATTATCAAAGCAGGAAAAAATTTGATGTTTTTCCTGGTAAAAAATGACTTGGAAAAAGTTTATATTTTATGCTACAAAAATCAAAGAAACTTGGAATGAGACGGTAGAAAAATGGCAGCAGTTCCAACGACGAGAAAACTTGTTTGTATTATTTGACAAACGAGCAGCTATGAAAAAATGCAAATCCCCATATTCCATTTTAGGTTTTCTATTAGAAGCAACCCCATATTTTTTTACACCCCTTTCCTGCCCATAGATAATTTATGGAGACAATCAGAAGTGAGGCATGGCGATTATCCATCAATTCATAGTCTAGAGCACTGTTGTAAATAGATCCAAGCACAGTGTTTTATAATCACCAAAAAAAGTCTCACTATTATTTACTACAGAAACAATTGTCTTCGCGAAAATTCAAACACATTGCATTTGTAATTGCAGTTCGTAATTACTGTAAAATGAGACTTTTAAAGCAATTTTTAAACACTGTGGCCAGAGTTTTTTGCTTCCATACATGCTGGGAACTCTAGATCTACATATTTATATACTGGAGCAGGTCAACATGGACAATATTTCACCTACGTAAATCAAGATTCTCCATCATCATCGTCTTTCCTGCTGGTAATAAGCTGAGTTTAAAGAGAGAGACTGTGAGCTACCCCCTAAAGTGAATGTGGTTAATGGAAATCGAAAATGATGTTTGTCTATTGAAGCAATTCATCATGAGCTGGTAATTGTCGAATTTACTCTCCCACTGTGAACTGGGGAAGAAACCCAGCAGTAAATCTCATATTGAGTTTTGTGTGTAAACTCCCATCGCGATGTCTTGGATCTGATTATTGAGTTATCATCTGATGCTCTGTGCCTCTAGCAACAACTCAAGAGAGTTGAAGTCCAACTTGAAAAACCCCGATGGGAATATAATCATCGTATAATAAACTCTCCTGTCAAACATCGAAATGAAGGCCATCAAACTTTAGAGTAGTTCTCTCTCTAATGCATCACTACCACCAAAAGAGTCAATTCAATCTTTTCTGACATGACAGTGTTGTGCAGGGCTTGAAATGTTTAATCAAAATGTAATAAAACTTACTTTGAGTCAATGGAAGTGATCTTGAAGTCCATGCTATGAATGGATGTGAAGATATTTGTAGCTCCTTGCACCACACACTCCCGGGTCTCAGGCATGGCTATGGGAGTGCACCACGACAAGAAAACGGGCTCGTTGCGGGAACAAAGAGGTAACACCCCAGAAAATCGGCCCTCAATCAAAACCACCTAAGGCCACAAAAAATAGAAGATCCATCAAGTCAGTTGAGGCTTCAGCTTAGTCAGTCTAGCTGCTCTGAGCAAATTGTTTTACTACAGTATCACTACACTTGACATCCACTCAGATTGCCCTTTTTTATTGCAGCTTAAACACCAATTTTTCATCAAATACCAACAACTACAAAAAAGAATGAAGTTCAGCTGCCTTGTCTAAATGAGCAAACATAAGAATCTAGGTGGATTCCCCAATAAATATAATTTCAATAGTGCGTGAAAATTTTTACTTGAAAATGATCTTTTTGCGTGGGTAACATTGAGGAATTTAAAATCCAGATTTCTCGTCAAAAATCCCATTGTTTTGGCCTAGATATTCTAGTAACTTTAAAGGAGGCATTTCCTACACTTTTTAAGGCGTGATGCCATGGCAGACATCGTGTTTTGCGATGGTATCGCACAGAATCTTAACACATTTTTATGCTAATCAGTCAAGTACTATTCTTATTATAAGCGCGAAATTCAGCCCCCTTCTCTCTTTCTCATCATGAATGATGCTTTAAAGAAACTTTATACCTTTTGATCACCGAATCTCATTTGCCTCCTCGCATTTCTCGAGACATTCATGCGGCACAAAAAGATTCTCTTCTCGTTACCATTGTCTATGATGTTGGCGGAGGTCTCGGGTTGGAGGCCCCTCATCAGCTCGCTTTGGATTGAGGCGTGATCTTGTTTGTCGATAATATCATAGACGCTGTCACCGTGAATCAACAAGTCTTCCTGCAATGAGAACGCAAGCAAAAAAACTTTGAAAAAACTCAACTCTCGCTTCGTAATGGGCTAAATAAACAAGCCAAAGGCTTTTAGATTTAATGGTTCATTGTTAAACTACTGATGGCACAGTGTTTGAAAATCCCACGAAAAGGTCTCGTTTGAAATGTTTACTTGAAATAGGCCAAAAATTAACAGTTGTCGTTGATGTTTGGCTAGAAAAGTAGGGGAATTACAACTTTGAAAATAAACGTTGAAAAATGAGACTTTTTGAGATATTTTCAAACACTTTGGCACTGTGCAGTCTAGTCAAAATGTTGAATGTTTGGAGAGGGGCTTTCATTCAATAAATTGCAGCCTCATTCCACTTGTTATGGTGGAAACAGAGTTTATTTACTCTTGCTCTGTTGCTCCACTTTTTTTATCTAATGGTCAGGTTTTTTTTTCTAACTCTGACTCTCCTCGCCCCCATTGTGTTGGGCAGCAGGGGGCCACACATTAGTTGATCTTTGGGAAAAAAGGAGAACGAAATTGCATTTGTCATTCTAGCAACTGACGGTTCTAATTCAGGGTTCCATGACGATTGAAATCTTTTTATTCCTCCACTCAGTCCTCACATTAGTCAACTAGAGCTGGTAAAACTGGTAAAACTGAATGGTAAGATACTTTATATTTGAATTTTCGCGCCAAAATGACCAAAATATCATCTGTAGAATGTAAATTCTAATGACAATTTTTAACATGAAATATATACCTAAGAGATTTTCAAGTGGGCTAACTCTAATTTTACTTCATTTAAGAGGACTTCTAGACAGACTTAAAAATTCCCCCTTTTTTATGTGAAATGTTTTGATTTGAGTTTTAAACGTCAGAGTCACTCCTTAATGGTAGTCTCGGTGACAAATTTTGAATGACATTTGAAAAAAAAAGTCCAATGGTTTTTTCCACCTCATCATGAAAAGCTTGTTCAACGTCAAACAGCATTAAACAGACAGCAGCTTTGAATGAAACTTATCTCGAGGTGCCATCAAGTCACAAATGGAATGACACTTTTTTTTTCACTTCACTCCCCATTGTATATAGTATAGTGTGGTTGGGGTCTTGGTATATAAGAAAAACATCACATTCTTTGCAAGGCAAAAACCCAACATCACATTAGTAGCGTCCCTTTCATCCTAAAAGAGACTCTACAAATGATAATCTCAAAGGCAGCAAAAAAATCTCGTAATGTGATTAGTTTTGTGTCCATTATCTATCCAAGACTAGGAAGAAGATCATGGCATGGAATTTTCATCTTATTGTAATGCAACCTCAGCGGGAATCAAAAGCCTGGAGCAAGATGGGAATTTAATGTTCCACATCATCAAAATTGATTCATTTCACTTTCTAGCATAGCAAAGCATTGTTTTGACAGATAGAGTCACATCAAAATTAACACAGTGTTTTGAAAACCTCTCAAAAGTCTCAATTTACAACAATGTAAATTGGAGATATTTTTGATGAATTTTTAGACACTGTGAATGACATCAAAATTAACTCTAAGCCTGCAAAATCAAGGCTTAATGCAATTTCATGCCTATTTTAGTCCACAATGGTTGGTTCCTTTCTAGCTCGGATTTTTTCAACTAGCAGTTTTGAATACATCATATGCATTTTGAGGAGACCCCACAGAAAGGAAATAACAATAGCCGTGATTCTTAGCATGCAGCCTTCTCGCTGAATATAATGTTTCAGGCTGTTAGGAGGAGGGGGTATTCTGCTGAGGTTTTATAGCTTGTTAGCTCCTCTGACGATCATAAAGGAGAGCTTTTTCTTACCATTGAATGGCCAAGGTATTCCGCAGCGTTATCGGATATGTACAGCAGTTTTCCAGTCTGGGTGGCCATCATTAAGAAGCCATTAAGCGCCTGCAAAAACAAAAGGCAAAACGTATTATCACAGTTTTCATACATGCAGTTTGACAATAGCAACATTAGTAGGGTGACTCGAACTTTTCAGACAAATCTGTAGACTTGACATAAGATTTACAATTAGAACCCAGAGCTGGCCTGCTTTGAAATTGAACTTTGTTCATTAACTAATTGTCAAGTCTAGTTTGGAGCCTTATCTGAACAAAATAAAGTCACCCTAAACATCAGCAACAGCTCTTTAGTTTTGGTCTTCAAGTTGCTTCTTACTAGAAAAAGCCTTCTTTCTTCTCGTTACCCCCAGGAAAAAGTAACTAACGAGCTCTCCCCACTTCCATAGTGGCTACACCGAAAACTTATCTATGAAACGTCCGGGATATGGGAATTTATTAGGCTCGCGGGACCTTAAAAGAAGAAGCGTTGCTGCCTTCATGTCCTACAAAAGCAGTAGCAAAAAGCTAGCGACACATTTGTTTTTCAACAAGAACGTGAAATGGAACTGAAGAAAGAGCGTTTTCACGGCCCATTGAAGCCCATCCAGAAAATGGGATAAAAACGAGAAAGAAGAGAAACAATTTTATGGGCGGCATCGCGCGGTAAGAAGTTACCAAGCTTATTTTCACCCCAGACTCTCCTGAGATTTATCCGGTCCCTCCTGACCTACAGACTGCTTAATAATAATGAAGATAGTGCCCCATAAAAAGACGCCAGACAGGAGGTAGTAGGCCTTAGAACTTTTCTCGCAAAATGTACCGCTGGGTAATAAATGCTTCCCCTGAAAGTTAGTCAAGTGGTTTCGTAGAAGAGAGGAGAACGCAAAGTGTCTCCGTTGATTATCGTCGGCGAAAAGTTAGTGGCCCTCTGTTGCATTTTACCTGATAAAGCGGACCCTAGGGTGTCTCAACTCGTCCATTGTGAAGGGGAAAAGCCGAAATTGCATACTCGTTGAATATCACTACAAAAAAGTCTCATTTTTCAATATTATTGCACTAAAATCTACATTTGAATCTTCATGCGCAATTTTGGTCATTTCTGACCCGAAAATCCAAATACCGTAGATGTCCTAATAATAGCCCATGACGCCAAATATTTACAGGATTGGCGATACAAAGAGAGCTTGAAAATTCAAATGAGACATTTTGGTGTGATTTTCAAACACTGCGCCAAATAAGCCAGCTGCGCAGCGGCTCGTTTATCTGCCTAGGAGACGAGATGATATTTTTCTATTTCCCGACCAAATTATGGCTCCATCATGCTTTCAAAAGGCCATAAAAATAGTTGCGACCCGGAGCCATAGCTGCTGCCCCACCTGGTAGTATACCATGCGCTTGCTTCAAAAGTCCAAGTCTACATCAGGAGGAATTTTTATGCAAATCCTCAGTGTCATTGCTAGGCACGCTCCGCTTTGAGTCTCATGACATTTTTATGGCGGGCGACGAAAGATCAGATAACTTGTGGTGTTATTATTTCCAGCCATAGAGCATAGACGAGCATTTTTGGACTCGGCGAAAGGCAAAGGAGTACATTTTTATGAGTCAAGACCCTTCGTTTTCTTCTATTCCGGGACTCAATGGAGGAGAAAATGCCGCCTTATCAAACAGCTCTTTATGCCATTTATTACTACTCTGCAGAGTTGAAAACGAAGTTTACTTCTAAGCGAATTGCGCATAGTATTTTTGTTTATACTTGAAGAAACTCTGTTGGAAAATAAACCCAAGAGCCATATTTCACTTAGAAGCTAGAGAAGAAGAAGACGAATGATTTTCTCCACGGTGACGAGCCTAACAAGGACTTGTCACGAAAAGATCTTTTATCAGTGACAAGTCCATCATATGCATATGGATGCATCTTCGCCGCATGCCGAAAAATATGAGAAAAATGTGCAAAAATGATGATGGACACGATAAGAGGCACAGCAAGAGCTTTAAACCTAAGTCGCTGTCGATTCATTTTTTACGACTTCTAATGCTGCCTCAGCCTGCCTTCTGTGCATGAAACCATTAAAAACGAGTGAGGAGTCTATTATCGGCCATAAAGTGTCAAAAAGGTCCTGATCTCTAAAGAACAAAGAAATAGACTTGAAATAGAACATTGAACTGCCATCATGCGAAAAGAAACGAATATTGAGATGCTTCACGCTGAGTTTCGCACAGCGTTCTGAACACTTGTGAACCCCCTGCGACTTTAACTCGCTCACTTATAATATTTTTCAGTCTCTGAGAAGAAGCAGATAAAAGTTGACTGGCATTCCTGCTCCTCCTATGCACAATAACATAGAGCTGGGGCAAAGATGAACCAAATATGGCCGTTGAAATTCCATCAAAAAAAGCATATATACTGTAGTACATAAGTATACCTGGAGTACTCTACTCAGATATAGATATAGCCAAGCAAGCCGACGAAGGCTTGATGATCTAGATGGGCGAACAATGGGGTATTGCACAGCAAGCTGTAATTACATCCTCGCAGATTTATGACGACGTTTATGGACTATTATTGGCGTATTAGTATGGAAATGAGTGGAGAAAAGCCAAAGAAAAATCTCGCCGGCTTTTGCATCGCATCTCGCGCAATCTCGCGCCTGAGATGCAATGATGATGATGGGAATAGGCGTAGTAGGTTTTAAAATAAGATCTTACTACATACCCTCTGTTAAAAACAAAGAATGTAGAGACAGAGTGGAAAGGTGTCATCATTTGATAAACCTCGGGGCTAAAGTTGATCCCTGGAGCCAGGGCGGCTTGAGCCACAACGTAACATACCGCATCTTTGGCTACTAGCGATGGCTAAATCACCGATTGTAAATCATGCGAGAAAACTAGAAGAAGAAGTCATTCCTGAATCGCAGTGTTTGAACATGACTCGAAAAGTCCTATTTTATGAGTATTGCCATCAAAGCCAGCTACGAAATTTGCTTGAAAATTCAAATGGCTCAAATTGAACCTGTAGATTCTAATGTTGATTTTGGGCGCGAAAATTCAAAGTCAAATACCAACACCACTTATTCTTAATTTGAAAGTTTCAAAAATAAAACTAGAATGAGACATTTTTGGTAATTTTCCAACACTGTGTCGGACTGCATTATTTTCTAGGTTGGGCAAACATACCAATTAGATTTTGACAGTTCGCACTTCTGCTAGAAAATGAGGTCATTATTCACTACCCCCTTTGGCTTAGTTCTCCTATGCTGACGTCTTGATCACTCCCACCGCTCATTTGTACTTTAAGTGGAATTCATGAAGGGTTGAAGTTAGTCCACAGGTAGAAAAAAAGTGAATTGTTCTGCTTTTTAAATGGTTTCTCAGCATGAACAGTCAAGGAGGAAGTGCTAACGATGATTGACAGCCAACTTGCCAACTACTTAGGGTTACCACTGTGAGGCCCCTTTAAAAAGGACCCCCTGCTCTCTAATTCACTCCCTGCAAACAATTTCACGCATCAGCTTGCAGCAGGGTTAAAAACTCCATTTGCATGATTTGGTAGAGATACAACCTAGAAACCTCCAAAGAAGAAGATATAATTAGGGCCATGCTACCTTGCTAGCTAACATAACGGAGATGGTGGTGGTCTGGCAACCCAAAAATGACTTCATAAATGAAATGACTTCATGAAGGAAGACCTGTTTCTGCCAAAAAAGCTAAGGAGAAATTATCTTCTGAAGTTCCTTCTTTTCGCGATAATTCAAGTATTTGAAAAAGTGAATGGATTCAAATGAGACTTTTTTTAGTAATGTCAAACACTGTGAAATTCACTGTTGAAATCATTTCATTTCAAAAGTGTCAATTTTGAGTAACAAAGCAACTCTAGTCTCATTAAACAATGAGATGCAGCTTAGAGTAATTTCCAGCTAGTAGTTGGAGATGCAAAAATGGGGGCAGCAGCCATCCAGTTTTCACTTTTGAAAATCGCCGCTAGGGAACATTGGCGTGAACGATCCATCTGGTATAACAACAAGCAAGCAAGACCATGATTGATGCTGGTCTGTCAGCTCAGGGGTCTTCTTGATTATTTTCCTCTCAGTAGATCATCATCAGCAACCTTATCAGTACAACAGAGATGAAAACCAGAGCTTCAGATGCTGCTACTGTTGGTATAAGGGAACAAGCTTCATGTGGAACCGCAATAAAAAGGCAGCAGAGAAATGAACATGTGGTACAGTAGTATAGGGCAAACTCTGAGATGAGATTATTATTAGACTAGCTACTGTGTTTTCTTTAGGGTCAATTTTGCAGTAGAAAAGGAAGCAAGGGGAGTTGAGGCTCGTGCAATTTTCATCTACTCTGTCATTAGCATGTCATGATGACTTATTACCAGCTGTCTTCAAAGAGCTACCAGATCTTTGCCCTTTGCTTGATCAAGATTGATTTTATCAATAACAAACTTCCACGATTTCTTCCTGAGGTCAAACAACATTGATTGATTCCCTCAAGCTTCTTCTATCTATTTAAATTCTATGTCTGAGAACTCGGAGAGCTGGACCGTAAAAAAAGATTAATTTTATGGCCGAAAAAAAAACTCAAAGCTTATTGCTTTATCTGTATGATAATCAACTAACGGTGGGAAAAATCAATTAGGCCTGAGGTCAAGAAAATATGATGCATCATCTAGCCACTTATCAGCAAGCTATCATCACCCAACCAACAAATTACTTGACTACCTGTAATCGATAAGCAGTTCAACATATTCATGCATGAATTTTTCTCCTTTTAAATGAGAATAGTGAGCTACCTAATGAATGGCTTGGAGATAGAAGAAAATTTCATAATTACCAAAAGGTTTAGAGGAGTAGAGGACTGTAGAGAGGAAATGGAGCTCTAATTAGAGTAAGCGCTACTTTTCGACCAAGGTTTTTAAAGCTACTTCACACCCCGGTCATAAAAGCTCTAGAGAGATCAGCTGCTGATGGTATTTGATCTTTTGACCCCCTTGAAAAAAAAAGTTGATGAAAGAACCGCGCAGCGCAGGTCTTGAGCAGAGGATGCATCATTCATGGGACCATGGTCCCAATTGCTGTAAACGGTGACCATTTTCACCAATTTACACTGAAGTTGCTGAATGCCTGCCTTCTGAGTTCATTTTCTTCGTTGCCTTCCTCTTCTGTTATTATCCTCATGCCCTTTTCTTTCTTTTATGTGAACTTTGCGGTCCATCTGGCGCGCTTCTAATGGCACTGCGCAAACACACGCAAAGAAACATAAAGACAAAGTTTTAATACTCTACTAAAGTAGTGCCTTTTAGTGCCACAAAGTGATACCGCTGCTGATGCTATAGCATAGATGCTCTTAATTTCATCAATGGTATTGGGCGATCACTGAGGATTGCCTTGGCCTCCTCGAGCTCCTCGAGTAGACAAAATGCAGTTTCTTCTCCTCCGAGAAGGCTGAGGCTTCGTAAATTGATACAAATGGTTGGCAAAAACCAAGGAAATGGCAATGCTTTCTTTCTCAGCCGCCGCCGTCTACTGATGATCCAAGTGGTAGACGATTTGTTTTTTCAAAACTTTTTGACCATCTTTTCTCTTGTGTTGGCTCACAATATTCACGACAAAAATCAACGTAATTTCAGTAATTTTTGGAGATGATTTTCTTATTGTTTTGGAAACGAAAAAACACAATTTTTTCAGTACGATCTTTTACTGATGCCTTCCATAAAAGTAGCTTTCATGATGCAGATGCATTCCGGCGGCGGCTAATGTTTACCCAACGATGCGCGAAAATGCAAAATGTTGCGTGAAGCCTCCATTGCTGCTGATGATTTTTGTCTGATCCCCGTAATTGTTGAGGTTACGTACCTTTGAGAATCCAAAAGATGGCAAATCCAGACAGCGAGCTTGGTGTTCCCGACCAATCATTTTGAAAACTGCAAAGAGATCAAGAAAAATGTGATTCTACTTCAGTCAGCAAAAGTGCATTTTCAAATCATCGATCCGAAGCTTGCCTTGATGATAGATTTTCGTTGCATTCCCTACCTGCACTGGAGGCTTTAAACGACACAAAAATCTATGCCATCTCATGCACGTTTTGACCCCTAATAGCCCTGACCCTTTTTTAGCACTACTCTACGCACATTGTTAAAAAATCCCTCAAAAAGTCTCATTTTTTTGGGGATTCCCAAAGTAAATACACTGAGGAATAATGAGACATAATTGGTTATTTTCAAACACTGTGTCTATACTACGTAAAAGAGGCAACGAAGTAGATGATGATTGCAGTAAGTTCAATTTGTAATTAGCACCGCTGTTTTCCTACTCGTAAAAATTCTTTCTTAAACCCAAAATTACGCGAAAAATACCTTTTTCTCTCTTATGATGCTCAATGAAGATTTTTATGGTTTCTGCAACGAAGAAGTTCACCTCTAAACAAGCATGAGGATCACCGAGCTAGGGAAGGGGAGATATTTTGGGTCCTAATGTACGACCTCATTTCGAAGACTAATATTGCTCCTACATGACTTCTGGAGCTAGAAGAGCAGTTAGTCCCATTTGGCATTCCAAACTCAATAGTTTCAAACAACATGGTACACACTAGGGTGACTTGAATCTTTCAGACCAAGCTGCATCCTTGTCAAATCCACTAATTTTGAACATTTTCCTCCATTTCAGTTTTAAATTGGTAAACAATACTTCTAAGTTAGATTAGAAACAAACTGTCCACAGCTTGATGTCAAAAACTCAAGTCACTCTATCAAGTAGTACAGACTAACAAGAATTTCGCTTTGATCTCAAATATATTTATGTATGTAGTAGAATTAGAATTCTTGTAGAATTGGGTGTTAGTATTGCTAATGCACCCTCTTTTTCGCGCTGCTGCAGACTGGCAAGAAGAGCATCAAAGCATCTTTACGGTTCTTTAGCACCATAGTCAAGTAATGAGGGGGTTGGAAACGACCCCAGCAATTATTATTTATAGCAGTATCAAGATGATGATCCACATTTTTCCCGGTTGGTTAGACAAAGCCAAGCAAAGGTTCAGTTCTGTAACAAATTATTTGTAGCATCTGCCTCCTCATTACAAGCCAAGCAAGCAGAAGTAGCTTCTCCAAGACCGCAAGCAAGAAGAACTAGGGCTTACATTAGAGGAGTTTTATGTCTTCATCTGGCTTTTACCCCTTATTCTCACGATGATGGTAGCTATAGCAGCAGATCTCCTGCTCTGTTGCGGCCAAAATCAAAGCTGCTTTGTTCTCGTTAAAAGAGGGGCCATAAATAAGCATCATCTTTGCGAAAGAAGCCCGAATTTGCCACGATTATCAGGAAAATGATGCAAGATATCACAGTGGTTGACAATTTTATTCCCAAAAGTTAAGAAAAAATATTTGAATTTTTGCGCCAAAAATGGCTTGATCAATGTTGATTTTGGACTCGCAACGTTGTCAAGAAATGAGACTTTTAAAGTGAATTTCAAACAGCGTGTACACTTGTACAGGGGACTCTCATTTTTTGCACTTCACTTGGAGTTTCATTTGTAAAAATCGTTTTACGGTCAAGAATAAATGCATTTCTATTCTGGGACTCTCAGCTTCTCAACTGATGCTATTATTATTGTTTAAACTACAATGCCAAAAACAGAAAGAGAGGTCAAAAGGTCCCCTACTCGTTTTTCATTTCAAAATTCAAGCCCTTTGCTTGATATGAATTGTCATCGGATTTGCATATCTCTAATGGATGGCTTTTGCTCTAGCTATCTCTCGAGTAGTTGTATGTTTACAAAAAAGGGGACCATTGAATAGTAGGCCAATAATTCAAACTGCGGCAGTTTTTTGCTTGCTAGCTTTGCGGATGCTCTCGTGTATGTTTGTAACCCCTATTATGGCCTTGATTTTTATGACTTTTACTACTGAAAAATGAAAAAAAAAAAAAAATGACCTCAAACACAACTAAATTCTCGGTTGATTTTTGACGCGAAAATTCAAAAGTGAGAATATAAACTTTTCAATGACTTTCTGAGCTGAGTCACTGTAACAATTCATGCATCACAACTCTGTTATCTCTCCATCTTGTTTTCCTTGGCAGATATCTTAGCATCTGAGAGATGATAGCAACGTTAAGCGGAAACACTGAAAACCCCTGATTAAGGCCTGACGACCCCAACATAACCTAACTGTCAATTAGAGGGCTGAGAAATCGCTCGACTTTAATGACGAAGCGATTTGTCAATCGACGTGGGAAAACAATAACCTAGGGTATTTTTGGTCCTAGGTTTTTATTCGGCTCCTGCTGAGACTGCGGTTTTTTATACAGTGCCAACACTGTGTTATCTGACCCCAAAATTCGTCATCTTTTCTTAGAACTTTCGCTGGCAGGCCTCATCAAGTCTACATACATAAAGGTACTGCTGGACTATGAAAGCCTTTGAGTGTCTGATTTACTATGAAAAATAAAACACACTGTGTTGGGGCACAAGTGTGCCCAATGGCTTTACCAAAAGCTGTATATACCCCCATGTTATGAGAATCCGGGGCAAAGTTTGGAGTGAATTTTCTCCTACTCTATCTACACAATGTTTGAAAATTCCTAAAACAGTATTGTATTTTAATTTTCACGCCAAAGAAGATATTTTACTATGTTTTTTAAAAACTACTGGAAAATGAGATATTTTTGGTGACTTTCAAACACTTTGTTCTAGTGGTATGTAGTACAGTCAGAATGACCTCACTGAAAAACCCAGCTACAATTTGGAAATTGCATTATTGAGACTAGTGTAGGCAAAGCCACAGCCGAGAGAGCTTTAAAAAGTTCTTCTCTGGTCTGAACTCTGATCTACTTTATGGCAGTAGCAGTAGTAGCTGAACTGTAAAGATGAGTAGGACTAGCTCCATAAATACACAACACAGCAAAACCCTATCTCTCAAATTGGGAGCAGTAGCAATTTTCTTCAGTTCTCAGCAAATGGATGAGAAAAGCTACACTTTTTGTCTTAACTTTTTGGTCGTCTTCGTTGTCGTCTAAATCCCCCACAAAGAAAATTAGTTTTCCCTCCAACTTCTTCTTTTAAGATTGATCTTAAAGAGAGTTAGAGCCTTACTTGATTTTTTTGTCATTTGGGTTACAGACATGGTTGTTTAGGTTTAACCTACCCGTGTCTTTTATTTATTTAGTAACAGCAGCTGGGCTTCTTCATAAAAACGAGACCGCTATATCTCTGAATTAGGCTGGCAATTTGCTGCAGAAGTACATGATGAAAAACAACACTTTTTCTTTCCTTTACCAACATTTTTGGGGTAGTAGACAAAGAACAGTGTTGAAAAATAACTCAAAAACTCTCGTGTCCGCAAAAATAGCCAACATGACAAAAAAATTAAAAGATCCTTCGCTCGGTCGGCCTTGGGCCTCCCTCGCTCCGCTATAGATAATGAAAAACTCAATTACAATAATTTTTGGTGATTTTCAACCAATGTGACAAAGGAGGAGGAAAGAAACTGGAAGAATAGTAAGGAAGGGGCTAGAGAAGAAACAACGAAGATGGATGTCCCCTTTGTTTCGCTCCAAAGACTTTAGCCAGCGAGCTAGAGTTAGCTGCTAAACTTTGCTATACAAACTGTGTTATTTGTCTTCTAAAGCTGGAATTGTCGAGGGATTTCCCTAAGTCATTCATGAGTCATTTTTTGATTTAAAAGCACTCTGGATTGACCCACCAAACTCGTAAGTCTCGTAGAATCTTAGCGGACTCTAGACTGCATGCTGCGTTTGTAATCCGACGAAAACTTTTCAGATGACATTCACAATCAAGGAATCAATCGATATACCAGTCAAAGAAAAAGGAGAATCCAGAGTAGTTTTACATACAACTATCTAGCGCTTCGAACTTTTTTTCTGCTACCCTAACTAGAATCTGTGTGTGCCTCTAGCCAAATCTGCGAAATCTACTTTCAAAAGTTAACTTTACCAAAGTTACACCAACCCACATTTAAAGGGGGGAAATTGTGCAAAGAATCTGAATAATCAACTTGAAAATGGGTGCAAAAAAGGGAAAAGAAGAGGGTGGTAGGGTGACTGGAGTATTTCAGCTCTAGCTGCAGACTACACAGAGACTCCAACAGTAAACTTTGATCAGGAACCAATTGTGCAGCTTAGTCTAACAAATTCAAATCACCCTATCCAGAGGGTAGAGTGGTAAGGGCGCACATGACTTCTTCTAACTTTCTTTGAGAAAATGCAATAAGGAAATCTGGCATGGAATAAGAATAGCCTAATAACATGAGAACTGACTCGTGCAAGCAGCGCAGTCATTGATTTTTGAAGAGATTTTCATAGAAGAGAAGCAGCTTATAAAAGTTAAGTGGGAAGAACTGAAAGAGCGTATTTTCGTGACTCTTTTAATCCAGCAGAAAGTGGTTTTTGAAATGAATTTCTTGTGTTTTCATACAAAAAGAAGGAGGCCCCTTTTGAATAGGAACTTTTTAAGAGAAAAGTATAGTCTCTGGATAAAATGCGCGCCACAATTTTGGCACATTTCGCACCAAAGGACTTTTACTACTCTACTACGTAGTATACATAGTAGTAGTGTGGTCGGTCTCTCCTTGGTAACTTTCGTCCATTTGAGAATGCCAAAAAGGAGAGTTGTTGGTAACCTTAGCCTAGTCATATAATAGGATATGAGTAGGAGAGTAGTAGGCCAAAAAATTGTCAGAACTCATTCTGCAATTATAAGAGGGACGCGACTTGCGAGCGATAGGTCTTCTGTGCTGCCTACAGAAATTGCCGATATATTGCCAAAAGTTTGCCAATAGTCAAGCAAGGCAACGCGAGCTACGATGTCTACAAATACAGGAGCAAAAGTCAAACCGGAAAAAAAGTTGCCGCATCGTATATACTAGGTAAGCGTAACTACGAACGAGACACATTTCTTTTGGGATTTGGGGTACAGGTATTATTATTATTATTACCAAAGTTTTGTAAGTCACAAAAATTAAATGTGTAAGTAATGTTCACAGTGTTTGAAAATCAACAAAAAAGGTCTCACTTTGGTCGCGAAAATTCAAAAACATGTTCACTTTGAAAATAAAAGTAACTCGCAAAATGTTGCAAAGAGTGAGAAGACTTTTTTGGGTGATTTTTACACTGTGAATATGGTCTAAAGATAGAAATTCATGAAGATTCTAAGAAGGGTGGGAAAATGGTCTACTTGATTATGCCAAGTTACCATTAAATTTGCATGACGTTCATTGTTGTTGACTCAATTTTGCATACCATTTTTTCTCTGCTCTCTCGCGGGAATGAAGCAGCCTAACTTCATAGAGTCTGACCCCTGTGAATGTAAATGAGCTGCTCTTTAGCCCATATTCTCTGCATGATGCTCAAGTTAAAGGAATTTCTCGACTCATTCTCAGCTTGCTGAGCTGCTGCTGCGGTCGGCGATGAACCATGATGATAATCCTATCTGCCTATGATCACTACCATCATCATCGTGAGTCGCACATAAAAAACACTCAAGAATTTCATCTCGTAGTTTTTTCGATGTTCAAACCCCAATTGTTTTAACAATGACTGGCGGAAAGCGCTATTAAAGCTGACAGATCACTTAATTGCTTCCCATTACTTGGCTTTAACGCTAAGACCAAAGCCAAAGAGCCTCGCCGTGCGCGCGACGACAAATCCCTCGCTACTCTGCTTAACAAGATCAGATTTTCGCAGAATGTACTTCACAGTGTGTGGAAACCACTCAAAAAAGCATCACTTAATGAAGTTATTTACAATGATACATTTTTCGGAATTTTCGTACACTGTGCAGCGCGTGTTATGTTCTTACAAAGGACACACAAAGAGCCTTTTATGGCCTTACAACACATTTGATTCAAGACACTTACTTGGGCCATTGAACATAACAGACAGAAAGACTAATTTTAGCCAAGTAGCTTGAGTATTTTGTATTACCTTGGTCGAAATAGTTGGATTTCCTCACGTACACCAAAACTAAAGCCATCAACTGTAATTGAGACAGTCGTTGACGAGTTGAACTAGGTAAAGGCAAAAGGTCGCGTAAGTTAGCAATCTCACTATTAATGAGATCCCGGCGCATTTTTGAGGCTCCTTTGGTACTTTTGCCTCCGGGAGTATTAGGGGCGGGGGTGCTGCACCCGCCCCCACTACTGCTATTGCTTCCTCCGTTGCCTCCTCCGTTGCCATCGAAACTGCAAAAGAAAAGAAAAAAGAATGTTGATGAGCTCATAAAAAAGATGCGCAAGCGAAGAGTTCAGACTGCTCGCGAAATTGATGTTGCCAGAGCAGCAATTGACCTCTCTTCTCTACTCTCCTCAAGATCTTCTCTCGTACTTTTATGTGCCTGGGAAAAAAGTCTTTTCACTTATTAAGTCATTCATCTTGCGGACTACATAGTAGTAGAGGATCTTGCTCAGGAGAGTAGGATTTTGCAAAGTCTTCTGATTGAAGAAGATTCATCATCAAGCAACGCGGCGAGGAGAGTAAGTAGATCAGATCTTGATGTCATTTTTCATTTTTGCCCCCACCTCAATTTGAACTCCATAAAGAAAGTTGAGCTGCTTTCTTTTGTAAAATTCAATTTGTTTCCTATTGGGAACAGCAAAAATCCAAAGATTTCCTTAGCTGCAGGGAAAACTAATACTTGCAAGTTGGGAAGCCAAGGGAAATAGCTCTTTTTACGGATCCCTTTTTGTTCTTTATGATCAAAGAGGACTTATTTGCATCTTTTAAAGCCCACCCAGGAACATGGCAGACAGGCAGCTGGCAGGTTTACTCTCTGTGCTCCCCTTCTTTTTTCCTGATGCTGACGTTGCTGGAAAGAATGTTGGATTGAATCCATAACCATGCATAATGTCGTCGTTGTTTATAGCCCATCTCATGGCATATAAGTAAGAAGAAGGGTAAAGGTCGTCTATTTGGATAGATCTTACTTTACTGGGAAATCGTGAGTCGATCCGTTCACTTCTTTATGATTACGCTCGGTTACGCTTCAGCGGGAGGGGAACTGATGATGCGAACCAACATTGAAGCCTATACGAGAATTAAAGTGCTTATAAGTAGAGAGCACCCTGAGAAGATTCAGGCCCCCCTCTCCTCCATACCAAAAAGAAAAAGTTGGACCCAAAGTACAATGAGATTACAACAAGATATGAGGACTGAGGAGGGGGCGGAAAAGTTCTGTGCGATCATCTGAAGTAGAATTAACGTGGTTATAGGTACAACCACTACTATATCCACTCACCGTGGTTGAAAATGACTCAAAAAGTCTCATTTCGGAAGGTTTTTTTTCAAACGAAATGCATTTGAAAACTGTGTAGGCTATAATGTTTACGGAAATTGAAACGAGACATTTTAAGTGATTTTTAAACTCTGTGTATCACTTCTTCTTGAACGAACTTTCTAAGGGGAAAAATAACAAATGGAGAGAGAAAAGGTACAGAAGTACTACTCTATCACCTTCAACCAGCGTGAAACCAGTGATGATGGCGTCCACAATGTGCTGACTCGACTACTACTATATACTACCAAGGAAAAAGAGAGAGAGTAAAAAGCTTTTTGCACAAAGTACCTTAGCATGCTTTCAAAAGATGCACTCTGCTCTCTTGCTTCTATTCAAATTCCTTTGGGTGGTGAAACAATGCTTCTTTTTCTGTGCAAAATGTTCTCCTCCTTTCCACTTCCTGTATTGATGCAAAAAATTTTCTATTGCTAATTTGGTAGTCTGAAAACTAGGTTAGAATACAAATCAGGTCATTTAGCAACGATTTTCTTTTGCAATTGACCTAAACCAATAGTATATGGGTCTGGAAAATTCTGCTCTAGCGAATGAAAGAAATCCTAGATGCATAAATAACACATGTCCTACTTTTCTGCTCTTTTGCCCCAAGAAAAGAAAAAGTTCTGATACATAAGAAAATGCACACATGTAGAGCAGGAGGCAGTGGATGGAAAATGGATGGAAAAAGGTACGATTACGACCACTACAACCCTTCCACTCAACCACAGTGTATTGTATGCTCACATTTTTCAAAGGAAAATGTACAGTGTTGGGAAATCACCCAAAATGGCATCCCAAAAAATATTTAGCTAGTGAAAGATTTTTTAGCAATTTTTATACACACTGTGATAAGTATAAAGTTGGAAATACAGTACAGTGTATAACAACCACAAAAGTATATTTGGGTGGAAGAAAAAAGAAGATTGAAGAAGAGTTGGAAAAAGGGGGATGGATGCAGAAATAAAAGAGTAGAAGCACCGCAATATGCATGTGGGTAAAGTAGCCATTTCGCAGAATTTCTTCTCATCCAGCAGCGAGAGCAGCGGATAGGCAATTCGCAATGTTCATCTCAAATCCTGATGACGTCGGCAAATGTGAAGTGTGCCAAGAATTTGTTGATCACTTCATCATCTATCTTGCAGCTCTTCGGATCACTGCTGATCTCAAGCAATGAACTTTGT
The DNA here is from genome assembly GCA_900157175.1 of Oithona nana. Lineage (NCBI taxonomy): Eukaryota > Metazoa > Arthropoda > Copepoda > Cyclopoida > Oithonidae > Oithona > Oithona nana. The sequence goes on from LT727895.1 coordinate 145,058, forward strand.
AATTCCTTGGGCATTGATATTGATATTGCTTCCCATCCATCATCGCGCAAACTCTCAAGCAACTCCATCATTTGAAACGTTTACAAGCCCACTCCGCCTATCATCTCTTCAGCAATTGAGCTCATTTTTGGCATACTTGTGCAGAGGCACAGTGGTCTGAAAGGTATTTTGATGATATTGACATTGGGCGCCGCTGCTGCATCGGCAGCGCAACTCCTGATCCATCATTTGGTCATCTCTGCTGCACTCTACAGGTCTATCATTTGGACTTTTTTACTAACCTCTGTCTTCACCTCTGTTCTGTCTTCGTTTTGCTGCTGCTGCTGCTTATTGCAAAGAGATGCAAAAACACACATGCCATTTTCCAGCAATTGAGCAAAGAAACTATGCAAGAGCGTGACCCCTCCCGGGGGTCACCGAATGCAGCAACAAAGGTGATAAAAACTTCTTATCTATGAAGATATCTCCAAAGGCAGCAGCAGAGAAGCAAGTTCAGCGCAGCATTCATTCTGAAGAATTTTTTCCAAGCTCGTTTTACGACGAATTACAGTAATTTCTACCTTTCATCGCATAGCAAGGGTCAAAATCTAGAAATGCAACATTTGAATCTTTTACTAAAATAGGAAAGAAGGAAAACCACAAAGATTATTCTGGGTTGCAGTAAGAGAGAGAATGTGTCTAAAAAGGTCTTGTCAGAAGACCTAATTTGCCATGGCTCTTCAGAACTAAGTATGCACAATTTCCTCTCTTCCCTTGGCACGTGGCAAGGGGTGAAAAATGCCATGCCATGGAAAGAAAAGAAACTGGGGAAGAAGACTACTGGGAAAGATTATCTCAAACGTTGCTCCATTCCATCGTCCGGAACAAAAGCAAAATATCGGTCCATTTTTCAGTTCTATCTCTGAAGTGTCTGTAAGACTAGACTCAGATTATTGTTTCCTTTCTCAAATCATAAAAAAGATCATTTTCCTTTTCCTACTATGAACATATTATGAGAACGGGAAGTATTTGAACAAAACAGTGTGTTATTTTTAGTCAAAAAGCCTCAAATCATTCATGAATACCTAATAGAAACGAACAATACACTGTGTGCACATTTTTTGCTTGTGCTGGACAATCTTCCTTCATTCCATCACATTGCTCTCTTTCCTTCTTTCGTCTAGTTCTTTTGAGGCAATTCAAAAAAAGCACTTCTCGTGCCGGGTTATTACACACACGCTCAGAACTCCTCGCCACGCGGCTTGCAAGGCAGTGGCAAAGGCCCAGTGGCAGTTCTGCTACTGCTACTACTTTCGCAAAGTCGCGAGAGAAGTACACAGAGTTTGAAAGTCAATCAAAAAGTCTCGATTTTACAACATTGTAGGCGAATCGAACTACGTTTATCTCCAAAGTTTTAAAGTTTCATGCAAATCAACAGGTGTATATTGACTGGTTTTGGCGCGAAATTTAAACATTTTCAAACAGCGTGTTTCGTAGGAGAGCATCTCGGGATACGAGTCGTTACCTCGTCGGAGTCCCTAAAAAACATGCTTGAAAAAGCTACTTTAAACTTCAAAGGGGCCTTCGTTTTAAAAGCAAAGCATGGCAGAGAAGTAGTAGGGGTTTCTCCATGAGTAGATTGTAGTTTTAACTTTTGGCTGTAAAGATGCATTTTTCAAGGCAAAGATCAAAGGTTTGCTTGCGTTGAGGTGCAAAGCTTCTTTAAGAGAGTAGCTAGCTAGCCTAAGCTAACAGAAGCAATGGGAGTTCTTTGTTTAAAAAGCCGCTGGATGTAGTTTGAATCAAAGTAACAGAGTAAAAACCAAGTCTATATTTGCTTTCACTTACAGAAAGCATCCCCGGAAAAGAGACTTTCCTGGACTTCTTCATTGAACGTCGACTGACCGTGAATTCAAAGGATATCACAACTATCTGGCAGAACGAAGAAGTTGAGAGGAGAAGGACACAGTGTGAGAAAAGAGTCCCAAAAGTCTCACGCCAAAAAATGTTATTTCTTTTGTTTGTACATATTGCTAATCCTTGATTTATTTAAACGTAAAAAAATACCCTAATATTGAAATGGTACATAATTATAAATTTTGATTTTGGGCACGAATATTCAAATGCAATGTTATGAAATGAGACTGTTTGAGTGACTTTCAAACATTGTTGACTGGTAGAAAAACGGAAAAGAAGTTTGGCAAACACCTGCCCTTGACATTTCTTGGAGTGGAAAAACACACAAGTTGCTTGCTGATGCTTTACTTTACCTAGAAATTACGGGTCGTTTTTCCATTTACGATTTTGGGCAATGGCTTCCTGAATTGGTAAGCCATAAATTAGGTTCTTCTTGATGCTGTACTACGACGATCACTAGATCGTTGGTTGTACATTGCGCCCTTTTGTATAGATCAATTTGTCAATGGTTGTTGAATAGCTGAGCTTGAGTAAAGACCAGCAGCACAACTTGGCCTTTTGCCGCATCTATAGCAACTTTTTTAAGGACTCTTTGAAGAGGGATGCAAGGCCAAGCTTTTTCAGGATTAGCAAAAAAAAAAAGTCTTGAACAAGCAACCATTGTTAGTCATCTCAAAAAAGTTTAGCTTTAAGCAACTTATGTCTTGAATCAAAAATTGGCGATTTCTTACATTTCTCTTCCTATCAAGGACTTTCAAGGACTCTACTCTAAAAGCAAAAGTAATGGTTCTTGATCTTTTTTCGACCTTTGGCAAAAAAAGAAAGAGCAGGCAATAAATTGATTCCTCTGTCACCTCTCTCTATTGGAAAAGCGAAGACCATAATGCGCAATACACTTCTAGGAATACTGCAGAGTTACAACAACCATTTTCTTATGCTGGGCTACCAGCTAATTAAGTCTAGAAACAAGGAACCCATTAAACCAGAAAAATGAGCAAATTTGCTGCTGCTAAGTGGCAAGTGGGGCAAGTGTACACCTATTCATTTTTGCATGCAAAACCCCCAAAAAGCAAAACACCAACTTTGTGGTTTGTCATCTTTGAGATAAAGAAGAAGAAAAAAAACTTCCAAGGCTAACTCAAAAACTGCAAAATTGCAAATCTTGCAGAAAGAGAGAAAAGAGCTAGCAAATGCAAAAATGATTTGACTATAGTGGATGGTGACATTTCGTGCATCTATTTCTAAGTCTACTAAATCTTTTCCTTTTTAAAAGAATTTGTCAAAAGGAGCTCCTCCACTTTGTGCAGAATCCAATTTTTGCATTTCATATTTCATTTTGATATCAAGTGCTGGTCCACCCACACCTTTGAAACAGTGTTTGAAACACCAAACTCAAAAAGTCTCATGTTCTTTCAAAAATCAATCCATCAGATCCAAGAAGAAATTGAAACGAAATGATGACATTTTCGGTGGTTTTGAAACATTGCATGTTACAAAAAAGGAACGAAAGGGTTGTCTTACCTCATAGCATGTAACATAAGTGGATTAGACATGGTTCTTTGTGACTGCGCATTTGGCGGTGCGTGGTGCTGGTGATGGTGGTGCAAATGAACAGGGTGGTGTAAATGGTGATCACTAGTCCCGTTCCAATCAGTCATGTCTTCACTTCTATGACGGTAAAACATTTAGAACTAAAAATGAGTAAGGCTCATGGCACAAGCAAAGAAGAGCATCGACTGAATTGTTGCCTCAGGTGCGGAACCATCTTCCCTTAGCGCTAAAGTGTGCATAGGTGCTTGAAGAGCGCAACCGCCGTTCTGACGCTCATTGGTTTAGGTTACCTGTGCCGGAATCCTCTCCATTGGTCGAGACACTTTCTTCGAGAAATCTCCACGTTTAGAGCGCTTCTAGCAAGACTTGTCGAAATCGTGACTCCATGGTCAAGGATCAACCTGTGGAACAGTTTACTATTTTAGTTGTCAATGACTTTTCTTACACCTGGTCCTATTCATTTTAAAAACCACCTGTACATAGGTTTAGTCATAATTGCTTCATGTCTCATTTAGGTACCTTTTTCGTAGTTTCTTTCTTTTTTTCCAAGCCACACAAGTCAAGTCCAATTTGCACTTTAGTTCATCCTGTAAAACAGTTGAAAATGTATAAGATGGAAATGAGAAATGTGCTTACCCAGATGAAGAGACGATAACGATGAAATGAAAGTAGTGGTTCCATGCCAGCCATGCCAAAATGGAAACTTTCGTATTTTCCAGCAGCAAGGCCTTCTTTTGGAAAAATGAAGAATGTCTGCTGACAAATGGGAGAAAACTTTCTCACGTGTTGTTGACGCCTGAAAAATCAAAAGAATGAAATCTAATTTCAAGGCATGAAATCTGGGGCAAAACAATGACTTTACCTCCATGGTTTTATTTGTGTCACGTCACTCAAGAAACAAGGACGAAAAGTGGTTTCTTTTCCTGCTTTTTGAGCCTTTGTTCAAAAAAGTTGACTTGGCGACTGGCGCGACAATCCACAACTGAGACGAGCGAGAGCTGAAATATAAACAAAATTACAATATCAAGTCAAGTTGAAATAAATCTTTGCAAACTAAGCCACAAAAATCCCCGTCAAAAAACTTTGATGATTTTGTCACATTTGTCAAAACTTTTGCAGACTTATCTCAGTATTTCTCAACATTTGGCAATCGTAGACATTTTTAGAGTCTACTTTAAAAAAAGCCGGATTACTCGCTTCTCAACTCCTCAGGAGCTTCAGTAGTAGACAAAAAAGGCAGTTCTTTTATAACTATTGCTACTTTTTATTCCCGCAAAAGTTGGCAGAATGGCCTTTGTCTCTGACAAGACAATTACATTCTTTATGTGTAGCTGCTATATACGAACAAATGAGCAAACCCTCAGCAGCCTCGAGTCCTCGCTCTTCTTCTGGTTAATGTCCTAACGCGAGGAGGCTGAACGGCAGCTTTACTGAGATAATTGAGAGAATTTGTTTACATTTTCTAAGTCTTCCCTTGTTAGGGTTGACTAAACAGTAAAAGCCCTTTCCACTTTATGATCATTTCACGGCAGCGAAACTTTTTTACGACATCGTTTTTGTTGCTACTTCTCTAGCTCCTCTCTAAAAATTCTTTGCCATTTCTGCCCTTTTCCCCCCATGGAATATTTTGCTCAATTCCACACACACCATGTTCGTGAAATTTTTGCAAAGGATACTAAAGGGAGCAGTTGAGGTAGAGTAATAGAGAGAAATTCTAGTAAAATTGAAGTTGTAATAAAGTTCTGCAGGTGCCAGGAAAAGGTAGTATCTTTAAAGTGCCGTAAAATCTTTGCTATTGCTTTTCTTCTCTCTTCATTTCTTTCACCTCCTCTTTGAAAATCAACAAAGAATTTCACTGAAAAATAAAATATTTTCTTCTGTGTCTCTTCCTTCTTTGCGCAAATTCTGCTGATGAAATGGTTTTCTACTTCGCAAATGTTATGCTCTCTTAATAGGTACCACAGTAGTTCCCCCTTGGAATCCAATATTGGAAGATTTGCCTTGCAGGGGTTGCAGTTTGCTTTGCTGCTCTTGCCTACTTACAACTCTTGTTTTCTTATTGGATTTCAAACAATTTAGACCACCCTAATACATAGTAAACCACTCTCTTGATCTCAGTTTCCCCCTCAAGTGAGACAGGAGAGGGTTTTAGTCTAAATTCTAAGAGTTTTTACGTGTAAGCTAAACCCCATTGGGAAGCCTAGGGCATTATACTACACTCTCGTAAAAGCGCCAGAAGTCAATAGAAGTCTACAATACAGCGTAAGTGTCAACAATCGTTTTGTAATTATGGGAGTAGAGTATAGGGGGGCAGTAAAAAATTCCTACTCGATTGGATTTCAACGTTGCTAACGGCTTTGCATTTTATGAGGCGTCTAATGTTTTCCCATCAAATTAGGCTATAGGTGAGTCTAAAGAAGGCTTGGTAGGAGGGAATAGGCAGGCCCTCATAATATACCTTTGCGGTTTGCCAAGCTATGGCATCAGCAGTGGCCACAGCTCTAGCGATGGGGGCTTAAAAAATACTTCGCTCGACCCAGCTCTGCTGCTTTTACTATGCAAGACTTGCACAATCAATTTCGCTGTAAAAGTTGTTGTAGACTACTACCATATGCAAAGAAAATGGAAAGTTCAAGACACTACAGCAGCAGCAATGAACTTTTATTGTCTGCAGTATGTACATACGTAGCGGCAATACTACCCAAATTAGCTTCAGAACCAAGGACTGAAAATGATCTGAAAAAAATCAAGTCACCCTACATGGTTGCACTAATGTTAGTTAGAAAATGCAAAGTCTGTTGAACCCCCTGCTCTTGACTTTATGAGTGGAGGCCCTGTTGTCTTCTTCAGTACATGATTTTAGGTCAGCTTCTTCAGGTTTTAAGGGCTAGAAAAAGTTTTTGGTTTGCTTGCCACCATGCAGGTGAGTAGTCTTCTCTTCTGTAGCATCATCTAAATCGTGCCATGCAGTCACGATCGACATGCTCACGATCACGACTTCTGCTTTGCTTCTCTGCTGAGTTCTGCCTAAGAGAGAAACGGTTTGATGGAAGATCCCATTGCTAACTCACTATACACAGCTGTGTCATCTACAATTCCTTTTAAATACTTCTCTTTTGGCCCTTATTCTTTGCTTAAGCCATGAATCCTCATGCTGGGATTCAGAGACTACTGGGACTTCTAAATGACAGACTGTGTCTAATGCATATCTTAGAGTATAGCAGTAGTGATAGTAAAGTAAAATAGTAAGAGTCACAGTGTTGTAAATCCTCAATTTACCTTTGAAAACCAAAAACCACATCCAATACTACTGTAATAATGGAATCACTTGTTCCCACCATTGCCCAATATTAAAATATGATTTTTGAGTTGGAGAGTCATAAAACAAGGTCAAGAATTTTTAGTACTACATAGTGCAACAAAAACCCAACTGAAAACTAGTGATTGTTTCGTTCGTTGGTTTTATTCAAAGCTGTCTTGAAGGAATTTATGAAGGAGGCTCATTTTCTTGGCTTGCCAAACCATGATACCTTTCCAGCCGTAAAAGGATTAAGAACCCGCCCTCCTACTCAATCCAATCCCCTTCTTAGTTCAACGAAGAAAAGACTTTTTCATTTTGTTTAGAGTCAGCGGTTTTTTATTGGATGAAACAACATCTAATGATGATAGATTTCTGAATTGTTAGAGGTATATCTGAAAGAGAAGTGTAGGTTTTTTTTTTTAATTTTGATTCCGCAGTTCAGGAATATATCTCGAATCTTGTGTTTGTTGGTGTTTTCTTTTCTCTTCTTTTTTGTTATCCTGAGGGTTTTTTCAGGTCATCACAGCAATCACAGTTATGAGCAACATGTTGACGAAAGAGCCTGTAAAAAAAGCCAAAAGTCAATACAAATTGATTGGGGCCTGAAAAAATTGAAGGATCATCTGCAGATCCTTTAGTTCCTCATGTGGTCCGCAATTTCCACATTAAAATGGAGAGTAGACTTACTTTTAGGCCCCAGATGAGCGTCTGATTGAAAATGTTGAAAAGTCTGAGACAGTGAGCCCAGATAAATCTCCCTTGTAAAAGGAAAGGTGGTACCCTTAATGGGAGGCATGGTGGCTTCGCATAGTGCCCAAAGCTCCTTTTGCGAACTCTGCACGAGACTCGATCCATCGCTTGCCAACTTGGTGCGGGGAGCGTAATGCGATTCGTCTATGGTAAAATCTAGGCCCAATGTAGCACTGACAAGTCCGGGACTTCGTCTTGATAATTCTGGCACATATTGTATCAGGTAGGAATCGTCAACCTTTTGGAGAAAGTAGAGAAAAACAAAATATCAAATGTGTGAATTTTAAACAAGCGCCAAGGGAATTTCCCATCCCTGAAATCTCTCACGCGCGCTCTGAGAACGCATCTAAATCCAATTTTGGTTGAAGTTGTAAAGCCATAAACTGAATGATGGCAAAGAAAAAGCACAACAAGATCATCATTTTTATGTCTAAGGCGTCTAAGGTTACATTGTTAGAAAATCACTCACTTCATTGCGAGCGTAACGAGCTCCATAACTTTGTTTTCAACTGAAAAATGCAATTTGAATTTTCGCGTCAAAATCAACAACAATTTGGTGCGGAAGTTCCAATATTTAGAAAATTAGCGTTGCAAACAGAACGAATACTATTTTTGGTGTGAAAATTCAAATGAGACATCATTCGTAATTTTCAAACACTGTGCCTAAGGTGCCCTTTAGTAGCTAGAAAGATAGAGTAGTACTAGTAGAAGCAGTGAAAGTACATGCTTTTAGATGCGTGCGTACTTCAATTTGCATAATGCCATCGTGGTCCTCCTTCGTTGTCGTATTCGACCTCGTGTCTCCTCCCTGGACTCGTAAGAAAAATAGTCTAAGTCTTCTTTCCATTACAATTTCATTCAAAATAAGAGCTAGGTTCTACACTTTAAAAAAGAAGGGTGATACAATCACCATAAAAAGCTCTTTTCCTAGAAAATTACACCAAGCCAAAAAGAAGTGTAGTACAATACAGTACAGCAGCAGAGAGTAGCGAAATTGAATTTTCAAATCTCAGAAAATCCTAGTTGTCTATTTAAGAAGATTACCCCCAAAGAAAAGGAAAAGTTTGAAAGGAGGATGCAAAAAGTCTTCAAGGGTACTAAAAGTTCGAGAGAAGCAGAACAAAAAGTAGGCTAATATCCTGTCCTCCCCTACTATTCTGCAGCAGCAAGCGGCCCTAAAGAATTCGGCCTCCGCGGCCTCCTCCGAGGCCGTCGACTTCCTTCTTCACGGTCATAATGGCATGAGTCCATTTGCATAAGGTTAAACCTTTGGTAGAACCAGTTCATTTACTCTAATGGAAATGCTTTCTGAGGAAGCGTTTGGTATTATGCTGAGTTTTCACTATCCTCCGAAGCAATTAAGAGAAAGGTAGAGAGTGGAGGAGGCTTGCTACTTCTGCTACCATCTCTCCGTGGTAGCTTACTCTACATAAATCTTTCCGGAAATGGCCATTGTAGTACACACTGTATCATCTGCTGCCCTACAAACTCCTTTATTTTCAGCCCTTTCAAATACTAATTTCTTAACTCTCTCCTGAAGCTCTATTGAAATAGCAGGACAGTAAGGACACAGTGTTTGAAAATTATCAAAAATGTCTCATTGGAATTAGATTTGAAAACAGACTTGGCTGGCGAGACTTTTTGAGTGTTTTTCAAACACTGTGACGCTATGAAGGAAAGCATCTCATTTGATGATGTTGCTTAGATTTGAGAAACCCTTTGCGCGAAAAATGTAAATTACCTCTCGTCCGTTGATGAACCAGCGAATGTTAGCGGCCGGAAAGGTGTCGTAGCAGGTGCAGTTGAGTGTAACGCGGTCACCCGGCCCGTAATGGTGGCCTTTATTGCCGGAAATCACAGGGAACCGTTCGGGCAGACTTATCACGGTCAATACTCCTCCGGCCTCGACGAACTCGAAAGGGGGTGAGTCCATCGTAATTTGACACACGAAATGACCGGAGGTCGACAATTCTACCTCCTGTAGTGCCATTTGATGCTCACCTCCGGATATGATCTGTAATACAGATGAAGTTTGTAATATAAGGAAAGACACGTCAGCAATTCTAGTTGAATTTCCAAAGAAAAGAGTTACAAGTGGCTTTCTATATAATAGGCTTTTTTGCTGCCACCGAAGTCATTTTCATTTCACAAGGGTCTTTCACCAAAGTCTGCTACCATCATCGTCGTCGTCCACTTTTGGCAGAAATTGAATTTGTCCTTATAGGCTCTTACATCAATGTATTGATTTGATAGAGGGAGGAAGAAAGCACTTGCTTCTCTGGAGATTCGATAGCTTATAGCCTTGGCATTAAGGCGTAGTCCACATATACACCGCCGACTATCATGTAACAGAAATAGGGTTGGAACTGATACTGAGACACACACAGTAGCCTCAGCAGCAGAATAACCTCCTGGTGCCACTGATGGTAACCTTGAGGGAAAACTTGCCTATCTCTCGTATTCACATTCCCGTACATACATACTTTCCAATTTCCAAACTATTACCAAGCAGAGTCCTGGACTACTACTACTCGTATGACAAATAAGCCAAGGCCAAGAAGGCCTATTCTAAGTTTTTGAATTCTATGTTTGACGACAAAAATGTTTCATTTCTTTTTCAAGGATCGGTAGTCGTCTCTCGGGTTTCTACTTTTTACTTTAACAATTTTCAAAAAATAAAAAAACGCTACGAAAAGACTGGCATATGACGCCTTTATTTGACTGTTTTTTAAAAGTAGCTAGCTTCGCTTGCAAATGTTGTAAAATTATTGCCTTACCTTGGAATTTTCAAAGTCAACCTTAACCCCTGGCATGGGAAAAATGAGCCTCCGATTTCGGCGCACGGAGGCTCTTGGTACTGAGCGATAGAACTCTGCGCCATCCTTGAACCACTTGAGGGTGTACAAATCGGTGCCATTTCTCAACTCGAACAGGCAATAGAGGTGAACCGTCTGGCCCACTATCACATATGGTGGAATCTTGATTTGGCTGATGACGATGGCGGACGAATTCTTGAGGCTGATACTCCCGTTGCTGTGGTCTGAAATTGGATCAGAAAGAATCTGAAAGAATTCTTTATTCGTAGATTAACCATTGATTCCCTCCCATAATCTCCCAACATTTGTCTTTTAGAAAGCTTCTCTGGGACCACAGTGAAAATATTGATCAGAGTGGATTTTTTCAAAACCCCATTCGTGAGATGAGAGAGGTTACGACTCCTTTTTGTAAGATGGCTCTCCTGATGCTTCTCTTCATCCGTTGCACTTATAACAAAAAAAAGCTGTTCATAATTTTATAGGCCTGATTTATGTGCCATCTTCAAGTCTCTTCACTACTGCATTGAAGCAGTAGCTTGAAAGTTTTCATCCTTATCGTTCTTGCTTCTAGAGCTATTTTAGTACATGATCCAAAGTTTTTTGAATGACGAGGATCATAAGGAGGTCGTGTCGTCTTCTATCTCTACTGCGACATTGTTCTTCGACGCTGCTCTCCACTATTATTACCCTGGAGAAATCAACAAAAAGAAGACTTTTTTTGCTTCTGACAACGATTTTCTATTGGGCTTCCTGTTTTTTATACTGCTTTATGCGACGCTATTACCACTGAGGTCCCTTCTACACACTGCGGTTTTGGTTGGGGTCCCATCCATCTTAGAAGCTGCTTACTTCTTTGAAATTTGCTTTGCTTTGCGCGTTCGCAAACAAGCAAACCTTGTGTCCTTTTCTTTGCGAAAAAAGGACAAAAAACCAACGAGAGGGAACGACTATAGGACGAAAGTCGGTGCTGCTTTTACTCCACCATAAAGTATTACTTTTTACATTACGAAAGTGCCTTCAAAAGGCCTTGCTGTCAACATATATGAAAAACCTGCATTGAAAACCCTAAAAGTCACGCTGTCACAATGGTTGGAAATACCTCAAAAAGTCTCACTTTGCAAGGTCACAAGCATGTTCATCGACCACAGTGTACGGCCCCCTTCTCAGATCATATTTTCAAGTAAAATTAGCTTTTGATAGATGAGATGAGACATTTTCAGTGATTATTTCAAACAATGTAAAAGTTGAGACTTTGAAACATATGTATTTTGAAAGAAACTTCAATGTTGTCCAGACAGAAAATTCTGCGGCCGTTTGGCGAAAATGACCATATGATCGTTTCGCAGCAGCAGCCAAAAATCCATTTCGTGACTACTACAGTAAGAACTTTAGTGCTACTAGAAGTTTTTTTTGGGAGAAGTGTTTCCCTTTCGTCCATATCAGCAAAAAATGACTGCCGCACTCTACTACTGCTACTACTACTCATATGGAGCAAAAATGCCTCTGTCGTTCGAGTTGACGTTATGCTGTCGAATAAATTCGGCAGTAGTGGCCAAGGATCTGTAGATATGCCATAAAATCCTCTAGTCTCACAGTGTTTAAAAATCACACAAAAAGTCTCATTACTCATATGTAATATCAAACTATGTTTGTAACTCATTTTTGAAATATTTGAATTTTCGCGCCAAAATTGTTCATAGTATTACCCGCATATTGTAAATTGCCTTTTTGCTTTGAAAATTAAAAGCGTAATTTGTAAAGATGCGCAATTTAATGTTGTCATATGAGAATTTTAGAGGGATTTTCAGCCACTGTGTTTTGCTCTGAGACTCTGGGACGACCACAAAAATGCTACTCGTGGATTTGGCACTTTCTAGCCTTTGATGATTCATGACCCTCCACAAAGGTCGGTGGACTGAGAAGAAGAAGGGGGAAGAGAAATTTTGCAGCAGAATTATTGGGCCTTCCCTCCAGCACAAATGAGGGAAATCTTTGTGAAAAAAGAAAAGGAGAGCTGGGGGATATCGGTTCCTTTACTAGTATGTACTACTACTCAAAGGTTTTTCTATTTAATAAGTGTAGTTTTGACAGTACTAATTGAATCAAAAAGGCAAGGGGGACAAATTGTGTCAAAAGAAATTCTTTTTGAGTTCTACAACTTCCCTTGGGACAATTTTCATTTGGTTTTCCGATACAGTCCTCGCTCGTCGTCCTCGCTTATTTTAGTGCGGCCGCGGAACTCACTTTTCATTTATGATTCTGGATAAAGCTACCCTAAAAAGTCAGCAGTATTACACAGTGTTTGAAAATCACCAAAATTGTCTCAAAGATTTTTAATTTTTCGAGCCAAAATTGACACAAATTCAATTGTTGATACATATTTGCACATGAAAACAAATATTGCTCGTTTCGCTCGCATTGATGCAAAATGAGACTTTTTGTGTAATTTTCAAACACTTTGCAGTACTATATATAGCCTCTAGTCATAGATTCTAGAACAAAAAAGGGGAGGTCGTAAATTAACTTTGACGAAGAAGAAGCCGAAGGAAGTGAGGGGACTTTTGGCTTTCGTAGCTGCAATGGCTCCTCGCGCGCGAGTCTCTTATCTGTGAAATGGAGGATTTCGAATCTAAATCTTTCTCCTCACTTTTTTCCTGGCTATTCTGCAGAAAAAAAGAGCGAGCACCAGAGATAATGGATTACACTTTCCTGCTTCCTTTTACACAGTGTGACAACATCTTCTTTTTTCTCCTTTTTTATTAGCAGCACATCAGGCCACGGCCAAAGTGATTATGGTCTTCTCACTCCACTACTCAGAAGTAGAGCATCCCCGGTCACCCTAGTGAAGAACTGTCAAGGTTTTGCTTTGTATATATCACAGCTTTTGTGTTGAGTGGCCTTCCGGGATTTTGCAACCTTCAAAGTAAGGCCTTCTTGAACAAATCCGGATGGCCATGAATAAGATCAAAAATTCATTTCAGCAAAGTTCAAGCCTACTTTGTAACTTTGACCAGAAAGGAGGCCTTCAAGTTCCTTTCATAGTACAAAAGGTCAGGGATGATATTCAAGATGATACTTACTCAGATACTGCTACGACTGCTACTACTCTACATGGCCTTGAATATAAGAGGAGGGCAAAAGAATATGGATATTATGCTTCCATGTACTCCAAAAACTTTGCGTAAAAAGCTAGAGAATAGGAAGAAGATCAAAAAAGAAGGACACAGCAGCACATGTTAGTTTTTGCTCTGATTATTATGCAGATGATTTTTTGGCTTCTTGGACTTTTTTTCACCAGTCCATTGTATCTGAGATGTAGTACAGTATCTAAATGTAGGCCAGCCGGCCAGCAGCATCGAGTCCTTGAATAAAGATTGTAATGGAACAAAAAAACTGGAGCAAACTAACACCATGAGAGTATAGAAAGGGATAGTAAAAAACTCTCCCTCTCAGCTAGCAGCTAGCTCCATCTCGTAATGTAATACATATACTACTACATACTATAAGTTAGTAAGAAAAGGAGAAACTTCATGAAACGTAGTCTTACTTTGATTCGTAGATATGTAGTTTGAAGAGACTCTTATCAAGAGTAAGAGCAAAAGGAGGCCAACATTGCCTCCTAAGACGACTCCCATTTATAACTCAAGGTTCAATCTCTTGATCCATTTGGAAGCAGCGATGTAATCATTACTTAGCGTAGTCCACATTTTGTTCAAAGTCTTGTTCAATGCAGTACTGCAGAGAATACACTGCTGTATTTGTGTAACATCATCACTATTTGTCAACTCTTCTGCGCTGCTTCTTCTTTGTGCAAAAAAGGTCTCTAGATCTGTAGATCCTTTAGTGCATTTTCCCGTAAAAACTTTTCACTCAGACTCAACATGAGAAACCTTCGTAGTTTCGCTTTTGTCTCAGAAATACAAACTGTGTGTGTGTGAACGTATCGAAGCTGAAACGGAGACTGAAGCTCCAAGTTCCCCTTCTTCTTCTCATGGCTACTACGCGCTTTCGAGGCCTCGAAACACCGCTAGATATAGTGTTCTTCTCCTAAACTCTCGGCTCCTTTCTTTCTTGCAAAAAGGGGATACGCGATACGGCTCTCGCTCCTCTCGGATTTTTGCCAAAAAGTAGTCTCAGCTAGGAAAATGCAGAAAAAAAGTTTCCAAATCTTTTTGCCTCTTCCAAAACTACTTTTTCTACTACTTTTTCGTTATTTTCTTTACTTTTCTAGTGATTATAGTGGAGGTTAAAACCTCTCTATCCTCTAGAACTAGGGGAACATTTTATACTCTTCTTTGATTGGATTTTGATTAGTAGATTCAATCAATTCAATTACATAAGGAAATTGAACATAAACGTCATCTGTTCAAAAATAAGTTTCACAATCTTGTAGTACAAATGATGACAAGCAAATTCTGAATTCAAGCTAGGGAAGCAAGTCTTGATGTTGTAACTTGGGAAACTGATCAGGAATTTCCTTAGAAAGTCTCCATCTCAATAGAGACTTTCTTCTGAGTAAATGGAATATTTGATGCGTAAATTCTCTGTCAGTCTCCTTTCTCCCCGCCATCGGCCTCCTCTGATTGCTTTTTGGCTCATTTCATTCTTGTTTTGATGTGTGCAGGTTGTGCAGATGCTTTTCCTTCCTTGATGATCTAGATAAAAACCAGACCTCCTTTTTCAGCACTGCATCAACAGTAATGGAAGGAAAAAGGCTACTGTTAGTGGCTATGACAGTTTTGAGGCGGACTAGCTTGGAGACTTGTGACATTTGGGCCTCTTTATATATATTGTCATGACGCAAAGCCCTTGGTGCCACTCTCACAGGCTTCTTGTCTAGTTCAATAAATGTTCTAAAAGTCCTAACAACATTACGGGCGAAGCGAGCTATGGTTCTTTTCAAATTGAAATGTGAAAAAAGAGACTAGACAGTAGGTATGAACAGAAGCAGTCATGTCACAGAGGTTATCATCATCTGCCAACCGAAAAAGCCAGGAAAAAGCAGCCTTTTATTTTTTGCTTTCTCAACATATTGACAAGACAACAGCAGCCTGTAGACCATTTATAGTTTACACTCGTAAAAGTCAAAGGGCCTCTTTTGTTATTATGCCTTCTGTTCTGACAGCGCATTAAAGGTCAATTGTGAGCGAGAAAAGTAGTGGCCTTTGGGGAGTTGTTGAGTCCGTTGGAAACGGAAATACAATACGATCCAACACTGTGTCAACACAGAAGGATTTCTAGACCCACAGTGATATGGAAATCACCAAAGTATGTCTCATATGAATTTTTATGCCAAAATTGCACCTGTTTTTTTCTAATCTACATTTTGGCGTAAAAATTCAAAGCACATTTGTAAAAAAGGAACTTACTACTTAGGTTGTAAAATGGGACTACTTTGGGCTATTTTCAAACACTGTGAGGCTCCTTTTGGTTCTTCTCCGGATGCCTCACGACAGGAGAGTCGACGACCTTAATAATACCCAATTTCTCACAAAAGATGCGAAGGCTTTTCTTTTCCAGCTGGAGCCTTTTGAGCAACGCGACGACAGAGTAGAGGCCATTTTTGCCACCTCATCAATACTTTTCAGCAGGTTCTTTTGGTGTAAGTAGGGGGCTCGTAAAAGAAAGAATGGGAGACTTCGTCTTGTATGTATTGCTCAGTGGCCTCTTTTAGACGAAAATTCATATGAGACATTTTATGTGATTTTTCAAACATTGCTGTTAAGTAATGACCCCAGAAAAAGGCTTTCTAAAGGCCAATACACAAGTGGCCTTCGTTCGCGTCTCGTTTAGAGACATGTTATAGCAAATTAGCGGACAAGAGGTAACCAAGCATCTATGATTTACGATCTCACGTGTCCTTTTCCTCTGTCCAATTTACTTTTCTTGCTAATGGCCTCTAGAGGAAGAAGATCTGTAGTATAAAAAGCGGGATGGAAGTGTAAGGCATCAGAACCCAGAAAAACATAATGGCCGTCGAGGCAAAGATTAGAGATAGCTTTTTGATGTTGTTGGGCCTCAGCTGCTACTGCTCTGTGCTATTATTATTTCCTACCATCATTTCTTTTCCGCCATGGCAACTTTGTCCCCCAGGAGATTAATGGACAAAGATTGACAACAATTTGCTTTCGGTCGTGGCCTTTAGTAGATGAATGGAGACGTCGTTTCACATCATGCCTGCTGCTCCTCCTTCTTCGTGGTGACCTTGAAAGAGTAACGAAAATACAAAATATTTTGAGCTACTATTCCAATTCTCTATACTCAATCCGGATTGCCTTTTCGTGAAGAATAAGATGGAAAAGTAATTAGATTATGAATATTTTGGTAGATGGCGTTGATGGATATTCGCTTTCTTAGCCGTTTTCGTCTTCGTCGTCTTACTAAGATGGAATTTTATTTTTCGTTTCGCATCAAGAATTTCCGATATTTTCTGTGGCTGCTCCGATCAAAGTAAAGGCTTTTTTGTGTCCCCTTTTCTCATGTCAGAAGGACACTTTTGTGAGAAAGGCCATTTATAGTAGTGCTGCAATTTCTCCTCGCTTTAGCATCAGTAAAAGAGGCTTTTTATTGCTCGCTAGATTTTTTTTCCGCAAAATTAATCGAATCGAATTAATTTTTCTATAGGATAATTTTGATTGATTGCAATTTCGCGCAAGCTGAGTCACCTTATCTCTTTTGTAGACCAATAGAATTGGAAGTGGCATTGGTCATATCCACGTATGTTATTGTCTCGTTGAATTTCCTATTTCATCAGATTTCAATTTCATCATCCCAAAACTTGGTCGATTTTCTTCAGTCTTAATCAAAAGCTTGATCCTGAACACATGTTTATCAAAGTGTTTACCAGTGTGAATTGACACATTTTCAAAATACTGCAAATGCAATGATTAGGGCAGGTTGCGTGACTGTTTTGATTATCGTTGCGCTTAGAATAGAATTTGTAAACAAACGTACTTACGTTTCAAAAAGCTCTGTGATAAACATCGAATAAACATGAAAGTCAAGGAATATCTTCAAAAAGTATTACAACTTACTTTGCCAAAATTACAACAAGAGGAAACGTTATTCAAAGAATATCACGAAGTTGAACAAATCCCACCAACTCCAGGAGATTCTTGGGGTCAACATGACGCAATGGTATATTTAGGCCTATGCAACCAAGCTGTCAAAAACGAACGTAAAAATCGTTACTGTAACCTGTTCCCTTTTGACAAACATATCTTGGGGTTTGAAGATGATCCAGATTACTACATTAATGCCTCGTGGATGCAAGTTTTGCCATGGCTTCCGGATCGAAGATTTATTGTTACAATGGCACCGATGCATCCTAGTAGTTATAGGTAATGCTAATTTTTTTATTCACTTCATAACAAGTGTGTACTTTACCTATACTAAAGTTGATATCCCCCTCCCTTATATGTGAGGAAGAAGATACAGTTTTTTACGTTTTGACCGTTTTGACAATATTTTTACAGAAAATTAAAACTATACATAGTTTCTTTCGCTATTACAGTAATCAAATGAAGTCAGATTTTGACGAGAACGTAGCCGAAAATACTTGCCCAGATTTTTGGAAAATGGTTTGGAAGACCAATACTAAAATCATCGTCATGTTATGTCAAGTCCAACCTGGATTTACTGGTTGTTCTGAGTATTTTCCCATGAAGTCTGGAGAGAAAACAAGGCATGGTGCTTACGAAATTACCAATGAAAAAATGATTGAAGAAGGAACCATTTTCCAACGAGAATTGGTTATTAAGCAAGGTAGTGAGACCAAAAATGTGACTCATTTACAATTCACAGCTTGGCCAAATTATGGAGTTCCTGGTTCAGCTGAAACAGTGTCAAAATTCATCAAATTAGTCCATGAAAAACAGAATGAATTAAAGAGTGCAGATCCGGAACTTGTCATACATTGCAGTGGAGGTATTGGACGTAGTGGAGCGTTCTTGACGTCTTATGCTGCATACTCGTATTATTCTGGATTGAAAGATGAACAAACTCCAAATCCGGAAGCGTTGAACTTGGTTCAAATTGTGAAATCTTTGCGACAACAAAGGCATCCTTGGATGGTTGAAGGATTGCATCAATATGAGATGGCTTATCAAATAATTTTGAACATGATCAAAGAAATGACAATGTAAAATATATATTTCATGAGAAAATGTGAACTTTCTACAAAACATCAAAATATGATTGATTGGTGTACCTTGACACTTGCTTTGACACAGTCTAAATACACGTGTGTTCGAATATATTCAAGTGTAAAAAAAGATACTTCTGGCATCAGGATCAATTATAGCGCCGGCACGCAAGCTCATACGATGGTGGGCTAATTGGGGTACGATTGACTTCTTGCATTGCACCATAGCCCAAGAACTGTGCCCATACATTGATTCCAATAAGACTGACCGAACCCAGAACCATGCCCTTTGACGTGAAACCTGCTATCAATCCGACAGGTGAAAGGAACAGGTCGCAAATGTTGCAGAACGACCATATCTTGAGCATGGTACAATTCCGACACAAAGCTCCCAACATGAGTAGAATTGAGAAACACAGGCCCAGTCCGTAGTATGCTAACCCAACTACGCACCCAACCCAAATCCCCCCCCCCTTCGAGAGCTCGCTGCCAAGTGCTGGTGCCAGGTCCGTCCACATTGTCAAGGCCTCTAGGGTTATCAGAATGAGATTTAAAATCCCATCTATGGCTCCAATATAAATGCAGCCTTTGACGTTGCTGGTCCAGACCATATATCTTCTTATTACTTCATCAGCCATCCTAAAAGTGTAATTTTAACATAAGATTTTATAATAACGATTTGATGATCTCAAAAATCGACTTCATTTATTTCTACTTACTTGTTCAAGTAACGCGACAGTACTAAGTATACTACACATGATGCGGATATCAGTTAATAAGCATTCGAGGTTTCTTCCGAGCCACTCGCCCGACCCCCTCGATGATGTGCGCAATATAAAAGAGAACACGACGCACGATATTCGATAGGATAGATAGCATAGAAGGAATGTGCGATTTCCTTCAAAATGTGTAACTGAAATTGTTTAGTTTAAGTTGACAATATCAAATTTGATACAAAAATTACGATGCTAAAAACTAATTAGAACTTTATATGTATTTACCTAATTTCTTCGACTCTACGTTTGTGCAAGCCATTTTTTGATTTGACCGAGGCCCAGTGTCATTTTACTACATAAACGGCCTCTAACTTCGAGAGGAAACTGGGCCTGGGCTTGCGTTCTACAGCAAAAGTGTGATTACAATTATCAAGAGTGAACTGAAAAGCGTTCCCGGAACGTTGTTCTTTTTAACTTTTTCGCAAATTAATTTTAAACTATTCTTGAAAGTGTTACTTTTATAATCCAAACTATTCTTCATCATGTCTATCTTGCATTCCAAAGAAGATGATAAAGTGTAAAGCTAATGCTCGGAAAGTGAATCGAGCTTAGATAAATTTTCTTTTATCGCAAATAAATCTTTGGAATCTCGCAACCTCTCAACACCAGCATTCGTTACAGTTTGAGTAATAAGGTATGCATTCCCAGGATGATGATACGACGATTTGCTCACAAAGCCATTGACAATACGACTGCTCATTCATTAATTTCCATCCTTTTTGAAATGCTGTTAGTTGTCATGACAGTTAAAAAATGGAAATGATCACAGTGTTTGAAAATCACTCAAAAAGGTCTTATTTTCACAAAAATGCGAGCGAATGTTCTTAAAACATGATTTCAATTCCTAAAAATCCCATTTGAATTGAATATTACAATCATTGCCATTTTTGGCGTGAAAATTGTTGAAATATTTGAAATTTGTTTTCCATAAAACATGATTGTAATTACTGTGAGTGTGAGAATCCAATTAGTGATTTTCAAACACTGTACGTACGTGATGGTCCTTAAAAGTCGTACGCATTGCATTGAGAAAGAAAACCGTTAAAAAGTAAAGTTTACCTGTCTTCCCCCTAAATACCAAAAGTCCAAACAAGCTTAGTATCAAATTCACATCTGACTTTTAGACCGAAACAGTTACTTCTTCTGCAGTATCACTTACGCTTTTATCCGTTTTTAAAACCAAAGATTTGAAAAAACGAATCGTCCAAACTTGCTTGAACGCCCTGTAGAATAGTAGGATGCACCCTAATAATAACAATAATAATCATCCAAATAAACTTCATTGTCATTGTCAGAATCATTCTCATCCTCCAATTCCGAGGGGCAGCAACACTTTTTTGTTAGTCATCGACTTCTGATGTGTAATTTCAATGCAATTTGAAATTCCAATTCCATATTGGAATCCTATTATGAGAATGAAGAAGAAGGGGAAAGTTTAACAGGACTTTTGAAATACCGTTTCATGTTTAGCCCACTTTTTGAATCCTAGTAGTTCATGTGAAACATCAGCATCAGCAGGAGGAAGTTTTTCTATCGGACCTACTGGAGACTTTGGTATTTGTTATTTACTTGCAATCTTTACAATTTGACAGATTGTGGTCACATCAACAACCCCATCTAGTGCAGTAATACCCTCAAGAATCCAACTGCAAACTTCCTCAAGTTTCACATCATAATAACAACACCTTGACATTACTACTACAAAATCTCTGCTAAGGTCAGTCATGCTCTAACGACTTTATCAGTAGTAGCAAAATTGCTACTCTCTTCTTCTTCTTGTTGTTGCCTTTGTTTTCGTAGAACATTTTTTCATTGCTCTTTGGAATGGTACTCATCTCGCATACTTTTTTATTGTGTTTTGCAAAGTCACAGATTGAATTTTTGAGTCTATCCTACAGTGTTTGAAAATCACTAGAAAAGTCACATTTGAATTAGGATTGCTCATCAAAAATGTCTTCTCTGGATGATAGTTTCGTACACAAGATGGCGTTTTTTTAATTCATACTGATCTTCAAAAAATCCCAAAACTTTGTTTACATTCAAGCTATATTATATTTCTATCTTCACGATTTCTTCATAGTTAAAATTTCCCTTATAAGTTCAGGATCGGACCTTTTTTTATCAATTTTTAAACACTCTCTGCTGCGTCCTTGTCTGCAAATATGCTTCATAACATCTCAAAGAAGACACGCAGATTTAAAGCTTAGGCACACACTTGTAAGACCAACCATTAAAGGACTTCTACAACCACAAAAAGAGGAATTAGGTTTCAAACTTGACAAAAGAATATCTTGTGAAATACGAAGCAGCAGCATCACGAGTCAAGAAGAGGAGGAGGCATCAGGGACATGATGTCCGCTACTCTTCATATCAAGGACTTTTAAAGCAGCTCTACCACCTACTATACCCATATAACTGTAAATGGCACGAATGAAGCAGTGGGCACGAGGGGAGAATGAAAAGTTTGGCACACTGTCATAATTGAGTAAGTGGGAGATTGAGTTGGAGGTGCCTGCGCTGCAGCAATAAAAGGAAAACCTGCTGTGTTGAATGAATTTTCTCTGAGCAAAAGAGTGTAATGAAATTATGCAGATTATGTTTGAAAATTACCAAAAATGTCTCACTTTTCAACATAACTTTTTGATGAAAGTTAATTTTAGTTAAAAGTAAACATAGCTCGCTTCGGTCGCAATGTTTTTAGAATGAGACTTTTTAGATGATTTTCAACCACTGTGATTGTAGGAGCAACAGAAGTGAGCTGTCAGTCCCTATGAAAAGTGATGTCACATCAAATCAATGTGTGGGGTGGGGTGACAATGTGCATTATCTATTGTGGTTGGTTGGCAAAGTATTTCCATTCTCTCTTCAGCTCCTCAGCTCTTCAACATAAGGGAAATCAACTTAGTGATGTTGGAGACCTCTCCACTTCATCTTGATCCAAGAGCTTCTTCTCCACTTCTGCAGTAGCACAAAACATTTTCCCCACTTGCCACAATTTGCCCTCCTGCTTTATCGATAATCTTTGTGCACACACACACACTGCATTCATGGGAGACAACAAGAAGAAAGAAAGCCCTTCTTTCCCCCTTACACAATTTCAGCTCAAATCCTACTCTTCATCTTGACCAGAATGAATGACTCACTTTTTTCCCCTTTATAAGTCTAACTAAAACATCTTATTTTGCAACGCGAGCGAAGCGAGCTTCGGTTGAAAATATTCATGAAAGAAAAATCGTTCTTTCTTTTCTGGAAATCTGGAAGTCCGGTGATTTCTTATTAAACGCCATCTAACCATTTTTGTTGAATTTCGATGGGAGTTGTTCCACTCGAATCTTCAAAGTAGCTTTCCAACTTTGGACACCTAATTCAACAATTTAGAATCTTTGTTCCATTTCAGATGAATTTCATGGACTTGGCGAATCTGTTAGACAACGATGGGAATATGCAAAACGAGATGATGGTGATGGCCTTCGCGGCCACTTTATTGTCCACCATTCCGGTTCTGTTGGGTAACGAGTTCGACGTCAACGTGGGCTTGAAGAAAAAACGTCGAAGAAGACAAGTGGAAGAAGGCAAAGAAGAAGTTTTAGATGACAAATGGCGGGAAGTGAGTTTCTACCTGCAAACTTTGCCCAAGATCATCAAGAAGCTACGGAGCCGAGACCCCGCATTTCTGCGCTCATTAGAACCACCACAATAACTTTTGTTTTTCCATCGTTAGTAAATCTAGCATCACTTTTTCAAAGTCTTAAAAAAACTCTCAAATAAAAATTGTCATTTTTTTTTTTGCAACCGCCACTGGAGGCCTCGCATAGGTTGCTTTTCCATTGCTTTTCGTACACTGTAACATTATGTCCGCCAGACTCTTTACAAAAGTCTCTTTAGTTATCTTGTCAGCAGATAATCACAGCATGTCTTAATATAGTTGCTGGCAAGACAAATTGTGTACTCCAGATCCTACAGATTTCACGAGAACAAAGCCGCAGAGATTCTTTTTTTCTTCCATTCTTTCATTAGTAAAAATGCGATGCTCAAGTACGTCTATATAAAAAGTAATAAAAAAGAAGAAAGTGGGTTATTGATCGAGAGTTGTTGCATCATCCGATTTCCTGAGCCGCCCACATAATTACAGATCGGTGGTCAATGAGCAATAAATCGATGTATTGACGAGAAAACGTGTGTGGATCCCGAGCTGGAAAGGAGACGCGCGAGACACGATGCTGCTGCTGCGATGTCGATGATGTTCTATTAGCGCTCCAGGCCATGTCAAATAGCAGAGTAATTAATGTGGGCAAGACGACCATATGAAAAATCGAGTAGCAATGATGGAAGAATGAATGCTTCTTCGGAAAGCCTCATTTTACAACGAGACTTTTTGAGAGATTTTCGTACTCTGTGTGTAGGATTACAGAAAAGCCCAATAACCGTCATGTTTTTTTTTTCTGTTTTGTCACATGATCTCTGTGCAGATGATCAAGCCCAAACCATTAATACTCAATTAAGCATCGGGTTAAGCTCCTGCACGTGGTAGTCTCAATATTTTGGGTAAGAATATTTAGGAGAAGAGACAGTGGTGTTTTTCCTGCCTTTACTAGTACTACTGAAGAACTGAAACTTGATCATGCCGGCCATTATTCACTTTAGTGGTATTATATTGTGTCCTCGTTATCTGTCTGATCGCATTTGGCCCTCCAGTCAAGCGTTAGTCCATCATCAGATGAGATGGGCAAAAAGGAGCCAGATTTTTGCCTCTTATCTCGATCTTGTTTACCTCAAAAGACCAAGCTTTTCCTCAGGCCAAAGAAATGGAGGCTGCTGTAGAAGTGTCCAAACAGGGTATTAATTTCTATAAAAGTGCCTCATTTTTACTCTAACTAGCTTAGATGGTGCCTCCGGCGGTTGCTCGCTACGCTCGCAGAAATACCCAATGATCCGTTTTGTAGGTCGATTCAATTGGTGGCAAATAGTACAGTGTATTAAACCAGATATAAAAGGAAGCATGTGGCCGATTTCACATAGGAGGCAACAATCAATATCCGATTCCTCCTGTAACCCTACATTTTTTTTCTGACTACACTGTGGTAGGATGGATGTTTTGCTCACTTCCTCTGCTCCTCACACCACTATTTGTCTACTTACCTAGTGTTATTAAGGTTCGTTCATCATCTCATATCTCGAGAACAAAGATTGGAAACATAAGTTGCACACATGCGAGCCGTAATATTTGAGCTCTCTACAGATATAAATCCTGCTCTATGGCAATATCACCAATAGATATACTTAGTACTCCAAGAGTGTGGTAAAATAAGAAAATGTGGCCTTTTTTGACACAATGCAATTCGTTGACAAAGGAAAGAAAAAACATGTGTAAGCTCAATTGTATCAGAATACAGCTGTTATTAAAAGTGAATTATCTGATTTGTTTATTCTGTTTTGACGAGAAATCTTGTAAATCTTTGTGTTGACAATGCAACACTCAAAAGTCATTAACACTGAGGATGTGACATAGGGGAAACAGAAGAATAAGAAGCAAGATGCTATGCTACTAGGAATACACAAACATTGGTTCTACTACTGTTCCAAACAAAACACGAAACAACTTCGTTGATGTCTTATGTTTGTTCAGGAAGTTTCTCTCTCACATTTTGCTCGTTTCCCCACTTGGAGAAACTCCTCACACTTGTCTACTGCTGCTATTTGCCATCTACGGGCTTAACTGAACTAGCAAACTAGCAATAACAACAGAAGAGAAACAAAAATAAAGGATTTTCATCCGCAACATTAGTAATTGTGGAACGTGTTCTACACAGTGTTGGAAAGTCACTCAAAAAGTCTCATTTTAACAGACTTTGCAAATGATGCAATATTCATTTTCAAAATTAAAAGCTATTTGAATTTTGGCGCCAAAAATCAGTATTATATTATGCAGATACAACTTTGACGATTTTGTTGGCGGGAAAATTCGAATATTTAAAAGAAAAGCGATGCAAATAGGAGAAGTATTATTTTTAGTGCGTAATTTCATATGAGACGTTTTGGCGATTTTTAAACACTGTGTGTTACTCAAACAGCCATTTCAGCCATTTTCTACTTTGCAACAATAGAATGGAAAGCGAGACACATGTGTGTCTTTTAAGTCCATTGTTGGAGAATAGAAATTCTTGTCTTCGTCTACAATTTTGCTAAAAATGTAGTCATGCATACTTGCACACAGTGTTTGAAAATCGCCCAGAAATTAGTTAAAAATATCGTTACTCTGAATATGTACAATTTCCCGATTTGGTCGATTTTTTGAGCATATAATTCATGAAACTTTTATTTGTTGGTCGCTTTGGTCGCGTACCCATTAAAAAAATGAGACAATTTGACCCATTTTTCAAAAACTGTGAAGCGTACTGTATTGTGTTACAAAATTGCTGTGGTATTTTTCTGTCTCCGATGAAACAGCCGTTTTTCGATATTCCCTCCTGCTGATTGAGGTCATAATTCAAAACTCAAATGAAATAAAGTACGTTGTGTCATTTAGAGAATGATAAGCCACTTTTTTTAAGTTATTGTAATATCAAAGACTGAAGTCATCTGTAATCGAAAATATTCTCCATTCAGCCTGTAAGTGGCGACGAGAAATAGAGTTATCAACCCCTGCTCCCGAGGAGTCCTGATTACGTTATAATACAGTGTGAATCATTCTCTTTTGCATGCGTTGTGCGTATGCATGGAAAAAATCGGGAAAGTGTGTGTAGAAGAAGAGATGATTACATGGTGCAGACACGCGAATAATTTCATCTCAATGGGAAGAAGCAAGAGGAGAATCAGAGGGAGGTGTTGAACATATGAAAAAGGACTCGATTAATCTGTTCCCCACTAGGAGGTCCACTTTACTTTTTCATATGCGAACGAACATCATTGAACGATGCACCAACATCGTATTTACGCTGTTGGAAAATCCTCAAAAAAAGTCTCCTTCATTTTTGGGTCATTTATGGCCCAAAAGTGGGGGAATTAGGCTTCCAACTTCAAGTAGATCGCTTCGCTCGCAATGCTTTAAAAATGAGACATTTTTGGCGATTTCAACCACTGTGGACGACGGGGAACTTTATGGACCCTCACAGCTCACATTTTTTTGTCTGCTTTGCTAGCTTGCCACCATTATCATCGTATTGGGTTCGCGCCTCTCTTTTCCAACTACTCATCATTATGACAGATACTTGACACTTCTACACTTCATTAGTTAAATTCGTCGTCGCTAATAAGATCAGCGGGGATTAAGCCAACACCATCATTTGATGAGTGATTTGACGTCATATCTGCGCTCGCTCGCCAAAAACGAATTTAACTCTCTCTGCTCATTGTAGAATTCGAAAAAGATCATCAGCTGGGAAAGTGTCAAATCCCTTTTGAGTGTTTTTCCGGATGAACACCTTGCCTCTCATCTGAAAGGTAAGAACTTCCTCTAGACTCTCGCTGCGCTCGAGGGTTAGGAGAGTGAATTAACACCTGATGTCCAACGCCCTAGCCCAACAAGAAAATTAGTCAAAAGAGTCCATTAACGACATCCTAATATAATAATAAGGGAAAGTCAACTGTAGTTTTAAATGTAACCTAAAGTTGCCGCTAGAGGGCGTCTAAACTATATTTTCCATGTGAAAAAATGTCGTGAAGTTTCATGATTTTTTTTTGGCTTAATAACAAAAAGTAAAACGCCACCTAGAGTGCAAAACTGAACTTAAGATGAAATAAAATTGAACATGCCCTATTGACACCTTCTATTCTAGTTATATAAAAAAGAAACTGAAGAATTGCTGAAATGAGATGCTGACTTTGATGATGCATGCTGTGTCAATGGCTGATAGAGACCATTAACACATCATTTGCAGCTATGGTAGGAGTGCCATTGGCAAATGGGCGTAGCTTCGATCTGTGACAACTATGCTATAGCAGCAGCTTTTGTGAATGAATCCAGCAAGGTTTCTAGGATCCTAGCCGATTAATTGACAGGTGGTCCATAGTAAATATCTGAGTAGAGGAGAGCCCATTGACGACAACTATGTGAGTAGAGTAACATAATGCCTGCTGCTGCTGCTACTACTAGTAGATCAATAGAAAATCCAACACAATAGGTGAAAGGATCTCAATGGACTTCCAACTGGGCCAGCTCGTATTCCACTGCCACGGTTAGTAAGAAAAATTAGTCTTTTATCATCATCAATGTACGTCTACTGTTCGAAGCTGACAAACAATTGTCCAAGATGCAGCAGTGTGATGCTTTGAGACGGAAATGAGCCTGATTGAGTCGTTTTGTGTACAACGCGCCACCATAATTGACAAGTTGATTGGTCTCTTTGATCCAACTTTTGCTTCTTCTTCAGAGGGCTAAAGGGACTTTCTACTGAGAGACTCGATTTCTGTTAATGTTTAAGGAAAGTTGTCAAACAAATTGAAAGCTTTGAAATCATGAGATCTGATAGAGCACGAGATTCTATGAAAAGAAATCGTGACGATATACTATCTGCACAATCTGACATGACTCTTGGTAAAAAGTAGTTTTGATAAAGACTCGCAGCTCAATCTCTCAAGTTCCTTCTCCACACCTACATCAGTTCTCCTCTACTCAAGTTGAATGCAGTGATAATGACGTCATTTGCCAATTGAATGAGAAGAGCTATTCTTAGCAGAAAATCTACCAAGAAAGGAAGAAGGGAGAGACAACAGATGTTTTAGAATCGTTTTTTGTGTCATGCGGACAACAATTGAAAAAAATGGTGAAAGGTACATCATCAATAGAAGGAACAGTTCGATTGTTTGTTCCATAAAAAAACTGAAGCGAATTGATGTTTCCAAAAAAGAAATGCTTTTCAACGAACGAAGAAGAAGCAAAGCAAAGCAAAAAAGTTTACTTTGACCCAAAAATTGCGCTTCATTCTCTCCATTTGTCAAAACTCCAGCAGAGTTTACAACTCAATTTCAAAGAACTTTTTGGGTGTGGACAACACTTTTGGCACAGTAAAGAAGGAAGTGTAGAGAAGAATAGGGTTATGATCAGGTGTACTCTAGGACTTACTTGTATAATAATAAACGGGTTGACAGATTTGTCGAGTGATAATCCCCAATCTCAAGTTCAATGGTCATTTTTGCTGCTGCTGGGTTATTAGCATGAACGTTCCTTCCCTTCCTAGCTTGGCTCAAAAGGGATCACTTTTTTGTTGCTTTGCTATTATAACTACCCATTATAACTACAATACTGAGGGATTAAGATATCCCTCATGGAATTTCTTAGTTCAGAGTTCACACAATTTCACTTTGTAGGCCAGGTTGCAGATCAGAGCATTAGATTCTGATCTGAATTCCACAGGGAAGTTTCTCTTTCATTCTTCTTTCGTTTTCTACATACCCCTTCGCCTTTTGTATTCAGCAAATCACAGTCCGCTCAGTCAGAAACTGAAGGGTTTTTTTGCCTTAAACACTGTGAGTTTATTCTTTTTGGTATGCATGTAATTTTCCGCCGCCATGTTTGCTCAAAACCGGTGTCTGTTATTGCAGACATTATGAATACAACAAAAGTGTAATTCATTGGCGCCGCATTCGCATTGGTCCTACTACTCGAACACGACTTTCAATGGCTCTTGAAACCCATTCCTCCAAAACTAATACCATCTGGCATTATTGACAAATAACTCTCTCTCACTACATTGTAATGGACTCAGAGAGTAGCATAGCGCGCAAGGGATTGTGCGAAGCCGTACAAATTCGATTAGGTAGGTGGGAAATTCATGAATACACCTACTCTTCTCAAGTAAAAAAATGCCTTAGATGGAGCTTACATGGTATTTTGTGGATTTTGGAAGAAGCACTAAAGTGCTAAGAACAAGGCTTGAGAAATCAAGTAACTTGCATAAAATGCCACTGGATGAGTGATTATCAGACACTGTGGAACCTTTTTGAACCTATGACAAAAAATTCCAGATGTCTTTTTTAACATTGCTTATCTGCAAACAAAGACATCTGTGCATGTATCAAAATAAAAGTATCATTTTCCGCCCTTTTTACCCTATCTACTTATCGATAATCTGCTATTTGCAGATAGCATCCAAGTGAAACTGGAGAAGAACACCACTACCATCATCATCAGAAAAAAAAAATGAAAATAAATGTATGGTTAGACGAGTATTTTTTTCCATTTTATTATATCAACGGCACGAAAAAAAAACCAAAAGAAAAAATTCGCAATTGTTGGAATTTTTTTTCAGGGGGGCCATATTTTCAACTATTTAGGTGGGGGCGGGGTTATTACATTAGTCTGGTTTTATGTTAATTTCTAAGCGACTAGACACTCTTTTTTGTATAACGGAAGAAAGTAGTGAAATGAAAGTTGACAATTCTGCGCGAATTTTTTGAAAAAAAAAAAGAGTTTCTTGATATCTTTTTGAATCCTCATCTTGAATGAAATGTAACAATGACAACAGGAGTATCACAAAATGAGGTCCAAAAATTATCTTCAATTATTTCCCATAAAATTCTTAATTGAAAATTCTGGTCAAAATAGAAGATCTTCAAGAAAACTCAAACACGTTGTTTGAAAATCATACAAAAATCTCTCACTTTTCTGGCAACAAAACTTGCTTCGCTATTTAGAAATGTTTTGTACAAAATGAGACTTTTTTGGGTGATTTTCAAGCACTGTGTTCTAAGGGAAGAATTTTACATCACACAGAGTCTTTGACGTGAAATAAAGAGCCTTGACTATTAAAGTGGTGCGGGAACGGTAGATGAGCATGGTGAGCTGCCGCCGCCGCTGCCGCCGCCGCCGCCGAAAACGGCATGAAAAACGAATGGAGGCCATGATTTTGCGTAGGATCCTGAGCTTTTAGCCAATTTTTAGCCGCAAGGGTGGCATAATCAGGGTTGACTGAGGCTGCAGCCAAGCCTGCCGCAGCCGCTGCAGCCGCGGCCGCCGAACTGTTTTGCACTGCGGCCATTCTGGGCGCAAAACTAGTCGAATTAATAGTAGTGGCGGCCGCCGAAATACTGCTTGGACTGCCACCGCCGCCGCCAATTCCGCTGATGATCGAATTCTCGACATTTTCGGGCTTGATACCGAGGCTACCGAGGCTGCTGAGGCTAGGATTTTCTTTTCTTCCACTTTCTGAACCTCCGTCGCCGGAGACCGAGACGTTGTCGGGAGTGGTTGAGGTCTCGATGTCCAACTCGGAATCGCTGTCGTCTGAGTCCATTCGTAAAAGGTCTTTGACGTTCTTGTGGCCACTTTCGTTGCCATACTGATAATTCCTATTGAAAGAAGAAAATGAGAGTTTATTTTTGGCGGATTTATTTTGAAATGAAGTGAAAATGACACTTGATGGACGATTAACCAATTAAATAAGATTAACGCGCGCGATAAAGATGTTTTTTTACAGTGAAGAGTGTTTTAAAATTCTCAAGTTGTCTTCTTTGTAGCTCTAATTGTCGTGTTGATTTTTGGCGCGAAAATTCAAACAAATAATCGTAACTCGCTTCGCTCTCGCATTATTCAAAATGACGCTTTTTGGGGGGTGATTTTCAAACACTTTGTACAATTTTCAAGTATCGATTGCTTGACAGTTAATAAGTAAGAATCAAAAATGAATGTTCATAAAATATTCAACGTCCAATAGTAGATGATATCCGCTCTATATGTTGTTGGAGATAGTAAAGCCGCTTTGTCACCAAAGTACTCGGTGCAGCAATGACGTTGAAGCAGGAAGAAAAAGACTAGTGTTTAGCTTGACTTTCAGCTCCCTTAATTTTATCGTAGCCCCTTTTTTGAGCGCCACGCGACTTTCCATTCATGTATAAAGATGGGGAAAAGGGGAGATGGCGTTGCTGCTGCTTCAACGACGTTAGCGATGTGTACGTAAAAGGTGATAATGTGGTAATAGGATTAGATTGTGACACGTCGTTGTCAGTTGTTGACAAGTTCCTTGAAAAAATATTCACTGTGTTCTCTCTGACCGTAAAATCTAAAGCACAGTGTTAGAAAATCAAAGAAACAGTCTCATCTAAACAGGAGCGAGGGAGGCCGAAGATCGACCGAGCGAAACATGGCTAATTTCAAGTAGGTATTTGAAAACTGAAAAATTCAGATGGGACATTTGTCCCAAACTGTGATTCACTTTTGGATTTAAAAACACCTTGCAGAGTTAACTTTGATGATCAGTTCGTTAGATGATTTTGTCTCGAGAGCCTTGAGGCAATGTGCAGAGCAATAATCTGGTTAACTTAGAACTCCATCCGTAGTACTCTTTGTTTGGCTCAACGAAGAAGAAGGAGTGAACAAAGTGCTGTCAATCATTCACACCCTCATTGGTTCTAATCTGTTTGCTCTATCTGTCGAAGCTCTGGCAACACTCTAGCTCTACAGAATTACAAGGGAAGAATCGTAACAGGATCAGGATTAATCTGAATATTTAGCCCCCAACTGCTGACACCATAAATGTGCATCATATGCTAATGTTTTTCTTACCAAGCAGTAAAACATGTGTGTATCTGTGTATTCGGACCGACAAAGCCAACAATATCACCGCCACCACATACACCTTTTATTGAAGCTAAAAGCTTT
The DNA here is from genome assembly GCA_900157175.1 of Oithona nana. NCBI lineage: Eukaryota > Metazoa > Arthropoda > Copepoda > Cyclopoida > Oithonidae > Oithona > Oithona nana. Next base: position 176,886 of record LT727895.1, read on the forward strand.
CCTTCATCATCATCATTTCCCCCTTTATTCAGTAGCAACAGCCCTGATTTTGCTCACTTTGCATAAAATGAAGATAAATGGATTCTACTTTAGACTACTTCCTCGTCAGTTGATATCGATTTTTTGATTGCTCGCTATTGAGAAAACGTAACGTAGTAGATTGATAGGCAAATACAGCAATGATTTCACTTAGAAATCATCACAGCACAGTGGTCCAAGTTGCTTTTCTTAGTTTTTGAAGGGTGCTGGCAACTGCTGCTTGATAGTTTTAGTATCTCCAGATCATGGGGACTCCGGAAATGTAAACAAGAAAGCAAAACTTTTTGCATATGAAATACCGAAAATTATTGGAAATCGTCGAACTTCGAAAGGACAAAAAATAAGAATGACCTTTCAGACCACAGTGAAAAATAAAGAGAAAATCTTTAGAAAATGTACCACAATACAAAGATTTGTTCGACTACTCGGCATGTCCAATAAGTGTTCTTTGTCTCGTAATAGAATCTGCCATGGGAAACAACCCTGCTACCAGCACTACCTTACAACTAACAAGAATGACTCAGCCCCATAACAATCGAATCTGTGAAAATTGTCTTAGATAGCAGCGGCGGCGGTGGAGTAATGGCATTATTGTATTGTGGTTCTTCTCACAATAGACTCTGCCATACCATCCTCTTTATGGTTTTCAACCAAGTGCCATTTGTTTACCACCTCCTTACTTTGCTAAATATTGGAGAGCCAGACCCACAGTGTATGAAAGTCAACGAAAATGTCTCATATATGCGACAACAATGCCAGTGGAGTTAGTTCTACGTTTATTTTCTAAAATTCAAACAACTTTTAAGAAATATATGTTGTAAAATGAGACATTATTGGTGATTTTCAAACACTGTGATATACTCTAGAGACTCACACTCATAAAAGAGCTGCTGCTGATATATTGAGTGTAATTTGATCTAAGACCCTGTCGAGTGAAAAGGGGAAGGGAGAATTCTGTTCATGAAGTGCTTCATAAACTTTGATGATGTTTGATCAGCAGCAAAAGGAAAATGGCGAGGAAGGGGAGGAGGATTGGAAAAAAAGATGGAAAATTCAAGAGCATTGACTTTTTCCGGTCCGGAGCGCAAAGCCCCCCTCCTCCATCAAGTGTTGGTTTTACTTTAGCACCGTTGCATCTTTTAGTCATTCACATTGTTTGAAAATCAACAAAGATGTCTCAATTTTAAATTCCCGCAAAAATGATAAGTAAAATGACACTTTTTTGACTGATTTTTCTACCACTGTGTATTCATTTTATAGTGTGAAAATAGTCAACGAAAAATTGGAGAAAACAAGCTTTGATTTTTTTTCTAGCTTATCCTTTTCGTTCTAATCCTTTTTGGAAAATGTGAGAATTTTGAGACTGTTTTCGGCTGAGCGGAAACGGCGGCTCGTCCTTTTATGACACAAAGGAAGAAGAAGAGGAGGCAATAGGAGCTCCTGTGGGGGGACATGAATAAATTCTTCGCCTCCTACTCTCTCGTCGTATGAGTCCATTAAGTCACCACAACCTCATAAAGCATTAGCCATGCTCGGTCGCACTAATAACCGCACTATGGTCGCCGCCGCCGCTACCAGAGTCTCCGCTCGCTACCACCGCATTAGGGTGACTCGAATTTTTCAGACCAAGCTATAAGATTGACTCGTGAGACACTTTTGGTTTCCTGAACAATATCTCGAAAAATGGTTTTAGTAAAAAAAATATCAGCGAGACCATTTGTGTCTGCAGGTTAGTATGAAATATTCGGGTCACCCTAGTGGCATGCACCAACCCAAAGCCAAGCTTGGCTTCACAACCAAAGATGGAATGATGGAAATGTGGTGACTCTATATAAAGTCCGGCATAACTTTAAGGTTCTTCATTTTATCGAATTATTTCTACATCACTAGTCTTTCCAGCATGCACTGATTGGACAACATTAGATCTGCATTACTGGGCAATTCACTTTAGTAGCTTTTCATATAACTGAAAATGTATGTGTCTTTAGGAAGCTTTTAGAAAATTGTGCTGCTAGTCTTGCTTTTTCATCATCCAATTACTGTATGACTGAATAGGAAATTGCTCAGCAATCAGAAAGCAAATCAAATGATCTGTAAATTTTTTTGCATCATTTTTGAGTAGGAGACCGTGATTCGTATTCTTCTCGTTAGTCTTGCTCCTGACATCATAATTATGATCAAGTTGAACATCTTTTTTGCTTCTAAAGAACCGAATTTGGCTTGGCGTGAGACTCGTAAAGTCTAACAGTGTATTATCTGTTAGCAAGTACCTCAATTTCAATTCTAAATTCTGCCCAAAAAAATATTTTGGCACTTCGCGCCTCGACTACACCGCATTAAAAAAGGAAGTATGATGCATTCCTCAGGTAGAAAATACACTGTGAGTGAGCATCATAGTGTAATAATTCCTTTTGTTGCTCTGTCTAAGTAAGATTGAGAGAGCGAGAGTAGAGATGAGAAAGATTTTCTCCTCAGGAGTCTCTTCATTGAGATAGAGACTGAAATGCCAAGCCCTGCAGGGTTTTCTTTTGTGCCAGAACCAAGGCCCCCTGTAACTAATTGCGAGGCAGAGCAGGAGAACTAAGCTCCAAGATCCGTCTCAATTTCGATGTATCAAAAATCATTCATCACTCTACATTATTTTTCTAATAAAAGAGCTTCGGCTTCGCTTTTAATGATAGCCCTAAACTTAATCGATAATTTCGACACTACTAAAAATCTTCAACTTTTCCTTGACTTTAGAGTCAAAATCTTGTGTCAACATTAGAAATTCAGCGTGTTTTGAAAATTATAGAAGCGAAAGCGAGAAAGCGGAGTTCATGTCTACTATATCGTAGAGGAGCACACAAGTGTTTTTTGACAACTTAGGCTATCATGTTTGCTAACCTGTCATCTACGAGCGATACGATAAAAGTCCATTAGGACTATAATAATACGACTACTGCAGCAGGGTGCAAGTCTAAAATTCTAAAAGAATGTTCTTACTTGTTTTTTGCAGCAGCTGCACGATCTCTTTGGCGTCGATTTTTGAACCAGTTTCCCACTTGAGTCGGAGTTAAACCTGTAGCTTGGGCCAACTCGCGTTTTTTGCTGGGGTTGGGGTAGGGGTCTTGGAGGTACCATTCCCGCAGCAGACTTCGGGTTCGTTCTTTAAAACAATGCGTTTTCTGTTCTCCATCCCAAATGGTACGAGGCATCGGAAACTTTTTTCGGACCCGATATTTATCAACGGGACCCAAGGGTCGACCCCGCAATTTTTCCGCTTCTTGGTAGTGCGCTTCCAGCCATAACGTTTGTAATTTGATGTGAGAGTCTTTGGAATGAAACTTGCGAGATTCCAGGATTTGGTACATTTCCCGAAAGTTGCCTAAATGAAAGGCGACGATGGCTTTGGCTCGTAACACCGACTCGTTCTATAACAAGAATAATTTTCACTTTATAGTATAGGGTGATTAGGGTCATGACAAGGGGCAACGATGAGGATTAAAAGTTCCCAAAGCGCTAACAGCTGCTAACCTAAAATAAACGTCAATTGTGCTCTAAATAGACCAGTTTAGAACACTTTGAAAAATGAATGAACTCAGTGTTTGAAAAAATTGTACATTTTTAGCGCGAAAATTCTAATATTTAAAAAAACCAAGAAGAATATTATTTTTGGAATGTGACATTTTGTATGATTTTCTAACAGACTTCTTTCGCTCGCGAGAAAAATGCAGAAAAGTGATTTTTTGTTAGTTGATTTTGAAGATCTCAAATGTCAAAAATCTTTTGGTGTTTACTAACGAAACGCAAATCTTCGGATTAGAAAAGGAAAATAAATGCCTAAAGGCAAATTCTTTGAAAGAAAAACTTACTTGATTGAGCTCTTCAATATTAGGATGGGCTACAGGCAACGACCACAAAAATCGTCCCAGCCGTTCAATATCTCCACTGTCTTCTAGAGTTTCACACACGGCCGCAACTTGCGAAACACTAAAATTCAAAGTGGGCAAAATGGGGAGTCCGCCAGGATGTAATAACAAGGAAGAATATCCAGAGCCAGCTTGTCCTGCTTGACCGGTAGTGCTGCCGGAGACTGATACTGGAGGACTTGAGGCCAAAGCAGCTACGGCTGCAAAGGGCGAGTGTAAAACATGACCGGAACTACTCGAATTTGCAATAACCGGATTGGGACTCGATGAAGACGTATTGGAGCCCGGACTGGTTTCAGGCCTGGATACAGGACTGGCCGTTCCCTCATTGTCACGCTCCGTTGCATCAACTACAAATTGTTAAAAGTGTTCAAATTCATAAAGGTTCTAATTTTCTATTGTGTAGTAAAAGAAGTGCAGATTTTTGTCTTTGACTAAGTTCAGCTAATAAAGAGTTTTTCTTATGATAGAAAATAAGCCTTCATTTGCTTGTCATCTTGTCAAGCGAGTTGTCAAAGCTTACCTTGCAATGGAGGTGAGGGAGTATGAGGCCTAAAAAGTGGCTTTTGATGTTCTTTTTCACTATGATGATGACCACCGGTGGCAGCACTGGTTTTATTATTTTCAGCAGTTGATGCCATTCTGGTTTCTTACATGTTCTGCTATGGCTATGTCTGTGAGTGGACTAGTCTCATCATCATCGTATAGGGATCACATGATGATGATATTTTGTTGGTGTGAGTGAGTGCGATCCGAGTATCGCTTGCTCGAGAGCCGAGACTATGATATGGGAACGAAGCCAAGCTCCTCCTAGGAACAAAGACACGATCCACCATTGGTCGAAAGCCAATCCCGGCACGCACCAGGTCGCCAATAGCGAGGAAAACGACGCACTTGCTCGGAGACTACTCGAGTGAGTGCAGCAGCTCGAGCGCTCGTTCTACTATATCTAGATAGCTACACCACCACAAAGCGCAATATACTTCTGCTATTCTAGCGTTTGCGCATTATACTTCTCTGGGTTTGGTTATTATAGTCATCTTGGGATACATAGCTTAGTGGATATGGTTTTTCCGTCCAAGTGACAGATCAGAAGGTTTTGCAGTATGAAATACACAAACACACCGAACAAAATGCCTCAATAATCAACAAACTTATCAACTGTTAGTGTTAGGTTAATTTTTCAAGAGTATGTAATTTAATGGGAATTATTGTGCACCTCATTCCCAGTCGTATATTCACATTTCATAAAACCATTAGAGAGAGATATAGCTTCTAGTGATTTCTAGATTTTTTTTATGTAACTCAAAGACTTACATCCACGTTGAATGAAATCATAAATACATAACTTATCAGAAACTAGACAAAATAAGGAACCAACGGAGAGAAGAAGATTCCTGTCTAAATAGTAGAGTAATCGAGTAAGGAATTTGAAACATTTTTGCGTAGAAGAAAAGTCTTTCAAAATGGCAGCAACATGGGATAGTTGAAAAAGCGTCATCTAGCCGAATTTCGAGTTTTGTACAGTATGTGAAATTAGATAAATCTTATTGTTTTTGTTTGATATTTCGTATTTCAGCATTTCTAGGTCAATATATATCGAATTCCGACTTCATTCCAAACTCAGCAGCTGGCTGTGAAAGATAATAGCACTTTGGATTCTACATCGTCACTACTAAGCAAGAGGATGATCGCGGAGCGCCGCTCCTTATGTCCGGAGTAGCATCATCATCATCTAGCTCCGCGCTCGGAGAAGGTGTTTTTGTAGCCCTCAAAAAGTGCATTAAAGACTATGTTTTCTCTTTCATCTCAATCCCAGAGGGTGCATTTGAAAGGAATTTTTTCAGGCTTGATTGGATTTTCCCTTTTGGTAGGAAAATTTATATATTTTACACCTTGTCTTCTTCGTTACATTGAAAAATGATTCTAAAATGACTGATTATTAGCCTTTACGAGATTTGCTATACTATACACAATTTTTTGTTGCACTTTTGTTCCTTCAAGCTACTTATCATTTGTCTTTTCAAAGACAATACATTTGAGTTTAGACAACTTTTTTTTCAAAAGTCTGAAAAAAATGCAGACCTGTTCAATGATGTCACAGTGTTTGAAAATCATCAAAAAAAAGTATTCTTAGAGAAATGCTTGAATTGTTGTGCCAAAAATGATGAAATCTTGTACAATTTGACAAAAACTGTTGTGAAATCAGACCTTTTTCATGAATTTTCAACCAATCTATGATCTGTTCAGTCGGATTATTACCTAAAATCATTTTTAAAAGTGTTTCTATGAGAGAACGACCTGAAATTTCTTGATGATGAAGGGAAGAAATGCACTTAGACTCAAACTAGTAATTAGAGAATAAGAGGCCTGCCTGTGTTTTTGACATTTAGCAGGTCTCTAGTACACCTACTGATGATGATCTTAATGATTGTTCCAGACAGGTTCCTCTTCCCTCTTGCATGCAGCACAGCTTTCATTGTATGAACGAGCTGTGCCACTGCTTGAATTCTCTACTCATATTGTACTGTACTCATGGCACTGCTGCTGGTTTTGTAGCAGGGGCGAAGCAATTCAAGCCCTCTATTTCGATCCAGATCTATTTGTATGCAGCATTTCCCCCACCAAATACTCTTTATAACATGGCCTCAGGCCATGACTTCAAAATATGTTCGCTCGCATCCTCGTTTTCTTCGCTTTCCGCAACGTCTGGATCCTCTTTGGCAAAAAAAAATTAAGACGCTTCGCTTTAGATAAACGACATCTAGTATGCGATTTCTGTAACAAAAAACGACCCATAGATTTTCATCTATCCATGAAGCACGCCTGAATGCATGCATGATGATTTTGTGAAAGTGAATGAGTTTGAATACCCCATATAGTGAAAAATGATGAGGTGTTGAATTATACAGAGAGGCACAATGAATTATCTGACCCTCCAATTTGTCATCTCTCTCTCGTGTGCTCACTCACTCTCTCTTGAATGCATGCCTGAGTTAGGCATACATCATCCGTCATGTATTTCTCCACAGTGGCAATTTCCATTACTATTCAGTCGGGCATTCCTTTTGAGTGTTGAGCAGAGCTGTCGGAGGTAACAGAACAATTGGGAGTAGAAGAAGAATGCGAGCACTACTACTGCAACTACATCTAGGCTCTAACAACGCAGCAAGTGAGATATTGGGAAGAAGAAGCTAGCACAGTGTTTGAAAACCACTCCAAAAAGTCTCATTTTTACAAAATTACGTTTGTTTCCAAAGTTTTAAAATGTACGAAAAAAATATTTAAAAAATGAGAGATTTTTGGTGATTTTCAAACACTGTGAACAGCAGCAGCAGCTGATTTATCTCAAGATGAATAACACCACAAAAGCCAGGAGAGTTGAGTACATCATCACAGATGTTTTCTGACTCAAAATGTCAGCAAAAGAAACGACTCACTACTTACGAGTTACCTATTGGCCACATGACTGCTTCATTTTCTATCTGTCCATTAATCAAGCACCCAATTTTCAAAACAGTTGTCATTCTACCTCTTTTTCAAAGGAAGTTCCTTATCTATTTTGTTCCCAATTGTGAATTTCAATGATTTGCTTCACACTTTGGATACGTTATTTGGTTAAGCTTTTGATCAATTTGAAGTGCGGAGGAAGAAAAGAAAGTTCATTAGGAGTAAAATGTACACCTGTAAAATGAGTTTGTGCAAGATCCTAATCAATTCTAAGGGTGTGTAGTACTACAAAATGCTGCGGCTTTTAATTCAAAAGTGTGTAGTGCTGCACTGTGCAAAAAGTATCCAATTTAGAGATAGGCATCATTTCTAAAGGTAGAACGTAACAAAAAATACCATATGACACGCGAGTAGATAGAAGTAGTAATCCATTAATAACGTGTAAGGTACCCAATCTTCTCTAGTATTCTCAATGTGGTATCTTACCTTCTTTTTCCAATTTGCTGTGCTGAATAATGATACATCATTAGTCCTCTGCTGAGGGGAGGAGGACATACCATGTGGTAATTGGTGGGTTTGGCCCTTACTTATTACTACTGTAAAGCACAGTGTGTTACCTACCAGGCAATAAATCATTTCAGTTGATAAGGAATTGCCAAAAAAGACCAGAAAGGCCAACACACTTTTCAACGTCACTCGCTTCGCTCGTAACGTTGAAAAAAGATTGATTTTTGTGTCAAATAAACCTTTGTGTATCAGTTGCGGCAATTCAGACATTTGATGGCGGTAATGACAACTGGCCTTATTGAGTTCGACTTGTTTTCACACTAAAGGAGACCTAATTAGAACCAAAATATCAATCAACGGAAAAGTGACCGACGACACTTTAGTACAACAACATTTTACAACGATGACTACACAGAATGGTGGAGAATTTCTAGCAAAACATCCTCTGCTCTTTATCTATCTTTTGATCGATATCAAGCACTTTTGATGTGTAGCCTCTGGGATTTTTGTAGCCGCTGCGAGCAAGGATTATTCAATTTGGGACTTGATCGTAACGGAAAGAAAATTGTAAAATCACGCAACCTTTGCGTTCATCATTTCATGAATTTTTATTTTTCGGAGCTTTCAGAAGATCTTCTTGGCTTGACCCTTTCCAGAACCTGTATTCATGGCAAGTACCATGGTTGAATATAACACTTCGACCTGAAAAATGCTTTGCTACTTGCATTAGAAATTAGAGGGATTGAAAAAACATTTTCGTCAATTTGAAAGGTCATTTAATACCCACAAGCCTACTTTCCATGATTTTATGACACTTGAAAAAACGCATAGTAAGCATAGTAAGTTGTATTGGGATTTTTAATTTGACCATTTTTTGCGGTTAATATCACCGTTATCAACTCTTGTGTCTTGAATGAACCATTGTAATGGTCTTGTATCATACTTTGCTGAGACTTAGTGGTCCATTAAAGGCTTTAGAAACCATCATTACCACAATCATAAGTTCAATAATAATTTCGAGTGGAACAGACGAGGTTCGAGCGAAGCGAGAACCGAGTCTGTGTAACGAGTCTGTGAAAAGGCACTTTTGGTCAAATCCATGTCTTAACTGCAATAGGACAGAAAAATGTCAATCCACT
>LT727895.1:186245-258672 GCA_900157175.1 Oithona nana
CCGATACGAACAACTTGGAGCAACAGCTGAAGGTACCTTGTGTTTTTGACCGCGAGTAGCGAAGCTATCGCGGTCCTACAAGTGGCAGTTATGCTTGTTAGGACTTAAGTCGATTATAACGATTTCGTTATGCTATAACGATCATTACGTAATGACGAAATAACGACAACATTATGCGATAACGATTTGTATATTTTTTTGTGGTTTTGATTGACACATCTCGCGGTCTAAGACAGCAAATTTATTTTAGAGCTCTAATTTATTTGCAGTGTTTTTCACACAGAAATTGATGCCCTACAAGTTTCAGTCAAAAGGTTTTGCTAAATTCCTCCATTTAGCGATTTTGGTGATTTTTTTGTGGCTACTTTGGCTATTTTCTCAAAGGGGCATGGTTCGTTTGTTTCGAAATTGATATTTTTGGAGTTCTCATATTCATATACTAAGCTGATATGTTTCGTTGAAAAACTGATGGTATATTTTTTTGGGCCAAGCTACAACTCACCTGACCGGTGATCCACATGATTGATTGAAAGCACTTCAAATGATTTGACAGCAAGCAAAGCTAATCGCGGTCAAAAAGTAATTTGAAAATGTTTCGCCTTCCAATTCCAAGCTCTGCTGGAAATCAAGAATACCATTGAAGAATAGGTCTAATGAGACTCAAAACAGGTTTCGAGTGCATGACCGTGAGTTTTAGTAAGAGAAGTTTTAGAGACTTTTTATGAGACTTTCAAAACTTAAATAGTTCTCCATTCCATGACATGAAGTAATACGGCGTAAATACTGAGGTAGGTAGGTGATGCACATGTGTAAAAATGTGAGTACAACTTTTTAAAAAAGCATGCAAAAAATGCTGAAATATTAAGCGGCAATAGGATCATAGATAGAAATCACAATAAAAATATGGCAAAATAGGAGTACATTATTACACACCTTTTCAAAATATATACAGTTGATGAGCAAAAAATAAGAACACGCGTCCTAAATTTTTCAAACTGTGAGCTCCATTATATAGAAAACAAATCAGTACGTTTCAGTATGTTGGATAACAAAGTTCTTTCTCTTATTTTCTTTTGGTTTCTTGCAACCTCTGCCCAAGCTGAGGGGCCTTGCAAGGGGACTGAATGGAGCGAATGGTCTGCTTGCTGCAAGGCTTGCACCAAAAGCATTGAACCATTTCATGAAAGGTTTCGTGAAATTTGCAATGTTGCTGGAGAACCTATGCCTCTTTATGACTTTCAGCCATGTGATCCAGAAGAACTGTTGACTGAATGGTCTTCTTGGTCAGAATGCAACGCTGAATGTGATGAAATTGGTTCCTTGAGCAGGACCAGAGTTTGCGGAGATGAGGAATTTACTGAGACTGAGGAGCAGGAATGTTCTGGTGAACCTTGCTCAAGTAAGTTTTTTTTTACCATATTGATACAGTTCTACATTTGGAAGAATGTCCAACTTGTAAAAGCAAAAAATTACATACTCAAAATCTTGAAAATCTTGGATAAAAGCGATAAAAGCTTGAAAAAACTGATTCATAAAATTACTCTCCAGACTGCGATCCTTGTAACCTTGATGGTTCAGATTCCACACCCTGTGACGAAGACTCTGGTCTATGTAACTGTATAACAGGCTACTCAGGTAGCACTTGTGAATCTTGCCAATCTGGTTATAAACCTTCAGGAACATTATGCATAGGTAATAAACGAGGAAAAAATATTTACTTTTAAAAAACAATTTTAAAGCTTTTGGTGTACATACTTATAGACTGTGGTTGTAATATGGGTGGCACTGAAGGTGACTCAACTTGCGATACATCGGGTCAATGCAACTGCGTAATCACAGGCTATGAAGGTTTGACTTGTAGCACTTGTGAATCAGGATTTTATGAAAAGACAGATGAAGGATTTCAATGCGAAGGTATTATTTCGCATAATTGAACAGGATCTTCTTGAAAGGTCTATTCTATTTGGATATCAACTTACAATGTTCTAGTATTTTTTTTAATTTATTGCCAGCCTGTTCGTGTTATACACAAAATACCAATGGTGGAGATGTGGAATGTGATGATGGTACTGGTCAATGTGATTGTATAACTGGCGCCTCTGGACAGATTTGTGATGCTTGCATATCAGGATATTACATTGGCAGCAGCGATTATTGTGAAGGTAAAACCTAGCTTGTGTTCTAGAACAAAAAATTCCAATATGTATCTTACAGAATGTAATTGCAATACGTCTGGAACTGTGGATGGTAATCCAAGTTGTAATACTTCTGGTCAATGTTATTGCGCTACCGGATACGAAGGAGACAAGTGTGATACTTGTTCCAATTTTTATTATGTCATAGGCAACACTTGCAACTGTAAGTTTTAAACACTTAAAATAATTTATGTTATGTACAATTTGAAACAATAGACTCAAATATACTTTTTCATTGAAGTTTGCAACTGCAATGGATGGGGAGTGGCTAGAGATAGCTTTGCAAATGATGAGTTAATTTTCGAATGTGATGATGACACTGGAGATTGTGGAGCCTGTTTCCCAGGCTTTACTGGATTGCAATGTGCTGATTGTGCCGATGATTTTGAATTTGTCTATGATTACAGCGACTACTATGATGAGGGACAAGATGTCTACTGTAGAAAAGAGTGTCCTGAGGGTTGGAAACTCTTGGACAAATACAACAGGTGATGTTCAACTTTAATTGTGATTAGCACATACCTGACGTTAGTTTTTTCACAGATTATACAAATCCAATTTAAAGATTAGGTTTCATTGAAACTAAAATTGATAAATGATATTCCCTTATAGACCAAACTTTGACTATTATGCCGACGACCAGGAAGATCACTATAATACCTATCCAAATTACTGTTTCCAAGCAGTAAATGAACCACTTAGTTTTAATGATGCTATTGCCAAGTGTACAGGAATGGGTGCAACTTTGTTGGAACCCAATTGGTTGAGTGAATCGTACGAACCAATTTTTGCAGCCAATGATCAGTTTGAGGACAATGCCGATCCAGGAAAAGAGTATTGGGTTGGAGTCAAATTTGATGGAAAATCGGATTCAAATACGTAAGTAATTGAAAGTAATTCAAAACCGATAAAAATTAGTGAACTTTTTTTTCTTTAGGTTTGGATGGAGTTATGCAAGTACTGGTAATGCTTTGATTTCTTCAACCTGGACCTTTTTAGATTATGGAGCAACGGTCGGTTGTGCAGTAGTATTTCGAAATGGAATCTCGCAAAGATGGAATACGAGAGATTGCTCAGAGGAGAAGCCTTTCATTTGTCAAAGACTTTCTACCTTTGATCAACCTGAATGAGTTCTTCAGCCTCTTATTTTGTTAATTTGACACCCTTTCTTGCACGATTGTTTCGCACCTCTTCCACATCATTAAAAATTTGGCACTTTTTTATGCACCATGGTATGAATGTTAGCACCACTTGCACCCCCACCCACACACCCCATTTCTCTCTTTATTCTTTTTCCTTTGCTTTCCTCTACACCAACACAATGCACCAGAAATAGCTATCCTTTTATACCTTTTATTTTCTGAGATTCGTGAAAACCCCTTTTTTTGTATAAATGCTGTTCATGATCTTTACCACTGAATAAATGAACTTTGTATGCATGACGAAAGAGTCTAAAGATATTTTGTCTGGCAGCGTTAAAAAAACAGCGATTTATGGTCTTACTCTAACCAATTACAACAATAATTGTATTATTGACAATCATTGGTCGATCCTGATGTGTACACATACAGAGGCAACATTCTGACACGTTCTTTTTTATGAGGCAGCAATCTCCAAGGTCGTAGTCACAATAGGGTCCATAGTTGTAATCTTGGCATATCCCATCCCCGAGAGTATTTGGATTGCAAACTGCATTGGATTGAATGCATTGATCTTGACTTGTTGAATCATAACAACAATCACCAGCATCAAAGAAGTCATCAACATTGTTTAGCCAGGAATCACATTGACCATCACCATGTCCAGCCCATTGATATTGGACAATTATGTCTAGACATCTGGAATGCATTTGGGTCAATTGTGATTGGATATCCGCATGACAAAAACAGTCAGTGCATTCTGATCGACTGAGTTCATAATTTGTGTAGTCACAGCAATCATTCATGTCAAACAAACATTTTTCTGTATTGGCTTGGTCATCACAGTATCCATCCCCAAGCAGATTCAGATTAACAGGACACACTGAAATCAAATATATTTTGATTTGAATGAGGATTGAGGAAATTTTGGTGTGTAGTACATTCAGATGTATTCATGTTGATTGCTTGATTGTTCAAGTTGGGCTTCGTTGATGTCTTTCGTTGTTGTTTATCAAATCGCAATGATGTATGATACAGACTCATGACAACCACTGCAGCTGTTATTGCAAGGGTACAAAATACAGTTATCCCAATACACCTTCTCTCCATGACCACCAAGAATGAATGAGTACAGTGTGCGTTAGGTACAACGTCATTAGAAGCAATTAGAAGTGAAGTCAGTTACCACAAAAACCATAATTTTAACGATTTTTTGGTAAGAAAAAATAGACTTTTAAATACATTACGAGACAAAAAAAATGGTCATATGTATTCATACATGGCATAATGACTGAAAAAATTGCATACATTCGTACGTAATCATTATTCATCATGTAATTTTTATGCAGTCAATTCTCAGTACTGAGTTTTGGTACCATAAGGGAAGGAATAAATATTATTTCGAGTGAAGCGAAAACGGATCTTTTCCGGATCGAAATTTTGTCGCAATTGATCAGATTTGTTTTCAATTCAATTACAGCCTCGAGCCTCAATTTGCCTCGGGGGGCCTCGGTATATTCAATGAACTTCGAGGTCGGGTCTTGGGCCTCAGAAGTTAGATCACATGTGCTTTAGGTATATTGAATCTTTATTGTCTTCTTCTAAAAGTAACCTTGAAAGGTAACGGAGCTTTAGCAAAAGCAGCATTAGGAATTTCCAACAATTCAGAAGCAGCTTCAATCTCATATTTACTCAGCAATTTTTGAATGATAATCTTCATTTCTAATTTGGCCATGGATTCAGCAGGACATTTTCTTCTGCCCATTTGAAATATGATCATTTTGGGATCAGGCACAAACTTTACTTGGTCATTTTTTAAGATAAAAAGCGTTCCGGATCAAACTTTTCAGGGTTTGGAAAATACTGAGGATTTTGAAATAAGTCTCCAAGCAAAGCCAAAATTATTGTATTTTTAGGTATGAAGTAATTGTCCATATGAATATCAGCTTCTGTCATCCTTGGAAGACCTACAGGACCTAAACAACCTTTCCTTAAAGTTTCTAATATAAAAGCATCAGTGTAAGGCTTATTTTCTAGCAAATGTTCCTCCTCAATTCTTGATTGGCAATCCGGATACTTGAGCAAGTACAATAAACTCCATTGCAATGAACAGGATGTAGTGTCTGTGGCACCAATAATTAAGTCAAGTAAAACATTGCGAAGATTCAATTTTCCCAGTTGGCCTTTGAGCAAAGGATTAGTGTCATCTGTTTTCATTCGATCCAAAAAGGCTTCTGTGATTGTGCAATCACTTCCATTCACTTGAATACTTTCAATAACATTTTCAATTTCTTTGAATAGCTTGACATGACTTTGTTTTTGCGTTGATAAGCCCAAGAATTCAATGGCTTTAGATAACAATTCTGAGTGCATGGTGGATTGAACAAGTAGTGATCCCATGTCATCTAAGTATTCCTTAACACTTGTGAACACAGTTTCCAATCTTTCATGTTCAAAGGGTAAACTTTCATCAGCAATGATTCTCCAAATGACAGATAAAGTGGCTCTAAAAAACAACTGGTCTACATAAACTGGAGTGTTCAAACAATGAGACTCGATGTACTCAATCAAAAAGTCTGCTTGTTGTTCAATCAAATCATCAAAAACTTTCTTGCCCATGCCAAGACCTTTCATATATTGCATTGTAATTCCACGCAAATCTTTCCAAGTTTTTCCATGGGAAAAGATGATACCTGGAGGTGACTGGTCCATGCTATAGCCTCCTCTCAAGTCTAAAAAATCTTTATCATTAGAAAGTCTTCATAAGGTTTTTACATATGTAGTACTCACAGTTTGCTGCTATGGGTTGTCTTCCTTCAGCATTTGGATGATTAAGTAATTTTTGAAGTGTCTCAAACTTCCTGACAGTCACAGCCCTGAAGTTTCCCATCCAAAATCCGCAAAGGTTCCCATCGCCATATTTCTTAGAAATGGCAATCATATCTCGACCCATATCTCCAGATAAACCAAGAAATGGAAAAGGTACACGAGGACCTTTTGGAAAGTTTTGAGGATGTTGGCATGATTTGATGTACCAAATTAAAATGATGACAAAGAGAATAATTAGGCACAAGAACATTTTTTACTTGTTATGTTATGTAAGAGATAAAAGAATGTACTGATTGAACCTTGGTCATGTTTATTGCTTAGGTTTGAACAAAGCTTTGAAAGGCAAAGGTCCTTTTATAATTGCAGCAGTAGGAACTTCACGCAATGTAGAAGCAGGCAGCATATCATATTTGTTTAGCAATTTTTGTAACACAATCTTCAATTGCAACTTTGCCATTCCTTCTGCTGGACATCTCCTTTTGCCAAGTTGAAATTGAATCACTTTGGGATTAGGTACAAACATACATTGGCTGCTTCCATTTTCATTCTTGAGGTATCTTTCTGGATCAAACAATTCTGGCTGAGGAAAGTTGGTTGGATTGTTGTAGATTTCACCTAACATTGGAATGATTAGGGTATCTTTGGGAATGAGATGCTCATCATCCAATAAGATGTCACCTTCTGTTCTTCTAGGAAATCCAGTAGGACCTAGATTCCCTTTTCTTATACTTTCAAGTATGAAAGCATCTGTATAAGGTTGATTTTTCAGCCCAATTTCTTCACCAATTCTCTTCTGCCATTCTGGATATTTTAACAAATAAAAGATACACCATTGTAAGGTACAAGAAGTGGTATCAGTTGCAGCAATTACTAAATCAAGCAAAACATTTCTCAAATTCAACATTCCAAGTTTATTTTGAAGCAATGGATCTGATGGATCTGTTTTCATTTGATTCAAGAATGCTTCTGTGATGGTTGATTCATCTCCTGGAACATCAGTCAAGTCTTGGATGACTTTATCAATTTCATTGAAAAGTTTGAGGTGGTTTTGCTTCTGTTGAGTGAAACCAATCCATTCAATGAGTCTGGAAAGAAATTCTGAGTCCATAGTGCTTTGAACTATGACCAATCCCAAGTCACCCAAGTAGTTTCTCACAGCTTTGAATATGATTTCAAGTCTTTCATGATCTAAAGGTAAATCTTGACCAGCAATGATCCTCCATATTACAGAGACTGTCACTTGAAAGCAAAGGTCTTCAATCAACACGGGTTTGTCTAAGCAATATTTTTGGATATGATTGACCAAAAGCTCTGCTTGGTGTTCAATCAAATCATCAAACACTTTCTTGCCCATGCCAAGATCTTTCAGGTAATGTGTACTAACTGTACGAAGAGTTTTCCACGTCTGGCCATGTGCAAAGACAATTCCAGGAGGAGATTTGTCAATGCTATATCCACCTCTTAAGTCTGAAAAATTATTGGTACAACAAAGAGTAGGGTGGGCCCTAAATCAAAATACTTACAATTTGCAGCGATAGGTTGCCTAGCCATAGCATTTGGATGGTTAAGCAAAAATTGAATCGTTTCAAAATTCTTGACAGTCACTACTCTGTAATTGCCAAGCCAAAATCCACATAAATTTCCATCCCCATATTTGTCTGAGATTTTTTTGATGTCTTTAGCAAAGTCTCCTGTTAAACCAAGAAAAGGCAATGGTATTCTGGGCCCAGATGGAAAGGCTTTAGGATGTTGTCTTGATTTCAGGTACCAAAATAGTGAAAATATTAGCAAAGAAAGTGTAGCAAAGAACATCACGTGCACGTCTTGTATATATAATAGTTGAAAGGAAACTAAAGTACGATTGCCTACTATAAACTGTGACGTCAGTATCAGGCGTCAATGAACTAGAGTGGTCACAATTTTAAGAAAAAAACTTTGGTCACTATAAATTCAACTTTGAAGTTCAGGTAAAGAAATTAATGGATTTATTGTTTAAAAATCAAAAATAAGTTAACAAAGCATATAGATGTAATTTTTCTCATTTTTTTGAAGAAATGGAACACCCTACGCCTACTTTGTACCCAAGTCTGAGCTTAGAATAGTGCAGCGTGAGCGTTTTTAAACAAAGGTTCGCCTGAGGCTAATGATAATCCCCACCCTGTAGGGCCAGCAACCAAAACTGATGTGTAGTATGTTCAAAATCAAAGTGCGTCGTGGGTCGCGACTGGCCGTCGCGGCCTAAAGAAAACGTTTCAGTTTCGTACTAATCATCAAAGCTCAAGCATTCAAATGTACCCGAAAGATATTTTCATTGCCAGGCTTCAATCCCTTCAACATGTCAGAGGGGCCTATGAATTACTGTCTGCGATGAAAGCTAACAAATCGAAAGAAGAAATTATGCGGATTTACCTACGTTACCCGCCATTAATGGCAAACTTTATCATATCAAGAAACAACTATTTTTCATGTTTTTAGTTATATTCAAAAGTAACATGCACCTTCTTCAAATAAATATGGTAAAAGATTTGTGTCTTTGAGACTTTTTTTCGCAAAATTATCCCCACTCTAGTTAGTACTTTTAGGTGTTGCACTCGTAAAGTATCGCGTTCTTCCATTGCCTGAGGCTAACTCGTACTGCAAAATTGCATAACCAATAGAGAAGATGAGCACTACATTCGCACGTGCAAGAGTTTCACTCAAATAAGTATTTGCATACCTATCTAATTTTTTGGTTGGATTGTTAGTAAAAGATTAGACATACCTATGCATCAACTATTTCTTAAAGAAGAAAATGAAAAATTCTTCTCAATTTACTATGTATTCCATCTTGTTCAAACAACAAGATGAAAGATGGAATAGGCAGGATAGACATTTTCTTTTGTCTGTCCGTCATATCATTCACATTATCAAAGTGCTAAAGTGTTCGCCAAACTTTGAAGAAAGGATGAAGATTGGATGACTTTCGAAAAACAAGTTACCTACATAAAATACACAGTTTTTGATTGAGTTGTTTTTTGAAAGTCATCCAGTCTTCATCCTTGCTTCAAAGTGCAAAGACAATGAAGACCATCCTGGTTATAATCATGTGTTTGGCAAACATTGGTTTGAGCCAAGCATTGCTTAACCAGATGTTTCAAAAGGAAAATAATCATCAAACTGAAGTTCCACAAGTCCAATGGAAAAATATGATTTGGTCTTTGAGAAAAGATTATTCCTTGATTGGACAATCTTACATGAATGCTTTGGCTAGGCCAAAACCCAAGTCAACGGTAATGTCAAGACTCATTCTTCCTCGACCTTCTAAATCCTTTTATCCGTTTGGAATCAAAAATAACATGAAAAGAACATGACCAGGATCTCCAACCGTGAGACAAAGTGGTAGTGATTCACATGGGCAAAAAGTCTCAGACTTGAGATTTGGTGTGGGTCACCGGAGGACCCCTAGAAACAATTTTTGTTAAAACTTTTTTTCAAAATTAGTGTCAAAAAATTTTGCCACATTTTTTTGGGAAATGATGTTTTTTTTTTTCAATTCAATTCATTTTTATGAAGTTGATTTTGGACTGAAACTGCTTGAAACAGGCCTAAAACTGTTGAAATACAAACAGAGACCTTTTGTTGAGCTCATAAGTAATTTACATATCCCTTCAAATGAATTAGGAATTGAATAAAATATTTCTTTTTCGTGATTGACCCAAGTCTGACGATTGAGTTGTTTTTGAAAGGCATACAGTCTTCATCTTTGCTTCAAAGTGCAAAGACAATGAAGATTATCCTGGTCATAATCGTATGTTTGGCAAACATTGGTTTGAGCCAAGCATTGCTTAACCAGATGTTCCAAAAAGAAAATCATCAAACTGAACTTCAAAAAGCCCAATGGAAAAATATGGTTTCGTCTTTGAGAAAAGAGTATTCCTTGATTGGACAGTCTTACATGGAAGCTTTGGCTAGGTCAAAACCCAAGTCAAAGGTGATGATCAAGATGCCAGGACTCAATCTTCCTCGACCTTCTAAATCCTTTTATCCTTTTGGAATCAAAAATGACATGAAGGATTTGAAGGAAAAATGGAATGATTTCAAATACTACAAAGGATTGGGACCGGTGACAACAAGACCTTTCACTTATTTAGATTTGAGAATCATTGGATGAAGCACAATCTGACTATCCAACTCGCCCGCAGAAACCCTTTGACGCCTTTGACCGATTTTTATGAAACTTTGCATGCATAATAAAAACATTTTTAATGATAGTCAGCGGAGCGCCTGTATATAAAAATAGCAAATATAAATCTTAGAAAATTGCTTTATTATCACAATCTGCAAGACTCGAATATCGCAAAGTAGTAGTGATTCGTAGTATATCAAATTCATAAAATCTGGCCAACAAACAATGAATAATAAAAAAGAACTAAGGTCAACCCCAAAAACATGAAACTCCTAAAAAAGAGGGGACAGGTGCTACAGGCGTCTTCTAAGCATATTTGTTTCGGCGTGTTGAAGGTGCCGGTGCGGCCGCAATTGCATTAGGGTTGAAAAACACCGGTCCATCAAGAGGTGTTGATGGCGCCGAAGGTCCAGCAGCCGCCGTCGTTGCAGGTGCCACAGGTGCATCGTTGGATTCTTCAGGTGTCATTGCAGGTGTAATAGGTGCCATGGGTGCAAAAAGTTCTGAAGGAGGTGGTAAATTGTTACTCAAGGCAGGGGAGGACTGGCTATTTTTGAAGACATCGATTCTTGCACCTGCACCTCTTTTTTTGCTCAAGCCACCGGCAAACTTATTTTGACCCATCATCATTGGTGGCGGTGGAGCAGCAGCACCTCCAGGAGGTGCGGCGACAGAATCAAAGTTGGCCGTGGAATTACTCCGAGATAATTCCATATCTGAGGGAGGTGCAGATGAAGCATTGACATCTTCATCTTCGGTGGCATTTTTGTCTACCCAACGTTTCTTTTCCTCGTCCCAAACAATAGTATTTTCTGATTCATCAGGCAGGTGTGCTTGATTAGGTGGCAAAACACCGATCTTGCCTAAAATGCTACTGAAAAATCCTGATTTGGGAGGTGCACTACTTTTTTGCTGCTCAGCTTTCTTCTTTGGAGCAGGTGCCTTGGTCGGTGCTTTGACAGGTGCAGGTTTCGGTGCTGCCTCGGTTTTCATATCGGCAAAATAGTTTGGACCTGGCTGTGACACGGGGGGAGGTGTAGGCAATGATGGGGTAGGTGCACTGATAGTTGGGATCATAGGTGGAGGTGTTTTTTCCTGCATCATAGGTGGTGAAGGCATTGAAGGTATGCTTGGAACACTAGTAGGTGGCATCATCAAGGGTGCAACAGCAGCAGGTGCACTTTCACTTTCACGCCGACTTTCCGCTTGAGGAGTCATCATAATGGGTGGATCTTCAGTGGCTTCACTAGTAGGTGTTTCTACAGGTGTTGACTCTTCATGGACAGGTGTGTCCGGCTCTTTAGGAGGTGCAGCCTGATCTACCTGCTGCTCTTCTGCAGCCGGGTACTGATATGACCCTGTAGCTGCATCATAGTAATAATAGCGACCATGGTCATCTTGGAACCATTGGGATTCCATCACTGATACCGCCGGGGCTGTGATGTTACTTTCACTGCTATTGTGATCGTATTGCATATTTTCCAATGCTTTTTGGAACAGTGTCAACCAATCCGGATCCCCCATTTCACTAATTTCACCTTCACGAGTGGTGTACATTGGATCTAAAAACTTCAATTTATCCGCCAAATTGTAGATTTGATTCAAGTAGGGCTTGAATTCCTGATCCACCGCATTGGGATCCTTGGTGACAGCCAAAGCCAACTCTTCTAAGTAGTGCAATGCTTGACCAGTCAGTCCAAAATCCAAAAGTCTTACAGCGTATAAATATTTGTAGTGTAAAAAGGAATGTTGAATGTGATCTGGATTGGACAGCTTTTGCACATATTCAAAGATCTCCGTCAGTTGAATGGCTTCGTTGCTTGCAAATTCGGCAAAAGGCAGAGATTTGTCGGCGCCCAACAAGACGATTTTTGAACTGCTGTTTTCATAGTGTCCGAATTCTTTGTTAGCCATCAAATAACAGAATTGACTTGCCCATAGGAATCCTCGTTCGTTCAATGTATCACCTATGGAAAAAAATCATGAAAGTTTCATTTTGACGATATTTTTTTTGAAAATTGAAATCATCTTTTAAAAAATCGTGAAAGTTTGTTTACAGCAGAAGTCATTTCATTTTGACGAGAATTTTTCACAAAGGAACTAAAGTCAAAATATTTCAATTTACCTAAGGTTGTGATGGATTTTAGGCCTTCGGCTTGACTGCCATGGTTGCTCAATATCATGGCTAAATGCGGCCTCCAGTCACCCCAATTGGCATCGGCGCACTCCTTGACAGCAATAGGTTGTCGACCAGACATCAATTGGTACAACGTTTGCAAGGGATCGTTGACTTTCAAGCCATTGGCAAATCTTAGCATGACTTGCGAATAGGATCGCTCGTCCATCTTTGAAGCTAAAAAGAGGGCGTGGCCCCATAAACCGTGACTCATGGCGTATTCTAGGCCTTCTTTTTTGTGTCCGAAAAGTAAGTAATCCCTGAATTTCGATGTATGTTTATCCATTTCTTCTTGGGGAGTTAAAATGGTTCGACTGGTGGTGACTTTGACGAAATCCTCATCAGTCTCTTGTTCAACTTCACTTAGTGAACCGTTGTTGGATATGTCCTCTTTCATGTCATTATTGTTGACCTAAGGAAAAAATCAAAATGTAAACAAACAGCTCAAAATGGTAAACATTAAGTTGAAAATCAGCTTTAAAAAATGTCGTCAAAACTTTGATTAAGGGAAGTTGAAATTACCTTGAAGTCTTTGTAAGGTCGATGAATGTCGCGATTTTTCAATAACAGTTCCGCAATATCACTTCCATCAATCGTATTTTTCTGGCGGAGCAACAAAATCATCAAATCCCACATGAGAATCTGGGAATCTTTATCAATAATTTTGACTTGACTTTTCTGAATCTCCTTAATTTTGTTCTGACAAAATTGAATGACTTCGCCTTTATGTGTTGCTCCCGGAACCAAAGGTCCGGGGAAGCCATGAAGCTCTTTGAATCCGGGTTGACGGCTCATTATGGCCTTGATTGAATGGATTTCTAAGCTGGCCGTTTGACCATCTTTAGGACTTTTGGCCTTGATTTTCAAGATCCCTTTGACGGGTCCGAAAATGCCTTTGATATGCGGACTGACGAATTTCATGGGTGTCAATCGTTCAGCTGGAGTCTCCGTGAAGAGTCTTTCAGGTTCGTCTTTTGTCATTTCACTAATTTCTTCTTCCACTTTTGACACTTCTGGCGTGGGTTGGTAATTTGCACTTTGTTCAAGCCCATCCGGATGCAAAATGGTACTTTGATCTGTTCGGGGAAATTGTTGTGAAATTGAAGAGACATTATTGACAGAGTTGGTCCTTGACAGTGGTCTGTTTTCCGTGATTTGTGGCAAAAATTGGTTGTAATGGTGATAATAATTCAGCAGATTTTGATGCTTGGCCGGTTGACTGATCCGTAATTTCTCCATCTCTGTCGGATTCCTAGTATAAAATTCCCAATTTCGACGAAAGATTTCCAATGTGTTTGCATCGGGCATCGGAGGTGGAACAGCAGCAGGTGCTGCTACAGGCGCATAAGGTGCCGGAGCAGCATAATATGAATATTCCGGATGGTAGTAGCCTTGACGAGAGCTTGGACGACTACTATATGAATCTTGATGTGGTCGCCGATTTGAGCCCCTTTCACTTCGTCGGTCATCGTAATAATGGTGCCTGAAAAAATTCCGAAGGTTTAAGAGTGGTCAAAGTTGTACATTTCAAAAAATTACTATACCTCGAATCGTTGTAACTTGGTTCACGATAAGACCGATCCGGATCTCGATAAGACCTCTCGTGATCTCGATATGATCGATCATTGTCTCGGTACGACCTTGTATCATTGTGATACCTATTGCTACGTTTGTGATCATTGCGTTTGCTGCTGCGTTGATCATAACGATGATCTCGACGCTGATCACGTCGTTGATCACCTCCTCTTTGCCTATAGGAATCTTCACTGATTGGACTGGAAGACCTTGACGGCGGAGTCGGACTTCGTCTCCTGTCTCGCCGTCTGTATTCCGGTGAAGTTCGTCTGTTCCGGTTGCTAGGTCGTCGTTTATCTGATTCTTTGGATATGACACTAGTTTCATCTTCGTCTTCTGAATATTCAGGCTTTTTACGAGCTTTGCGGTTATCGGCACCTGTCACGTTGCGTCCAGCAGGAGGTGGAGGAATAGGTGCCACTGCCGGATTTGCCGGAATATCCCGACGGTCGGAACCTGCAGCTTCGCTGCGTTCCTCAGAAGCGGTTGGGGTCAAAGTTCTGCCTTCACTTGTTTGCATGGGAAGAGGCACCTGCACCTGAATAGGTGGGGGAGGTGTGACGGCACCTATGGCTTCACTTCGCGTATGGTCCGTAGGTGCAAGGGTAGGAATGGGGTTCACAGCACCTATTGCTTGACTACGTTCGGTGTTTTGAACCGGTGGAGGTGGTACAGGTGTATTCATGGGAGGTGGTGGTATACTGTTCACTGCACCTATCGCTTCAATGCGTTGCTCGTCGACAATGGGGATAGCAGGTGTGACGTGGGCGCCGATTGCCTCACTACGTTGTTCAGGAGGGACTTGCATGACAGCAGGCATCATCATTGGTGGAGGTGCTATTACAGCACCTATTGCCTCACTTCGTTCTTCGCTTTGCTGATTGACCATAGGTGGTGGAGCGATGGTGCTCAAGGGCGGAGGAGCTATGACTCCCATAGGTGGAGGTGGAATGTTGACAGCACCGGCAGCTTCACTACGCTCTTCTGACATTGACATCACTGATGGTGGAGGTGGAATCACAGCACCTATAGTTTCACTTCGTTCATTCTGTTCTAAACTGTTTGTTGCTCCTATCGTCTCACTGCGTTCTTCACTGTTTTGCATGGCAGGTGGAGGCATCATCATCAGAGGAGGAGGTGCAACCGTTGATAGGGGTGCAACCATTGGCAGAGGTGCAGCCATTGGGGGTGGCAATATAGGTTCCATAGCACCTGCCGCCTCACTCCTTTCTTCATTTTGAGGTGGCATTGCAAGTGGCGGAGGCGCAGCCGAACCTATCGTTTCACTGCGCTGTACATCTTCAATGGCCTCGTTTCTTTGTTCTTGTTCATCTCCCAAGACAAGTCGGTGCATAGGTAAGTTGTTCACCTGTTCATTGCCACCATCCACAGGTTGCCTTTCACCTTGTTGCTCGTTGAAGATATGCCGGTTACGTTGTTCCTCAGTATTCAAAATGTCTGGCGCCGGGTGTTGTTGATACTCAAATTGCTGATGCTCAAGTTGTTGTTGATAATAATGACTTCCACTCCCAACAGGTTCTGCAACAGCAGCAGCTTCCACTGCCTCTTCTGCTTCTTCATGATTGGCGATGACATCCGGGCCGGTGTTGACTTCGGGTGTAGGTGCATTGGGTACCTGTTCTGCAGCTTCGGGGGGTGCAGCGGCTACCAGATCAGGTTGCTGGACATGACCATTGTGTTGTTGTTCGGGGAGCTGATCTTGTCCTTGTTGCTGTTGGTATTGATACCATTGATTGTACTGTTGATTTTGATCCTAAAATGAGTACAGATTTTTACTAATTATGTTACTTAGAAGTCCGTCGAAGGGCACTTACGTAATTGTAATTGTAGCTGTCCCAATAGTTGTTGTAATCTTGATTTTGCTGATGCTGCTGATGCTGCTGATCGTACTGATGTTGGTAGTACTGATCATAATTCTGTTGCTGATGTTGCTGCTGCGGATCATGTTGTGGATGGGGATTTTGATAGTCTTGAGGCTCAGGCTGTACAACAGGTTGGTACCCAAGCGTTTCTGGTCGAGCTTGAGGCTGTTGGACCTCCGGTTCTACAGTCGCCGCCACCGGCTGCTGTTCCTGAGGCTGCTGCTGCTGTGGAGTTGGTTGAAATCCTGGAGGTTGCTGAAATGGGTTCTGGTACTTGGAAGGATCAAACATCATTGGAGCAAATCCCTGAGGTGCCTGAGCACCCATAAAAGCTCCTTGAGCTGAATTTGGCATATTGTTCATCCCGGCGATATTGGCCTTGAGATCCTAAATAAAATGAAAGTCTTTGTTTATTTTGTCAATCTGACGAGATTTTTTTGTAGAAACTCACCTCATGTAAACAAAATGATTTTGCTCTAAAAATTCGTCAAAATGTAAAAGACGTCAGCGACTTGGCACGACGCGAGAAAGTTTTCACGACTTTTTTCGTAAGTTGATGAAACTTTAGCCACACGTCACAGGAAAATAATGACACACACACAACAGCAGATCTGCCGACCTGCCATATTACTGAGTGGCGCGAAATTCAAACTGCCCTTTTTCAAACTTACATTTTCGACCTTGAACACTTTTCCAATTTGTCCCCGATGATTTTATTACTTTCAATTTTTGCCATTGTTTTGATTTTTAAGAAAATAAAACTTGCTTAAAATCCTTTAGCTTTCCAAAATTGAACAAAATTATTTCAGAAAGGTTGCGTGAATGCATGATTACTCAGCGATACAAAATTTTGGCGAAATTGAAACATAGAAATTAAGGCACTTTTTGGTCTCAAAAAAAAACCCTTAAGGGTGAAAACGAATTGACAATGAAAGGATATCGATTGAAATGTATTAAATATATTTCAAATGAGTAGATTTTTTAAAGTTTTCTTTAGAAAAAAACGTAAAAGTTTTGTTTAAATGATTGATTCATCCCCGATCCGATTTATATTTGTTGTCATTTGTCTCAGTTTTAGATTTTTGAAGAGACAACTCGAAAATCTCTCAAAATGATGTCGAAGAGCGAATTATCACAAGCCTTAGCGCTGTGGGAAGACACCGAAGCTCAAATGGCAATGCTGACAGGTACTCAAAGATCTGTCATCACAGAAATGACAGATGAAGTCTTATTTCAAAAAAGTAGTCTTGAAGAAATTGACACTGAAACAAAATCATCTAAAGCTGGTGGAGGAGGAACTTCTAAGAAGTCTGATTCGGTCAAAAACGAACATATTCTGAATACTGGTCGTGATTTTCTAGACTATTTGGACCAAATGGAATCAGAGATCCAAAAAGAAAAGAATTCCCATTTTAGTGTGTATTACAATCGTGTTTGTGATTTGGATGGTCAAACCAGAGAATTACAAAGTCAAGTGGATCAAAGCCTTGAAGTGTTGACCTTTTTAAAAGAGCAAAATTTATCTGCATCAACGAAAAGCAACAATTTACATTCAGTCTGTGATGAATTGATGACCAAAATGTCCAAGTTAAACCATTTACAAAGTGAAATCCAAGCCAAAGAATGCATTTTTACAGAAACGGATAGATTACAAAATGTCAACCCTGCCATCAATAATAATCCGGAATCCCTATGCAAAATGTTGGACGAAATTGAAGAATGTCTACAATTCTTTGAAAAGCATCCAAATTATAAAGATTCTCCAAACTACACAATCAAATGCCAAGCTGCTTCCTCGAAAATTCTGGTCTATATTAAGGATTTTTTCAAAAATTCATTGGACAAAAATAGTGTTGAAAATGAATCGTCAAATTTCGATTTATTTTATGGAAGATTGAAAATGCAATCATCGCGGTTTTTCCATATTTTCCAACACTTGGGAAATTACCCAGAAAAATCCCCATTGAAAGAAGATTTTGAAGGGACAATTACTGAATGCACCAACATTTTTATCACTTCCCGAAAACGTCTAGTGATTCAAAGTTTACAATACACCTTAGAAGATTCAGTGCAAAAATTTTCTCGCGATCATTGCAGTTTAGTGCGCTCCGCATCCGTTTCCCTCTTCCATTTATTACGAGACGAAGAAAATCTTTTGAAAGAATTTTTTGGCCCTCAATTGTCGGGATTATGCAATGAGTATTTTGATGCCATCTGTGTCATATTTTACGACTATTTACGACCCAAAATTGTCAAATTGTCTCATTTGGAAACTTTATCGGAAATTGCCACCATCTTGAAATTGGAATTGATGGAACATGTCAGCTCAGATACTGACTCCAGTTTGGCCTTCAAAAATTCAATTACACAATTATGGGAAGATGTGCAAGAACGATTAGTGTATCGGGCTTACATTTTTATCAAGTCAGATATCCAAGATTTTTCGCCGCATCAAGGAGATTTACTTTACCCTGAGAAATTACAAATGATGTTGGCCATTCAAGATGACTCAGATATCAATAGGGATTCTCCTGCGGATATTCATGGAATGTGGTATCCTACAGTTAGAAGAACTTTGATGTGCTTATCCAAATTGTATCGTTCGGTGGAAAAAGAGATTTTTCAAGAAATCAGTCATGAGGCCCTCAAAGCATGCATAGGTACAAATTTATTTTTCATTTTTACTTCTTTTTAAGATGTGGTACAAGATCTTTGCTTTATTTTCAATCAGAATTCAGATAAGTGTCAGAGTAATCATAGTAGTAATTGCCGATATCAAAATGATGCCAGCTGATGCTGTCATTGGGAGCATTACAGCTCCTGAAGTGGCCACTGATGCACTTGCTAGATATGAGGTTGCTCCAGCCAAGACTCCCGCTCCGGTTCCTGCAGCTGCTGCAGTTGTGGCGGCTACACCTGCAGCCCCGGCACTTTGAGCAGCTAGAAAATGATTTTTTTTCATTATTAAAAATTGCAGTTATTTAGCTAGTGTATCACTTTTAAGTACCGGCAAACCAGGTACCCACGGCTACATTTCCAATTCCGGCTTGTGTGGCTGCAGCCCATGTACCCGCGCCAACTCCGGCAGCACCAAATCCCAAGGCACTAAGTCCAGCAGTAATTGCTAGGGGAGCAGCGATTCCTGCAACAGCTACTGTTGCGACCATTTTTTCTTATCAACTAAAAACTCAAAAGGCTTTTAGAGGCCAGGGCCAGAGCTCTTTTGTGTGTTGTGTGTCGATTACAAAGATAAGGCGTAGTATGGCAAGGCAGTATATGTACCGGGTGTTCCAACAAATTTTGGACAAGAATTTATCAGAAAAATCTCTAAAAGTCACGAAAGGGAAAAAAATCGTGAAAGTTTGTTTACATTCTAGCAAAGCTAGATCTCACTTTAATTCTTAGATTTTCAAAATTCTTAGGTTTTCAAACTAATAAGCTCGCGCTTATAGTTTGAAATGTTTCAAACTTTATTATCATTTTTTTTTTTTTTTTGACAAATGCAAATTCTAATTTCGCGCGACATTGAGATTTTCCATCCAAAACTTGTCAGGACACCATATACTTGGCGATCAACGGAGCAGAGCGTGAATCGTAACACAACTAGATAGGTTCATAAACAGCGAATTATAGTACAAAAAAGGGGGGAAATAATTGTGAAATTGTTACATTAAACCTAAACAGTAAATCTTTTGACTGAAATAATATAAAGTTGATGTTATTCTTTCAGGTTCCATAGTCTATGCATCCAAATCAATTCAAGTCCAAAAAACGAGTTTTGATGGTCAATTATTTCTGATCAAACACTTACTGATTTTACGTGAGCAAATCTCACCCTTTAATATCATCCAATCATCTTCGGAAACAGCCTTGGATTTTTCGCATATGAAAGATGTCTTTGATGAACGTTCACTAGATAAACTAATGCCTGAAGTTAAAGAATTTCAAATGGATTATCGGAGGGAAGTGGATCGACTTTTGAAAGCTACTTGTGAACAATTCATCAAAGAATCTGCACAAAAAGTGGTTGGGCCGATTGCCACCTCTTTGTCCAAGTTGAAAAGTATTTCTGCTAGTGATATCAGTGATAAAGTCTCGGAATCCATGAGAAATTTGAAGAAAATCTTACCAATTGTCCAAGAGAAAATGAGCCTTTATTTGGCTAACAAGGAGACAGAGTTTATTCTATACAAACCAATCCGGGTAAGTAAAAAGGTTTTTATTATTTTTTTATTTACATCTTGGACTTTCTCTTTTATGTGATATTAATTCAGAAACACTTGAAGCCACATGATGACAATATTCACAAACGTAGCGATTGTTGTTGACAAATGAATCTAAATGGAAGATAGAAATAATACGATATTTTCTTATCCTTTTTCTTTTTTTACTTTGGATTTTAGTTGACATATTGCTTTGGTAGTTGTGTTTAAAGGTAGCGATGGAATTCGACTGAATTTTTCAACCCCTTACTTATTCCTGATCTGTAAAATTACGCACACCACATGTGTGTACCGAACATTGACGTCAGAGACCTATCAGCATTTGATCGTGTTTGCAACTTTGCATGTTTGAAACTATTAAAGGTATCATTGCATTGCAGGTGAACATACTGGAGACATTTTCAAAATTTTCAAAGGCCATAGATGAGACCTTCGAAGAACCGGATCTATTAGTCATTGGTTGTCCCAACATTGAAATGTTATCTGTTACCATCTCTTCTCTATCTATCAAATCATAAAATTGAGTCTTGCAAATGGTGATAATAAAGTAATTTTCTATTCATCGAACATTTATTTATCAAAATCATGAAGGACATGGAATTACAATTGTAGTAAGTACTTGAATAGTGAACACCTGTTAGCTAAAAAGCAAAGAATGCAAGTTGTCTTGACTAGTCTTCAGCTTAATCGCATTAAGTCTCAAGAGCTCTTTCCAAAATGATTCTAATTCTTCCATATTCCTAGATGAGTTTTCCAGCGCTAAATACGCCTAGAGAAAGCAAAGATTATTAGTAGGTATGTAGCTACATATGTCTCTGGAATGTAATAAGCAAGCAATTACCATCTAACCTCGGAGCAAATGTTCATCTTTCATATCCTGTGTTTCAAAGGCAAAGGAGGGAGTGGCCGATGGAGTCATTCGTACAACTACAAAATCACGAAATCATTAAAACATTTCTTGACCCTTACTTATATAGCTTCGCTGGCGATCGCAGTCCTACAAGTGACAAAAATGAAATTGAAATGTTAGCAACTTTTTTTGTTGATGTAAATTGCATTACAAGTTCATTTTGAATCGCAGTCTTAGATCTGAAAAGTATTTTCAGTCTTGTTGTACTTGGAGTTTGACTTTATTGAGGTCTAGTGTATGTTCTTATTACCTGGTCTTACTTTTGGACCGACTGATTTCAAATCAACTCCTTGCCTGTTTTGAAAGTATTTCGTATTGATGACTGCAACTTGAAGCAGAAGAAAATAAACATTACCTGGTCTTACTTTTGGACCAACTGATTTCAAATCAACTCCTTGCCTGTTTTGAACGTATTTCGTATTGATGACTGCAACTTGAAGCAGAAGAAAATAAACTAAAACGATCTTCATGTCTTTTAACAATCAAAAGAAGACTGAATGAAGAATCTAATTATGCTCTGATTTTATATACAGTACATGTACGACGTACATACTCGTACTACGTACGATGTCTAAGGCGATCAAAATCCCATTTCAGGCCAAGTTCTTGGCTATGCTAAGCATCTCACGTTAAAAATAGATCCTGATTGAATGTCAAATTACAGTTTGAGTAACAGGGAGAAAAGGAGCTTTGAAATGGCTGAAAAATGCCACTGCACTATTTTTAGAATTTCAGCATTTCGCAGGTTTTCAGTAAACCGATAAAAGTCAGAAATTAGATTAGAATTTTGTCTTCTCTTCTATCTTTAGACTTTAAAAGGAGTTTTTGGATGTTATGGAAAAAATAGTTTATGAATGAATGAAAGTAACTCTTAGGTTTTCAAAATTCTTATACATATTTCCAAACTTTTTATCCTTTGCTTGCGCTTACAGTTTGAAATGTTTCAAACTTTTTTGTTTTATTTCAAGGACTATTAAAACGAAACGCATTATTATTATAACTATTTTCACTTCTATTTTTGGGATCTGCAGTGGCGGATTTCCAGATATGATTCCAATCTTGACCTTTCCTTGGCATCCTTAACTCTTCTGGAGTTATATTCTGGTTGGCTTGATGATAATCTTCAGTATCAAAGACAGTTTTAGAGATTTTACCAATGCGATCTCGACTGTAAACGGTGACGGGATCGGCTCCGGAGTAGGCCGAAACCGCGCTTGAACTGTATCCGGAAGAGGTTGTGGTACCGGTATTCAAATGGTACCGATCAAGAATACCTTTATTGTGGTATTCTTGATTTCGTTTGTAGATTTTTCTATCGATGGCAGAATATCTTTCTTGGTCTTTTTTCTGGTACTTATTCCGCGTCGGAGTGTCCAAAGCTTCAACGGCAACTTGACTGATTTTATGTACCGGTGTCACTGGTATGTCCCGGTCATTTTCGACCGGCCTCAAATTATGGTTTGGCGCTGACCTTCTAAAAGGAAAGATCAACTTTAGTTTAAATATAGCCCAAAATTGCCGTTGATATTTTTTTGAAGGTGAAATTCGTCGTTTGGTGCAATAATAGAAACGCCATCTAAAGTAAAAACTGTAATGAAGTGAATTAAAGTTAAACAATTGAACATTACCTATTTTCTTTGTTTTTCTTCTTTTTGCCACGAAGACAGAAAAAACAGCAAATGCAAATCAACAAGATTATGACTACAATGCAAATAAAGACAATGGGGACCCAATCGGTACCGGCGGCAAGTGTTATGGAACCGGTGGCATTATTTGAAGCCTAAAAATATCCATTTTAAATTGAATGTTTCGCTCAGGACACTATGTTAAAAAAGTCCAATTTCTATCCAAAAAGTAGATTTTGACAAAATCTAGTAGATTTTGACAAAATCTACTTTTGAATTTTTGACATCTGTAAAATTCAACCCACCCTAATCTGCAGAAAGTAAGTCACCCTAATAAGTGTAAAACATTCAGATTTCGACTGACAAATTCACCATAAATGTTACTTTTTGAATAAAATATGGACTTTTAGAAAAGTGTAATTTCTTACCAATATTTCCTCAAAAGATAGATTATTTTGCGTTGTCGTGTAATTCCAATTACACCCGTCTTTAGTACAACAAAGTACCTCACTTTCTGTACTACTTTTCTGGTTGATTTTGATTTCTATTACCGTTTGATAATCACTACTTTTACATTGTTTTTCATCCAATTTAGCTTGAAAGTAGACATTTTTTGATGAGTCAACGCCTAAAACACAAGCTAAGCCTTTCTTGTCATTATTTTCACTATAATGTCCTGGCAAATTGGACCATTGACTGATTTCATTCGAACTGATTGGACAATCTTTGCCTGATCCTCCATTGAGTTCTGAACATTGAAAACAACGCAATGCAATACTGTAAGGTATCAAAAGGGTCAACAGCAAAAAGACCTTCATTTTGAATTGAGAGGCGCGTGGGGACTATTTAGTTGTCACCAACCTTTGGGAGGCCAGGGCAACCGTCGACCACAACACAAATTGTTTAGTGTAGTTGTAAGTGGGTAGTGGACAAGCAATAAATGATACATTGAAATGCTACTTATGTACATACTATGTACCTCAGAGGGGCTTTCAAAGTTTAACGAGATAATTGTTTCGCATAAAAAAGAGAAAAGTAACAAGATTAAAAAAAACAATAGTCCAAAAGCGCGAGTCTCACAAACTCGTTTGAATTTTCGCGCCAAAATTAACAGCACAAAGTTAACATTTTTGGCACAAAAATTCAAGTTGAGTAGATCAAGGGGTTCCGGAGATTTCCATGCGGACATCCGGACAGACAAACTCAGGTTGAGGATCTATTATATATAGTATTCGAATAGATTCAGTTTTGTATTTTCATTACAAACAAAATTGATATCTTACATCCAGAATTTCTAGCCGTTTTAGCCAATGCTTATGTCGTCGTCAGATTCTTCCCCAAAGAACTAAAGTCTGAAAAGTTGACAAATGTAGTTCGATTTCAAAATGATTTAATATCACTTAAAAAAATGATAACCTTGACAGTCGGGACAGTCGCAGCTCAGTCGTTGGCGTGGTCGGACCAATATTTTTGCGAAGAATTTTGAAGTAGGTAGGCAAACCTCTGTAAACAATTTCCTGATTTCTGATGAGCCATTCTTTGAGGATCCTTTGAAGTTCAGCATCTTTTCGCGAAAGTTCTGCTTGAGAGGAAGTTGGTAAACTTGGTTCTTGAGTGGTGCTACTAATTTTTCTGCGATAGTTGTAGTATTCTAGAGGCGATGGTAACTTAAAACAGTGGCTTTGGTCAGTAGAAATAAGGGAAAGATAAATAAGGATGAAAGTGAACTTCATGATTGAAAGGGTGAAAATCCACTGAATGCTACTAAATACAGACAAAGATTTACATGATAGAGTGCAAGTGAAATCCAGTTTGAGAACTGGATTTTACTGGCCTTTGTCAAATGTCATGCAAATCATTCATGCAAATTACTTAAAAGCAGTATGATGCATTATGATGTATCCTCTATTACTCTAATTTTCTTATAATGCTATATATGGAAGGGTACATCAGATCAGGGACAATGTACGTAAGTACTTACATATGGACTATGGAGAATTACAACAAGCAATGATTTACAAGCACTGTTATTAAACACGGATGAGCTTTTTGCTCTAAAAGAAAGCATTTCAAAGAGGAAATTTGGATAAATTTCCGGGAATTGAACTTTAGGTACGAATCACGAGCGTTGCTAGAGTAATAAAGAAAATCAACCTTGTCTGCATTTTTTGCCATGATTAGTAGGTTGCGTTTTTGTAGTTGCGCAATACATGATTTTCGGTATTTCATGCAACCTTTTAAACCGCAGTGAATATTGATTGCAGAAAAGAGGTGGGGAGTTAAACATGCTTTTACAAAAGTACGTTTTTAACTAGAGTAAATGTTTATTGAGTGATTTGAAAAAAGTACTATATGTGTGTGGGTGGGTGCCATGACAATTGGAATATCACCGTTCGCGCACTCATTCTTTTTTCTGATTTGTGGCAGCTGTATCATATTTCACTGCTGAACAGACGTTTAGATTGACCCCAAGTCTTTAGTTAGCCAACACCCATTCAACAGATTCAACATGTCGATCCCAACGCTAGGATACTGGGATATTCAAGGATTAGGACAACCTCTCCGAATGCTCCTAGCCTACTTGAACATTGAACATGAAGACATTGTCTATGACAATACCACTCGTGCAACTACTTGGGCTACGGAAATCAAGCCTAATTTGGGGCTAGATTTTCCTAATTTGCCGTATTACAAGGATGGAGATTTGAAAATTACTCAATCGTTGGCCATTATTCGATACATTGGCAAGAAACATGGAATGTATGGCAAATCTGACGAAGAAAATGCCAGGATTGACATGCTTTTGGAATTTTCAAGAGATTTGGTGTTTGGTATTGCACTTACTGCTTATAATGCGGAATTTGTAAGATTTCTAATTTGACTTCTGAATGCTTTGTTTTTCACATTTTTGAATTTACAGGAAAAGTTGAAAGCTGGATACATCAAAAAAGCTGAAGAGAGATTGAAAGAACTTTCGGACTTTCTTGGCAGCAAAAAGTACCTCATGGGCGACAACTTGACCATTGCTGATTTCCAGATGCGTGACCCTGTAAAGTGGCATCAAACATTGGATGAAAGTCTGGTCAAGAAGTTTCCCAACATTGTGGCATATTTGGATCGATTTGATACTGAGCCAAAAATCAAAGAGTTTTTGAATGGACCTAAATATTTCAAGCATTTCTTTTTGTCCGTTGCCACTTGGCGCGGTGCATAAATAAAAGAAATTCAACCTCAAGGTTATTCAATATTTTTATGTCATTCCACTAACTTAGGTAATGATTCTCATGTGTTCACATTGACCCTTGGTAGAATAGTTTCAGTTTGGTGGTAGTTTCACAACACCCATCAAACATTCAACATGTCGATCCCAAAGTTAGGATACTGGGACATTCAAGGACTAGGACAAGCAATCCGGATGCTGCTAACCTACTTGGACATTGAATACGAAGACATTGTCTATGACAATACCATCCGTTCAACCACTTGGATGAATGAAATCAAGCCTAATCTGGGGCTAGATTTTCCTAATCTGCCTTATTACAAGGATGGAGATTTGAAATTAACTCAATCTTTGGCCATCATCCGATACCTAGGAAAGAAAAATGGAATGTATGGCAAGACAGCAGAAGAAAGTGCGAAGATTGATATGCTTATGGAATTTGGCTTGGATTTGGTTCGTGGACTGGTACTCGGTTTAGCTTTTAAACCAGATTTTGTAAGATTTATCATTTGACTCCTGAATTCTTTGTTTTTCACATTTTTGAATTTACAGGAAAAGTTGAAAGCTGGATACATCCAAAAAGCTGAGGGAGAGATGAAAAAACTTTCGGACTTTCTTGGCAACAAAAAGTACTTCATGGGCGACAACTTGACCATCGCCGATTTTCAATTGCGTGACCCAATCAATTGGCATCGAACTTTAGATGAGAACTTGATCAAAAAATTCCCAAACCTTTTATCCTATTTGGATCGATTTGAAGAGCAGCCAAAAATCAAAGAGTTTTTGAATGGTCCTAAACATTTCAAGCATTTCTTTTTATCCATTGCCACTTGGCGCGGTGTATGAAAAATCCAATAAAGACACTTTATGGGTAATTTTCAGCAATCATGAATGCTAGTCTAGGAGAATTCTTATCTCTCTGTTTACACCCAGATAAATAAGGGCTTTTATCTATGTTCTCATGCTTGACTCATAGCTTGAACAACAATGGCTTCACTACTACTCAAAATTATCAGTTATATTTACTTTTTTCTAATTTCTTGCCATGGTTTACAAATTAGCAAAAGAACACCTATAGGTAATGTTCAACTTTTATTGTGCGACCTCTAACGGCAATATCCGGCAATTTCTTTTATAGACATCAGAGTCAAACAAGGTGAACCCTACGATCTCAATTGTGTAGTGGACGAAAAATGGGATTTTTGTACTTGGACTAATGTACACAGTGGACAAAAATGTCTCATAAGAGCAAATGGAGCCGATGAAGTCTGCGCTGAAGATCAGCCTCGATTTTTCAAGTTTCATATTGAGGACAATACGTGTACTTTACGGATCTCTGATGCACAAATTGCGGATTTTTCTGAGTGGAAATGTTTGATTCATAGTGGAACATCTTTCGTGGAGGCTACCATCAATGTCACTGTTTATAGTCCTACCAAATTGGATTTCAAGACTAAACCGACTTATAGACTCATTGAAGGTAAAAATCATGCATTTAGAAGGTAGATGCAGTGTATATGAATCGTTCAATAATGAAACAAGCTAAGCTACAAAACATACCAAAAAACAGGATAACAAAAAGTGTCACAGTTTTCTTTAAACTTGGTGGTTGTTCGTCATTATTCACCTCATCAAGACATGGTATATGTTCTTTTTGCATCTTTTCTAATTGTCCATTTTCCATGATTTTGATGATTGCATGATTAAAAAATTCAAGGCAAGGAGAATGTTTGGAGACTATCATGCTTGTGTAAACGTAAGGTAATGGAGACTCCCAAGCAACATCAATCTAGAGAAGTAATGGAAAAAGTTGCAAAAAATTGTCTCATGCAGATATTGCATTACGTAGAAAAAATAATAAAATATTGAAAAAAGAATTAAAAAGCAAAATAGCGTATTAGGATACCTTGCATATTTTCGGTTTTGGTGTTTGTAATACTCGCTTTTTTATGTCAAAAATTGTCTGATGGGAATTTTCTAACATCTTTTCTAACTGTTTTTCAGTTTCTTTATAGCCAAAATGTGCCAAAGAATTTCTTTTTTTCAATTGATAAAAGTCAGAGTTTATCTGGGCTTCAGTGATAATTTTTGCAGTTTGTGAATTTTTGGGAGGCATGAGGATCCGGAATCCAGATTGAGATAAGCTATTCAAATCATTGAAGGGTAAACTTTGAGATTTGATTGATGAGATTGAAGTCATCTTTGAGTTATAAAGACTCCAAATTAGTGTCCCAAAAAGCAATGAAGTCAAAATTAAAAGTTTTGTACTTGATTTGAAATCTCTTCGATAATTCAATTGGCCTCCAAAAATCAGAAAGAAAAATTCTTGAAACAATATCAATGAAAATTCTTTTTGTAAAACCATCACGGATGCTCCCAAGGTTACAATAGAAATCCCAATGACTAACCACAATTCCATAGTGAAAGGTTGTAAAAGCAAGGTCAAGTTGAATTCTTCCTTTTCCGGTTCTTTGACTACAAAGAAAGCCACTTTGGAAATCCATATCGGTAGTAAGTAATCAATGGCCAATTGCCTTTCATAATTGATTGTCATGTGATCAATGATTATGTCCACTTCATAGTCAACAATTTTCTTGATCATACCATCGGTGATCAAAGTTCCATTTTCTAGTACATTCACAGAACCGCCTATGACACAGTGTTTGAAAATCACCCAAAAATGTCTCATTTTCGCTCATTTTTGATTTTTATCAATTGGATCCTAATTCCCACAAATAAAGAAGTTCAAACTCAAGAAATATTTTATTTGGTAATTATGGTTTAATTTCGAAAATAAATGTAGTTAACTTCGCTCGAAATATTGCAAAATGAGACTTTTTGTCTGATTTTCAAACACTGTGACCTGCAAGTGCACGATTATCATACACTTTGGTAGTGAAATTCAAGTGCTTTTCTAGATACCATAGGACTTTATGAAATGGTTCTTCTTTGTCTAAGAATCCTGTTATTTCATTGGTTACGTTGGGTTCAACAGTGTATTTTTCGTCAACATGAAATCCTAATCCTTTTAGGAGTAAACCATGGAAATTCGATCTTCTCAAAAGCAACGAGCATATTTCAGATTCTAATGAACCATTGGATGAAATATGTGACAAATTGTTGAAAATCTGATGATTGTTGATCGTGTAACTTTCATATAAGGTGCCATTAGTTAGCAAGAATATATCCTGATTGATTTGAATGTTCATCTTTTCTAGCTTCAAATCTTTCTCAGAATTCAATAAAAACAGTCCAGATTTGATCTTCGGTAGATCATCTTGAATCAAATGCATGTAATTCCCAATGACAAAGCTATCAGTGAGTGTATCAATGCTTTGTGAAACAGTGACTTGAATATCTTGATTCATAAATTGTTTCATCAATTTATGACGAACTTGTAAAGGAATTTGTAAACCTCTTGTCAAAACCAATACATTCTTGTGATGGTGTAATTGTTTGATTACAGTAATGATCAAATCAATATTAAACTCTGATGAAGTCAAATCAATTGTGAAACTAATGAAAATCCCAAATATCAAGATTATCACTTTTGGATACATTTTTAGGAACTTGATCAATGACTTGCTCAATCAATACTACCTCTTGACAAATACAGGGAGGAATAAAAATAATGGTCCAGTCTATCAACTTTTGTTCCACCCTGTAGTCAAACACATTTATAGTTGTACAATGTCATTCAAACACAATACACATGTTGATTAGGTCGTTAGGTCGAAAATCATATTTGAAGACAAATTCATTTTCAGGAAAGGAAACGCATATTGATTGTAGTGGAACTGGAGGATTTCCGCAACCGAATTTGTTAGCGGCCGTTGGTCCAACCGATCGAAGCGATACAATCCGGACTGATGACACCGCCTTGGATCGAATCCAACAAGACAGTCGATACGATGAAACTACACAAGAAATTACCATGTACAGTCTCTTCAATTACACTCCATCTATTGAACATGAAAATTACTACGTCAAATGTATTGCTATCCAATCCGGATTTCAAGATGGACAAGTGATGGATATTTATCCCATGCAAGTGGTTTCACAACAGTATGAAGTTATTTATGCTCCAAAAGTTTTGAATACCAAGTTGAATTTTGGATTTGAACCTGAGAATCCAGGAATTGTGACTTTTACATTGAAATCTAATCCCAAACCAACGAATGAACAAGTAAGGATTTTTGGCGCGAAAATTCAAACTTAGCTAAAAGGAATACATTTTGAATTCCATAGAATATCTTATATTTTTGGCGCGAAAATTAAAAGTCGTTATATAGAGTGTGGCAGGTTTTTTTTTTCATTTCGTAGAATTTTCCCCTTTTTCTGAAAAACGTCCTATTTCCAGATCGTTTGGCACTTTGTACGTAAAAGTCACGAAGAAACCTTTCAACTCACTGCCGGAACTCAGCTTGGCCGATTTGATGCCCGAGTTCCAGACATAGACAAAGAAAGCAACGTCTTCAACGTTACCCTAATAGTCTACGATTGGACCGAAGAAGACCTCAACTGCGACCCTTATTTGGAAGTCATCAATGATGTCAATGTTCTAAATCAACATTTTTCACTCTCGGTGCAAAAACCGGATTATCATCCGGACGATGAGGGAGCCAACGCTACCGGAGAAGGAATGTCTCGGAGTGGAATCATCGCTTTGATTATCATCAGTATTCTCATGGTGATTGCGTGTACTGGGATTGGTGTGTGGTACTGTTACACTAACAAATACGCGTG
Organism: Oithona nana; assembly: GCA_900157175.1. Lineage (NCBI taxonomy): Eukaryota > Metazoa > Arthropoda > Copepoda > Cyclopoida > Oithonidae > Oithona > Oithona nana. The sequence goes on from LT727895.1 coordinate 216,932, forward strand.
TTTTCAACCAAGTGGGTAAGTTTTATTTTCGACCTTCAGTCCTGGCAAGCCTCTGTAATATTTGGTAGGGCTGGTCCTCTAATGACGTCACAATCGTATAATACGTCATCATAGAGTAAACAAGTCTGTGAATCTCTATAGTAGACGTAGTATTTACAATCAGGAACGATTAGATTGCACATGCTCCAACACCTGTGTAAGTCAAAGGTGTGGATTTCAAGCAAATTCGCGTCATACTTGCAAAATCCATCAGTAAACAGCTAAAGAAAATTGAACTAAAAATTCATGATTTTTTAAGGTTGAAAAAAGAAACTTACAACACATTGATCAGTATTAGAGGCAGCAGGACAAGCTTCAACGTCAGTATCCTTAGGCACTCCTAAGACATTACAATTGTCAAAAAAGTCCACAGGCAATACATCATACAATTCACAAGTATTATCTTTAGTATTGAAACTAAAAGATTTACAAGTTTCATTGTAGATTTCACTACAAAATAATTGGCATAATTCCAGAGTTAGGCCTTTGGATTGCTCAAAGGGTGGAGTAATGTAAGGCTTACAATCGTTCAATGTAAGATCTCGACAGGTTGCGTTAGCGCCAGCTATCACAATTACCACCGTTATGATCGACTTGAACATGTTTTATCAAATGAGGATAATTTTTCTTTTCAAACGTTTTTTATTGTTATTGATAAGACAACAATGCAAATCAAAGTGTTTTTAATCCCCGAAAAAAGTCTCATTTGGGCAACTTTTTGGTGACTTTTCAAAAACCAAACCAACTTTTAGCTTCCTTGGTATCTTTTCCACCACAAGCTTGGCCATATTCTGGAACGGCTGGTCCTCGAATCAAATCGCAATCAAAGTAATTACTACTTGGGAAGTACAATTTGCACTCCTTGATTTCTCGACGATAGACATAGTATTGGCAATCTGAAGTAACCCTACAGGCTCCATAGCATTTGTCAACACTTGTCATGTTGGTCAAGACATCAAGTTCCATTGCTTTGTAGGTGCAAAATCCTTCGGTGAAAAGCTGTAAGCATTCAGAGTTTGAAAATCACAGAAAATATTTCATTTTGTGAATTTACTTACTGCACAGGGATTTGAAGGGTTGGCACACTCGGCAGGGTCATCAGTTTTCGATCCACCAATGATTGAACAAGAGGCGGCGTAATCAGTTGGTGGTATAGCGTACAACTTACAATTTCGCTTATCTGTTGCCGCATAGTCATAAGTGAAGAATTGGCAGACACCTTCATAGATATCTGCACAAAAGAATTGGCAATTTTCGATGTTGTCCACAGTTGTTTGTTCAAAAGGCGGATCTAATTCCTCTATTAGAAGAAACCAATTAGATTAGGTAAAAAGATCAACTTAATGAACTTACCTCCGCAACCATCAAGCGTTAATTGCTCACATTCTGTAGCTGGGCCAGGGGTAGTTGTGGGTCCATCAGTTGGTTTGACTGTTGTAGGACCTTCAGTTGGTTTGGCTGTAGTAGGTGCATCAGTTGGTTTAGCTGTGGTAGGTGCATCAGTTGGCTTAGTGGAAGGTTCAGTAGGTACTTCAGTTGGTTTGGCTGTTGTAGGTACTTCAGTTGGTTTGACTGTTGTAGGTGCATCAGTCGGTTTGACTGTTGTGTCAACAGCCAAAGCTAGTGATGCTAGTAGGAGAACTGATAAAGTTATAACCTCTTTGAACATTTTGGATAGAATGAAGCATGGGAGATTACAGACAGACTTTTATACCTAACGCTAACTTACTTAGCTGAAATATTGATAATGCTAAGCCTTTATCGTGTTTGCCTTTTAAAAGCTGTTTTATATACCGAAATACAATCTTAGATATTCAAGTTCCAAGGTCATAAATAATGCAATTTTAGTATCTTTTATTTGCCTCCAAAAATTAGTTCAAAAAGTTAGTTTCACATATAAACAACAGAACTATCATTCCGTGGTAGCGTCTGTAGCTTATGTAACTTTAGTAGTTTCTTCAGTAGCTTCAGTGGTGGCTTCTGTAGCTTCAGTGGTGGCTTCTGTAGCTTCTGTAGCTTCAGTTGTGGCTTCTGTAGCTTCAGTGGTGGCTTCTGTAGCTTCAGTGGTGGCGTCTGTAACTTTAGTAGTAGCTTCTGTAACTTCTGTAACTTCGGTGGTGGCATCTGTAGCTTCAGTGGTGGCCTCTGTAGCTTCAGTGGTGGCTTCTGTAGCTTCTGTAGCTTCAGTTGTGGCTTCTGACTGTAACTTTAGTAGTAGCTTCTGTAGCTTCGGTAGTAGCATCTGTAGCTTCAGTGGTGGCTTCTGTAGCTTCAGTGGTGGCATCTGTAGCTTCAGTGGTGGCTTCTGTAGCTTCAGTGGTAGCGTCTGTAACTTTAGTAGTAGCTTCAGTAGCTTCAGTGGTGGCTTCTGTAACTTCAGTGGTGGCTTCTGTTGTGGCATCTGTAGCTTCTGTAGTGGCGTCTGTAGCTTCAGTAGTAGCTTCAGTTGCTTCAGTAGTGCCTTCTGTAACTTCTGTAGTGGCGTCTGTAGGTTTTTCGGTAGATTGAGTGGGTTCTAAAAGGACGAAACTACTTTTTATGAGTCATTCAATTTATTTTCGATTTCAAATAGTAACAAGGAATTATCAGAAAATTGTGTCTATGGCAAACTGGTTGTACCTTCAGTAGCGTCTGTAGTTGGAGCAACGGTAGCTTCTGTGGTAGGACCTTCGGTAGCTTCTGTAGTGGGACCTACAGTAGGTTGACCTCCACCACATCCCTGAAGTAAAATATATTAAAATACTTTGAAATTCTGTAATGACATTTGAAGCCTTACTAGAGCATCATAATCTTGACCAGCTGGACCTCTTGTGATATCGCAACTATAGTAGTTAGCACCCTCAGATTCAAGGTACAAGTTGCAAGTGCTTTCTATTGCGTAGTGTACATAATAGGCACAATTTGGTTTGAATGCGCAAGCTGACCAACAGGTACCAACATCAGGAATGTCAGTCAAAACTTCATCCAAATATTCTCCTTCATAAGTACAGTATCCGTCAGTGTACAACTGAAATAGATTAGTAAATGGTTAGGTACTTACAGCTACAGGAAACCAGGAAACAATTGGACCAAATTCAGAGTTACATAGTTATATTTGGGAGACCTAGATCCAGGTTTGGTAACAACTTACATCACATTGGTCAGCTGGTTGCTCACAAGTTGCGGGGTCGACATCTACGCTTCCACCGACTACATTGCAGGTTTTAGCAAAGTCCAAAGGTTCCACAGCATACAACTCACAAGTCGAGTCTTTCTTGTTATATGTGAAGGACTTGCAGGTTCCACCGTCATTTCCACCATAAATCACGTTGCAAAATTTTTCACATGTTTGAAGATCCAGTCCTTTGGTTTGTTCAAAAGGTGGAGCAATGCCAACTCCACATGAGTCTAGGGTGACATCAGAACAATCGCCGTTAGCGTAAGCTAGCAAAGCCAAGAAACTAACGATTTGCTTGAACATTTTGATTCAAATGAACTGAATTGAAATGGGCATGCATCATTTATATTTCAATTGATAAGGTATTATTTGTTCTTAATGCAAATGTCATCAATTTCTAAAGGTCAGTCGCGTCGGTGGTGCCTGAAGTAGTCGTCGTCGGGTCTGTTCCACAAACCTAAATCAAAGATAAGGTTAAGGTCTTGTAAATCATGCATCAAGTGTATGTTTACCTCCTGATAATCCGGCTCTGCTGGACCTCTGATCAAGTCGCAATCATAATATGTATCTAGATACAGTTTGCAGTAGTCTTTCGTTTTGTTATGGGTAAAGTATTGGCAGGTAGTATTCTGATTACATTTGGACCAACAATCTTCCAACTCGGTGATGTTTTCAGTGGCATGAAGTATGTCTCCACTATAAGTGCAGTATCCTTCAATGAATAGCTGAAATTGTATCAAATGTATTCGTTACATTCATACTTGTGATTTCCGATGGTATTTAGCTTACAGCACAGGGATCAGTAGGTTCATAGCAATCATAGGGATTAATATCCGGAGTTCCACCCACAATATCACAACTTCCAGCAAAATCAACAGGATTTGTAGCATATAATGAACAAGTGCGGTCCTTTTTGTTGTAAGTAAAGAATTGACAGGTTCCGTTGTAGATTTCATGGCAAAACCTCTGGCATAGTCCAATTGTACCAAGGAATGAGCTTTCAAAGGGTGGTTCAAAGCCATGGCCACATTCATCTAATGTAATGTCATTACAATTAGCTGTAATGTAAGCAATACAGATGGCAAGCACAACAATGATTGACTTTATCATTTTCATTTCAAATCTAACTAAAAAGGGATAGCATCATGATTCATGACATTTGTGGCTGGCAGTGATAAGCTTTTGAAATGATGATACAACAATCACTCAAAATGTCTCATTTTTGCGATTTTTGCCCAATAATGTAAATTCAAAGTTTGATTTTGGCAAATTCCCCCAAATTCAAGGAGTTCAGTTCTAATCATAATGATTTTTGAGGAATTACGAATTCGGGTTCAATTACGAATTTGCCTCGCTTTGATCAATACGATGCAAAATGAGACTCTTTTTAGGCCAATTTCAAACAAAGTAATCGTTTGCAGTTGTAATGTAAACAGCAATGTTGTTTTCGTTGTTTTCATAGATTTTGCCAAAGGTCAATATTTCAATTCTTACGAAATTGCGTTTGTATGACTCTTATCTTGTACAAACTGACAAATCAAGGATGCAAACTTGGCACTTTACCTCCGCATGTTTTCAATTCCAATGAATAAAGGAATTGAAAAAAATTAGGAATGTATTTACTTTGCTACATAAACGTCATCATGTCTTTAGATAACTTACTTTTTCGTATGTACTATGATTGAAGAGCCCATCCTTCAGATTCAATCTTCTTTCATTTCTTAGGGAACTCCAAATCAATGTTGAGCTACAGGATATGCATACTACCAACAGCAATGTAGTGTTGCTACTCAATGAGGCTGAAAAGGAACCGATGAATAATCAACAAGGTACTATCCAAGATACGGAAATCAGTTACCAAACATCGGTGGATGAGGTGAGAACAAGCAATGATGAACAAATGAGAAAAAAGTTCTGGAGATTCTCCATACGGGATTTGATCCTATGATATTACCAGAAGAGGTACATGTTGTCCAAAAAGTGTGTTTTGTAAAAAAAGTCAAGGATAAAATTCAAATTACATTTTTAACGGTATACATATTTGGTAAAGTTGCAATGTGAAAACCAGCTGAAACCAGCTTATTTATTGGCTATAACAAATAGCTGGAATCTGCTTGGTTTTTTCCTACAAAATCAGCTGAAATAAGCTATTTTTCTCAGCTACAAAATTAGCTGAAAGCAGCTTGGTTTCTTGGTTATCAAATCAGCTAAATTCAGCTTGTTTGATTGAGCGGAAAAATGAGCTGAAATAAGATTCTTTTCTTTACTATAAAATTAGCTTGCTTTCTTGGCAATAAAATCAGCTGAAATCAGCTTGTTTTCTTGGCTAGAAAGTACATCACATTTTCGAGACTTTTTGGTCACATGTACTGTTCAAGTGTATCACTAAAATATAGATGACCTGATATTGAAAATTCTTGTAGGTAGACTCTGATATTTCCCAAGTGCAATTGAAGAAAGCCACTCAAAAACACCAAAGTTTTAATGGAAAACCTGAGGCGGCCGACAAGAGGTCCCCCAACCAACGCGAGAGTTACAAAGTTGCAACCAATCGAGAATCTGTATCTACACCAAAGTGGCCTGAAGATTCATCTGTCAAAATTACCAAAGAATAAAATTGAATGTTTGCAAGGCTTTGCTATTTGGCTTTTGTTGAGAATAAGGCCTATTGAATGAAAACAGTGTTTGAAAATCTAAAAAAAGTTTCGTCTTTTTATTTTTTTCAAATATTTTTAATTTTGGGGGAATTAGAGTTCAATTATGATAGCTTCACTCGCAATGTTGTAAAATGAGATTTTATAAGTCATTTTCATCCACTGTGTTTCATTCCCCTAAGTAAAGTAAAGTTGTGTGTATAGACCAAACAGCCTTTTCAAAGGCTTACAATGGAACCAGCCTTCAAAAAAGCGACGACAAATTGCCTGCTGCTTTACGGCCTTCGCCTCGCATTGTACAAATTGTATTTGAAAATGAAAATCCCGGAAAACAACAGTCTTTGAAAATACATTTTCAAAACCGCAAGTCATACATATTTGAATCCATATCATTTTTTGGTCAATTTTGGCGCGAAAATTTCGAATAGGAATGAAAAGTAAACAACATCTGGCAACACTTTTTTCAGAAAATGAGACATTTTTGGTGATTTTTCAACCATTGTGACCTTTTTGTCTTAATTCTTATATTTCGTCAAAAAATATGGCAGTTAGTTTAAAATGTCAATGTCAAAATTAACTCTGAATGAAACCTTAGGTGGGCTATGGTAATTACTTAATTAATTACAATAATTGAGCGATGGCTACAAGTAGCAAAGTAGAGACCATGGGTCCGATAGTATCCGCACTTGAATATCCTTCAGCTTCAGCTTCACTTTCACTTTCGGGTTCAGAGTAGACATCGGAATCTTCTTTCCAATCATCGTCGTGTCGGTTGGGATCATGAGCGTTGTGAACAGGTTCGATCAATGGTGGAGGTAATTCCTCTGGAATGGAGCTTTCCTCGATTCCCTCTTCAATTTCTTCGAATTTTTCTTCCAAAGTCAAATCTTCAGGGAAGAAAATGTCTCCGAAATTGACAGCAAATTGACGACACCACACAGACATCCATTTCAGATCCGTGCTTTTTAAATTATCTGGCAAAGTCAAACTGTAAAAAAAAAAATCAAGAAATTAATTAATTCTTTGGCTTTTTGCTTTCTAAGAACAAGTAAGGAAAACTTGTCAATTACAACTTGCCATTGGAGATGACATTTTGTTGCACTGAAGTAAAAGTAGTGCAAACTGCAAAAGATCCAAAGGATTTGCAAACAATTCCCAAGAGGCCAAAATGGACAAGTTTAGTTTCAGCAACGATTTTGAAAGCCTTGGTATACCATCAACGATTTTCTATCATGTATAGTTACATCAACTGTTTCAACACTAGTTTAAAACCAAAGTAGGCATACCAAGTTTGATCAACGATCATGAGAAGCTATTTTATACTATAAGTAATAGTTGACGTAATTATTTGACCATTGACAAAAATTGACATAAAAACCAGAAACCTTTGATACAACTTGACTTAACCATTGATGTATCTTTACAACGTAGAGTTGATCAATTTTGACATAATCGTTGATGATACCAAGGGAGCCCGCGCAATCTTAGGCTTTTAACGAGAATCTTCTGAGACATAAAAAGGGCCACACTTGAGGCCTTTTTCGAGTCCTACAAATTGAACTACTTACATGACTTCTTCTTTATTGAATCTTCTGGACAAAATTGGAGCCCGATTATCCTCATAATCGTAGAATTTGCCCTCAAAGGGATATGGCAAAATGGTGCCCACAGAACTGGGTGATTGAGAGGTGCCCACCCAAAAAAAGGCGTCGGGTCCGGCTCCATCATAAGTAAAATCCTTGATGACCAGCGTTTTTTCGTCCTTTAAATAAACTTTGCCACTAATCCCATGAGCGTAGTTTTGGAAATTACCAGCTTCCAACAATTCCGCTGAGGCCATAGAGGCCAAAAAGAGTATTGCAACCAAAGTCCTCATCGTCTGAAACCAAAAAACAAGAAATATTACACACTGGGGCATAGAATTATTTTTTGTCCAATTTGAGACAAAAATCAAAATCATGAAATGTTTGAATTTTTGAACCTAAAATACTGGATTTTTGGCGTGAAAATTCGAATGTTTCACCTTTGAATTGCATAATTTTAGCGTGAAAATTCAAATATCTGAGTAGTGAGTTGGCAAGCTTTTAACAAAATCGAATTTTAGGGCAAAAATTCGGGTACTGGCCCAGTGTGCATTACACATGATTGACTAAAAATGGAATTGAATGAAGCTGCAATCAGCTGAATTTGACAGTTGATGACAATCAATGATCATGAATCGATGAATGTGCGAACCATCCAATTTCGGCCTTGTTGTTGACAAAATTGCAAATGACATTTGACATGTGATTCATCATTAGGTTTTAAGATTCCTCATTGCGTTTATAAAACGAGTTTAAAGTAGGAATTCCACCTATCAAGGATAATCAAATATAGCTGTAAAAGGCACTTTAGAATTTAGATAAACATGTTACTCAATAAACTCACTCTGTGTTTATACTTTGCTCATTTTTGGCTCGAAAATTCAAATCTGACATCTTTGACGGATTTTGAAAAACTGTGATGATCGAGGTTTCGAACCTTCAATTTTGATCTGTTTAAACTCATTTTCATCCAGAGTCTGTTTTTAGGAATTCACGGTCGCGTAATTGGTTTTGTTGGGGATGGAAGAAAAGTTGGGAAAATACAAGGCGCTAACTGTTTATGCAGTTTACCTTGAAACGGCGATAGATTTTGTCACCAAATGATGATTTGGCGAAAGTTGAGAGGATTTTGGGCCTAAACTCCCACTTGGAGTGCCCAGAGTTCCAAAAGATTTTTTGAGCAAGATAAAACGGACCATTAAGCACAGCAAAACTTACTCGACTTACTCTACTTTAATTCACCTAAATATTCTAGAACTTCCGCAGTAAATTACCATCGCAACCACAAAACTTCGCTAGTTTTGTGGTTTTCAAGTTGCACTTTTGAGTTACAGACATGCGAAATGTAAAGGTAATCAATCACTAATTTGACCTTGTCTCCCTTCATTTTAACAAGTTTTTTTATCTGTTCTGAAAATCTTCTTTTTAACACTTCAAATTTCAAGTCAAATAATTGAAAAATGTGGAATTGTTTCAGTCGAAACATTTTTTTCCTAGTCGGACATACGATTTTTAGGGAATGAATTTCAAAGTTTGTCAAAATTCTTTGTCTTGTCCCTGACCGCGATTCCTGGGAATTTAGTAACGTTACTTATCAATTTTTGGCCATTAAAGTACATACCACTTTTCAAATCTATAATTTGACAATTAGTCCCCTCAATTTTGTCGCCAATTTTTGTCGGAAAGGTAACTGTTGTAATCACATTAGGAATTGTACAATGTGCAACCCTCTTGACTGTTGACTCATACAAAGCTGCAATTGACTCATTTTTGACATTTGCAATTCTAAGAATCTACTCAATGCATTTGAGGCATGAAGTGATGAGGCATACTTTTTAGAGTACGTTTCTGAGGTCTAAGTAAGCTTTAATTGAGCAGAAGACCAAATGGTTCAAATAATTGCTTACAAAGCAAAGGTTTGAATTTTGACAGTTTGCATTTTGCTTTTGTTTACTTTAAGAAAATTCGTGAAATTAAAGTTGATGTCATTAGAATTTCTATGCCTCAATTTGACGATTTTTTCAAAATTCAAAACGTTCAAATTTTCATTATAGTTTTACATCCAAAACTTGTTGGATCACCCTGTAATAAGACCGATGCCAAATTGTCAAAAGCAGAATGACAAATCAAATATTCTAAATCTGATTCAAATTCCTTTACAGCCAAATTTGACGCACGATGACGCAACGTTATGTGCAAAGAAAAACCTTCCAATTTCCATTGAAAAACTCACGTGTTTTGCCAGAAATTCTTTGGACTACAAGTTAGATGTCGCAATCAGACTGATGCAGCATTCACTTAAAAAAACAGGATTGTAAAAGTCTGCGAAAAATATTCCAAAAGACACACCTTTGAAACACCTTTTTAAAAATCAAATTCTTACCTTCAAAGAACTCTTTGTCTGATCCTTTTACAAATAAAAAATCCACAAAAAATCCAGTTGAACTGAGTGGAATATTTGGCGAACTGATTCACTGAATGATGCAGCTCCTCAGCTGGTTCTGCTCGGTTTAGGGCGGTGGCACCTGCGCGCGCTTAAAGTGCGCGCGCACACAGGCAGACACATGTGCAAAGCCGCGTATTTCCCAACCATCTTTGGGCAGCAGCAGCCAAAGTGAAGCTGAGATATCATGAGCTGCTCCCTTCAGTCCTGTCCCCCCATCAAAATTCTTCCATTTTAGCCTTTGGCGTAATTTTCTGGGGGTCAATTCAGTAAAACAGGTCAGAGCATTCCTGTGCTTAGGGGATGATGCAGGGGGCGAAAGTGAGAGGGAATGTATTGCAATATTTGGAAGGACGCTAAATGTGAAATCTCAATTTATTGGAATAAATAACTTTTTTCTTTTGCAGATAATTTCAGAAATAAGTTCGAATTTTCGCGTTAAAAAAAGTTCAACAATTTGTAATCGTCTAGAGTCGAGTAGAAATCTCCAATAAAGTAAATACAATCTTGCCCCTCGTAAAAATGGTTTATGGGACAAGGAATGACGTCAGAAGAAGTCAGAACTTCAGAAGATGGGGATTTTTTGCGGGAATGTACGGAATGTACCGGAAAAAGGGTCACGAAATTCTTTACATATAAGTTGTCGCAGTTGTGATACAGGCAGTTCATCCGACTTTTGCGGTCTTACCGGCCACACACCGGTCCAATCATGGACTGTCAAAGGATTCAGATGGTTCTAACCATTGCATTCTTCTCTATGCTCTCACTGCTGGCATCAACCAGAAATTTGCCTGAAAGCCTGACTGGAACATGCACTTGCACGGTCAATGTTTCCAATCAAGAGGTGACTTACATCAATGATTGCACACATCGTTTTGAACCTTCACATGAAGTTCTTGTCATGCCTTTGCATCCTGGAACTGGAAGTCCAAGAGTCAAAGCTCACTGTATCTGCCATTGCGATCTAAATCTTAGTGGAGGAAGCTTTTACTAAACTAAGAATGACATTGACCCACCACTCTCGTTTTGTTGTAAAATTGATCTCTTATGGTTGTAATTCATGAAATAAAGTACTCTGCACTACACGTAAATACACGGCTATTTATTACCATTTTACTATTTCTATGAAGTAAAATTACTGTAGATTGAGTAAAGAACCTAGATTTGCTAACGATTTTGGTGCCTCCCAAAAACTGTACTAACTTAGGACTCTACTGATAGAAGGGTAACAAACTAAATACTTTTCAGTTCCCATGCATAGGTATGTTGGTCAGATTGGATAGGAGGGGGATGATGATGATTAAGGAGAAATTGAGGCTACTACTTACAATTTGGTGGAGCTGAAGAGGGCGAGAGAGGGGCGTTTCAAAAGGAGAGGAGAGGCACGTGGATTGTCCATGGAGCTTGATAAAGGTGTGATGCATGTTGATAAGTAATGCATGGCTTGCCAATTTGGTTAATCAACTTCATAATTCATGACAAGACATAATGTTGCGAAAATGCACCTCATTGCTCAATTTCTTCATCAATGAATGACTTTTGGTTTCTAATTTAAAAAATGGGTTTCACTATGTTTAAAAATGATCGACAAAGTCTCATTTTACGACATTGATGTGAGTTACGTTTATTTTCATAGTCAAGATATTTGAATTTTCGATGAATTTATGAGTGAAAGAAGTTGAAGCAAGTAAAGTAAGTGACAATATGTAATCAAGGGAGACGTCCAATATCATAAAGAATCTGATAAAGTTAGTCACAAGTGACTAACTTTTCAGGGTTCTTAGACCTTGGTACATAGCTAGTTTGTAAGTAGTTTTTGACCTTTTGGTCTACCTTCACGTTTTTCTCAATCACAAAATACATGAGGACATCCTTCTTGTAGAACTTGTTAAAGAAACAACAAAGAAATCCTTAGAAAGAAAGGGTTCTAAATCAATGTCTTTCTACCCCCTTTTTACTTAAAGATTAATCAGTTGCTTTTAAACCCTTTTCATTGCTCTAGAAAATGACCCATAATTACGTAAAGTGGGTTTGAAAAACAGTGAAAACAAGTCTGGAAAAAGGAAATTTTCTAAATAAAAAAAAAATGGAAAACCAGACAATTTTATGTTTTATTATAGACTTTGTCTGGATGAAAAATTCCAAATGATCATCTGGTCTTCATGGTTTAAACCGTAGGCCATTCAAAAATATGAGTTCTTTTTAAGAGACAATTGTAATAATGTCTGGCAGGTTTTGACCCTGTTCTGCGAAATGAGCGTGCGGGCCTGAGAGCAGATATGTCCTCTCATAAAAGACACACGACTCTACTGCGGACCTTCCTTTACTTCAAAATGAGTTTGTTGTAATGTCATGAAAAACCTCTATTTTGTTGTCAACGCATCATTACAATGTCAAGACTTGTCTTCGTATGTATCAACAACGCACCGCCGGATTATCATCAGCTGCATCTCGTAAAAAAGCCATTTTATCAATACATAATCTTGGTACTACATACATTCCTCCTTTACTGTATGACATTATCATCATAAGGAAGAACCAGAAACAAATAAAATCTGACTCAGAAGCCTCAAAAACAATGGCGATGCATAAACACGGTTATTGTGGTTACAAAGACCACATATTGTAAAAACACATATGCATAATTTTTAAACACTTTTGAACATAATCACAGCGTTTGAAAATGACCAAAACTGGACTTTTGAATATATAGAGGTCCTACTTTTTGTGAACTTTTTGAAGTTGTTTGTCAAGAAGTGGCCAATTCAAAGTACAGTCTAGTTTTTTTGTGGCAGCAGCGTTACTAGTGGCAGTTGGCACTTCCTATTTTAAAAGCGTTGGTGTACATAGTCTAGATAGGGCATCAGCAGCAGTCGAGTAGCGCATCGCAATCGGCGACGGTATACTAAACGAGAGATGCAGCAAGTTTTGAACTTCAAGGTCGTCGTGAGGAGCAGGGTTCCTGGCTTCTTAATAACCGTAGGGGAGCTTAACAGCTTGGGAATCAGACAACAGCACCACTACTGAAACCGTTACCTGTAGAGTATATAGAAAATTATAAGCCACACCATTATAACTCAACGCTTTTAAAGTCGTAAAGTATGTAATGTCAAGTAGTGTTAAAACACTGTTTCCTCATTTCAATTGTTTGCAAAAAGTCTACATTGCAATTATACAGGGTGGATTGGAATTTGGCAAAAAATGTATCAAAATTACAAAAAACGGAAAATTCGTGAGAGTTTGTTTACATGCAATTTGACGAAATTTTTGACACCTTGTATCTTCAATGCATACAGGAAAATATTTTTAAAAAGTAAGAAAATCCGAAAGATAGAAAAGTGCAAATGGCTCAAATGGATTATCTTACGGTTGGTGAAAATCTCATAACGCATTCCAGACATATTTTATCTTTTGAGTGCCTAAGATGATCTACTTATTTTCAAAGCACCCACGAAAAACATTTTTGAGTGCAAAATGATTTATCAAAAGATAATTGAAGCTCACCATCATCACCAAAAAGGTCATGATCCTTTGTCTACTATACTACAATCTTCTCCTTTAGGCTTTAAAAGGCCTTTGACAAACACAATGATGCACTACTACCAACCCCTACCTAACCTGCAATATATTCGTGCTTAGATCCATCCTACTATGAAATATTTCTTCTTTGATATCACATCATCTGTTTTGCAAAGCGCTTGCCCTAGAGTGCATTTTTCAACCAGATCAATCTTATGCAAAGGTGAAGCAAAAATTGGCAGAAATGGCTAAAAATGAGTCTATGTTGTAAATTGTTGGAATGTTTATTTCTTCTAAAAAATAAGACATTTTGCTCTTGCTTTGGGACTTTGAGAATTATTTTTCATTTATTGCGTACTTTGCTTTGTTTAAGGGGCTTAGTGTCAATACTTGTCAAAGTTTATTGACAAAACATTAGACAATTGACTGATCATCTAGGCATGTGGACATAATGAAACTTTTCTAACATTCTCGTTAGTTTCTGTCATGGTTGTAAACTTTTAATGACATCCGGATGGTCCGGATTACTATTTACTTACCTGGATTATTTGACTTCCTCGTCTTACAGTTTCACTTCCCTTGAGAATTGAGATGAATCTTTTTTTGTTCTTCATTCAAGTCTTCGACTTTCCGTCTTTCCCTAAGGCTCAGAAATTCAATAAGCCAAAATTGTGAAATTCAACACAAATTAGTTTACAAAATTGTTGAGCTACATAGCATCGCTACCCAATTATTTTTCTACACTGGATACTATGTATGTATGTGTCTGTCTGAGATAAATTCAAATACAGATTACAGACGTTACAGATAAGTCATTACAGAAGTTTGACAGAAGTCAGAAAGTAACGTAGGAGTCAAATAATTATAAGAGCAACTGCAACTTTTTACAATGACAACACAAATAAGCTCAGCCACTTGACTAATGTCTAATTAACATTGATGATCCTGAATGTGTCAAGCCTAAGTCAAGCCAAATCTGTTGTTGACAGACTGCTGAAGGACGAACTGGAAAGCTCTTAGAAAAATAACGAGGAAGAGATCCACAAGCCTCATTAGTTTCATCTCCAGACCTCGAGTATGCTTGTTACTATGTTTGAAACTTTTGAAAAAGAAAGTTGTTGCAATTGCAAAAGTTTCTTATTAGCACTTTGTTTTTGTTAGCACAACCTCAAGTATGGACTTCGACAACATTAGGTACAGTACATGAGCAAACCTCCAATGTAAGCTTTTAATTAACCTTATGTGTTTTGTGTAGTTTTTTGTACAATATGGAAACGTTTGTACAAAAGGCCTCTTTGTCGGCTACTCGTCAAGTTAGCGGGCTTTTACTCTTCAGTTTGCGTTGCCTCAATGAAACTCTCTACTGCTCTTCGCCGCTTTTCTACTCTTAAAGCCGCTTTCTCATAGAGTCTCAGGAGAAAAACAGTTCCTACGAAACAGTCAAAGTCATCACCACCCACCCATTAGTAAATCTTGAGAGAATCTGGATTCCTGACAAGGTAAGTAACTTCTTACTTATGTAGATAGTTAATAGTTATGCTATAATATGCATGACACAATGAATGAAAATGTATTTATTATGACTTTTTCTCTACCTTTTTTAACAAGCCATATTGTGAAAGCATCATACATAAGTTATGAAGATACACCAGATACACCTGTTTTGAAATCTTTTACCTTGTTTCTTTCCTTCTTTTTTTAAGTAGGCAGCTGTTTGTGAAGATACACCTGTATTGAAATATTTTACCTTGTTTCTTACCTACTTAGAAAAGTAGGCAGTTGTTATTGCTTTGCAGACTTGCAGTACACTTTAGTATGTACGTTAGGTACTTCAAGGTAACTAGAAACAGTTTTCGTAATTCACTTTTAGAAGTCTCGTTTTACACAATGGTAACTTGTTTCGAAGTAAAAATAAGACTGAAAATGCTTTTCAGGTCTATGACCGCGATTAAAATCATATTCTCAAGACAAATGTCATTTTTCAAGCGCGAAAAAGACTTCGACCAAGAGGACCAAAATCGCATTTTCTATTTGCCCCAAACACTAGAATCTTTAGCTGCACTGGCTGCACTTTCAAATACTATTTGACTTTATGAGATTAATGAATAATTTAGAAGTGAAACATTTCGGGTTTATATGCAATTAGATTTTTAGACCTAGCTATTTTTTTTATGTTGAGTGTTGCGTATGTGGAAAAATGCCCTCATCCCTCATAAACTAGACAGCAGACAAGGCAATGAATCTCCATTCATAAAAAAATATGTCATTGCAATGTTAACATATCTTCGTAAAAAACTTGCGACTACCTGATTACGGAATGCAATTCATTGAGAGTAAGGATTGTTGATTGATTTTTAGATAGCGTGCGTGACTCCTGAGAGAATTGGGATGTTGGGATTAGGTTTGTTTTCCAATTAGATCCGCAGCTTATTTGGGCTTTTTCCTGGTTTTCTACACGTTTCCTTCTCTTTTTAGGTACCAACATGGACCTAGGTGACTTGGCTGACTTGGCAGACTTGGACTTTAGTGTCCTGGAGTCCTTCAAGGGTTTCAAAGACTTCAAACCAAAGAATACGTCAGAACCAAAGTTCAGTGTACCATCAGCTTTTCCTGGCGCTCATATGGGAGCCAATATCAACATGGATAACATTTTAGACCATTTTAAATCACTAAACCACTCTTCGATAGGTAGTGTTCAACTTTAAATTCACTTTAATGTCAATTATGTACGTTAGCTAGCGTTATTATTACTAAAACCTTATTTCAGACAACCAAGATCATCAAATGGTACCTGATCAAGATTTCTCAAATATAAGCTTGGACCATGGATTAGATGACACAATCAAGTCCATGTTAGACGACTTTCGAACCAGTTTAGACTCTTCTGGAGAGATCAAACGTAGTGTTTTCTACTCCCTTTTGGTCATTTACATTTTGGCAATTATCGTTGGATTTTGCGGGAATCTACTGATCGTGACAGCTGTTCTAGGACGCAAACGAATGCGTACAGCCAGAAATGTATTCATAGTTACACTTGCCATATCTGACACCACACTTTGTATCTTTACGATGCCCTTCACACTATGGGAGGTAAGAAATACGTACACAAACTTTCTTCCTAATGTGTCTATAAACACACTGTGCAATATGCATACGTACTGCATAAGTAGGCCTACTTTCTAAGTAGCTTTCCAATGTTTTGACAATGAAAGGTATGTTGGCCTGCCAAGGCCAACATATGATTATTATTAAGCAGAAGAAAGGATATAAGTAATGTGAGTGATAAGGTCTCTCATGTGTAATTTCATGGTCGGTTTCTCAGACAGCAAAACATGTTATGATCGAAAGGATGATTGCGTAGAATCTGCTGACTAAGGGACAAGTCATTTACTTTTACCAGAACTGGTTATGAAGGAAACTTGTTATTGCTCAAAAAGAGCTATCTTAGGCCTTACAGAATACAGATACAACACAGGTGTACTATCCTGACAGTTGTCACAAATGGTCACAAAGAAAAGTCATTTTGGATGGAATGCCTTTCCTTTCCGTTACTGATGAAGTAATGGACATTTGGTCAGTTGGCCATCTTCTGTAAGATACATCCGGATGATATATTTTTTCATCGGATTACTCTGACAGAAAAATGTATTGTTTTGTACTGGAGCCTTTAATGGAGCTTTTAGGCTTCCTGGGAAAGATACAACTAGGTAAAATATAGGAAGAACATGTTTGCGTGTTGACAATCCATCATTGATCTTTTGCCTTAGTGTTTGTGTATCATTCGGTACAAACATTAAGCAAATGGACGTTAACGGGAGGCTATGCAATACTTTATCATTGTTTACTTGTACATCTTGCACTCAGATACCTAAAAGTAGTCCTCAAATACAGAGATGTATCCACTTTAGTATTCATGTAAGTAGGGAATTTTCGGAAAAGCATCTTGGATACCTAGAAATACTGGAAATACTTTTGGTTTATATCCAAGCAAAGATTGTTTAAAAATGGTTAATTTGTATTGGATACAAACATGTACGTATTTTCTTTTTTACTTACAGATTCTTTATCGGCAATGGCCCTTGGGACGCGAAACAGAGTGGCTATGCCGATTAGCCAAGAGCTATCAAACAACACCAATGTTTATGTCCTCCTTCTCCATCATGGCCATTGCTTTAGACCGCTACCGATGTATCATGCAACCTGACAAAAGACAATTAACAACAAATGTATCCGTTTTGATCTCGTTAGCTATGGTTATGATAGCTTTTGGAATGTCTGCTCCCTTGATGTTTGGGTCTAATTTAGAAGACTATGTGGACTTCAAGGGGTCCATGGATGGATACTTGGATGATATTCTGATCTGTAATGATGTACGCACTGCAGAAATACGGTACGGATACATATTTGATTATTGTATTGATAAGATAGAGATACATAAACCATGTTCCATACATATATGGTCGACCATGGTCATTTCTGTAAATTATCTCTACATGTTTTTAGGTTACTCTACAACGCTGGTCGCTGTTTTGTCCAATTTGTTATGCCTCTGTCAGTAGTCGTGGGAGTATACATTTCTATCTTCTGGCGTTTACTACATCGCCCTGTCTCTCAACATTCGGAAAATCACCGACGGCGTAGGCGTACAAATATCATGATCATTTCTGTTTCCGTCACTTTTTTCCTATCTTGGCTACCGCTCAATGCTATCAATTTTATGTTGGACCTGAAAAAGGAAGAAATTGCGGTAAGAAAAGCAAGAATCAATCTAGCTTAGTGCACTCAAGCATTTCCAAGGAAGATTCCTTGGATTTTCCACGGGGATAAATGTAACAAAAGCCCATCTTTCATTGTAGATCAATGGTGAATTTGAAGGAATCAATCCCCTAGTTTATGGTCTTTGTGTCATCATGGGTTTAGCCAATGCCTGTATCAATCCCATTCTTTATGGATACCTAAACGAAAGCTTTCGAGAGGAATACAAAAACTTGTTCAAACGTTTGCCATGGATGGAGAATTCTTCAGTTGCTAATAATCAAGCATCAGGCCCTAACAATAACAATGGTAAGAATTGACATTTTGTTTTGAACTCGAAACTTACTTTTTTCGAACAGGTGGTATTCCAAATGGTCAAAGATCTCTGAGTAATCGTTCATTGAAAATGAACAATCCTGGAGAAGAAACAGTTCCTCTCAAAACCTTGCCAGATCATAAACCTTCTAATGGTATTCACAGCAATGATCCCAATGAACCAGTTGAACCAGATGAGAATGATGATTCATTTTTAGATATTTTGAAGAATAACAAACCTAAAGAATCCAATGGCCACTGTATTCAAGCACAAAATAATAGTGATATTAATGGTGAAAAAGTTACTTATGTTTGAAATTACCTCAACTACCATCCTCTTTTGATTTTTATGATCGATATAACCTCTGTGATGATGTATTCATTTGTGATTACACAATAACCAAAGTCCATTAGTTTATATTTGTGCCAAAGCATCTTGTATTTTGTTAGCTCCATAATCCAAAAAGGCCAAAAAGTATTTAGGATGTAATCTCTCCCCAAATACATACTATATCAATGTATCAATGTCTGCAGACCATATGTAATGTAATGTATTGTCTATAACAAGAAAATACACTGTGGAGAATACTGAAGACTTTCTTTTCCGTTGCGATACATTCATACAAAATTGAATGCATAGGAATGAGTGAAAATGACATTTCCTTTTCCCTTATCGACTTTGAGCAGCTTTTGGGAACTTCCTTTCTTGGAGGTCTTGGTGGTTCTATACCAATCAGGGAACAAAACCACATTGTGTAAAGTTCTTTGCAATCAAGCCAAGACGCAATCCTAGAAGCAGAGTAGGAATTCCCACAAGTACATCCTCATTCATTTATCTTTTTTTATCCTTTCTACAACTTTTTTTGTTCCACTACATTTGAAATCATTGGTGGTAGAAATGTTTTTATTTCAACTGATACAATTGGTAGGTGTTGGTTTTGACAAGTCTAAACCCATTTGAGTTGGCCAAGCATTTTGTGAATCTTTTCGTTGGTAGGCAAAGGCACAAAAATGCTTGCCTTGTAAGCGAGCTTGGTCCACAATCAGAAGAGGTTGCTCCTCACCACTCAGAAGGCACTCTGTCAAAAGGAGAGAAAGTCAAAGGTCAAAGGGAGATTATTAGAAAGCCATACTTCAGGCTACTTAATCAATATCTCATGTCCAAAAAGCCAGAAATCTGATTAGCTAGACACTGTTCTTACACACTGCGGCAAAACTCTATTTTTGTTTCAAAAAGTCGATTTTAGATGAATAGTTTTGGCGCAAAATTTCCAATTATGGTTTAGCTAATATCTAAATCTAAATTACCTATTTGAATTTTGTATTTTTGAACACAATATGGAGTTTTTACCAGAGTGTGTACTGTGTCATATAGTAATTGAATTGATACCTTGTCCATCTATGATTGAGTAGAGTGCGTGATCGGTAGGATTAGCCACAGCCATCATGTGAGTCAGCAGAGATTCAACATCTTTAACTTTTCCATTCTCATTTCTCAAGGGTACATTTTTGCTTGCCAGTGTATTTTTCTCAGGCACATACACAGTCAAAATTGGGCTGGATAAACTGCCTTGGCTCGTCGTGCTATTACAGCTTTTTAAGCTGCTGGTGGATACCTGAGGTTGATCCTGAAACAATCTTTTTACAATTTTTTTTTACAAATATTATTTTTTTTTCAATTTTTTGGGGGTGTTACATATTATTTTTTTTTTTGTCTCCAGCAATATAATATGCATGACTAATGATTTTGGAAAGCCAATATGTATGTATTTAGGACACCAAATATTGAATCTTACCACAGTTTTAGATGTTGATGAGGTTGTGTCGGTTATTGGATTCTTTCCAGTTTTGTTGATGTTGATGGCCGAAGAAACGAGTGTCAGATGGTAAGTAGTTTCCCCATTAGCTCTCAGAACTGAAGTAGGTAAAAGGCTCCAGAGAAGTTCCAAATCCACTTCTAACCACTGGAAATCTTTGATTAATGAGGCCAGAAGGAGACAAAACTTTTCGTCTTTATCACCCTCATCCACCTGTAAGAAACATGTAGAAAATGATCAAAATTGTAAAATACATTGAAAATGCAATACTTACAGCATTGCTTACAACCTTGATACCAGTCAACAAATGTGCCAATTTATCTAAGGGTGACAATGTATCTTTCACTTGTCTCATACAATCTTCAAATGCCATTTTGTCTCTAGCGTTCTTCAATTTGTAACTGTCTTCACTTTCCTCTGTAATTGTATTCAAGGCTGATACAGTCTTGTTTTCAATGCTTTGCAGATGTTGTCGAAGTGATTGCCTCAAATAGTCTGTCAAGGGGCCAATAATCAAAGTATTCATGCTTTCTTCCAATAAGAGATCAACATTGAGAAATTGGTCAGAATTTAACTTTGTTCTTTCTTCACTAATCATTACATGTAAGTCACCTTCACCATGTCTGATCAGATAATTTTTCATTCCATTCATAAATTGTCTGACATTTCTTAAAGTGCTGAGAATATGCTGAGCATGGACTTGCTTGGTACACTCAAGGAACTGAGACACCATTTTGCCAAATAACCATTTGTCACAATTCAATTCAGACTGGATGTAATCCTTGATTTTTTGCTGGGTTTCAGATAACTGAGATGATTTTGAGTACTGCTGAGATTCTGCTGAGTTTGTATCCAATGTTCCCATTTCTGACTCATAAACTGAGTCTTTATCTTCAGACTTTTCTTCTGACTGAGTTTTCTTGATTTTGTTTGTCTCAGTAAAACTCAGTGTTGAGTCTAAACCTGAGTCGATTTGTTTTGAAGTCTCAGTAGTTGACTCTTCCGCAGTATTAGTCTCCTCAGTTTTGTTGAGAAATTCCCAAGAACTGCTATCGATTTGCCAACTTTGTTTGGAAATGGGTTTAATGTATCGACTCAGCACTGCACTCAGTCTTTTTGTCTCATTATGTCTACCACTCAGTTTTCCAGGACCGCTTTGCATCAGGTAACTGTGACTCCTTCTTTGTAATATCTTTTCTTCTCTGTTCAAGATAGGTACACCTGGAAAAAATTTAAAATTAGGAAACTTTGAATTTTCGCGCCAAAAATATTTGTTACTTGTATCAGATATAGTTGCTCGTTTCCTTCTTTTAGGACTTTGCGTTGGACTACTTTTTGCGGGCATGACTAATTTTTTTCCAGCTTCTTCATAAATGGCTTCCTCATTTTGGTCAGCATTGGGATCATAATCCGGATTCCCATCAGAAATCCTTGTATCCGTGGCTTTTTCCAAAGCATCCAAAGGATCAGAATAAATGACTTCAGTATATTCAGAATTCTCATCACTGAATACCAAAGATTCTGTGGAACTTTTCAAACTGGATGAACTAAAATAAGGAGGAAAATTAAAGTTTGAAAATTGAAGTGAAATGCTGAACATTACCTATTACTCATGGAATCTAAACTACTCGAAGTTCGAGGTTGAGTGGTATTTGTAGGTGAACTACATTGTGAACTCAATTCATTGTCTTGTAATTTGGAAGCAATGTAAGCTTTGAATTGGATCTCTGATTCTGCTGGAGACAAGCATCGTTCATTTGTAGAATCTTTTCTTCGTTGTTGAGTTGTAGCATCCCAAATATCCTCGTAATCCGACATTTTATCCGCTATGGAACTCCGATAATAACTGTACCTGAAACAAGCAGATTTTCGACAAAATTAGTTTGGTCAGTCTAAAAGCACACTGTACACTATCACCTTCAATTGAGTACACTGTAATGTTCTAAAGAATCTAGTTTCCACCCATTTGCTCATTTAGACAAAAGAAACGCTGGGATTGACAAGAAGAACAGACAGATCTAGTTCTCTGCCAGTAACCAAAAACCAGCTGCTACTGTGAATAATGAATGTTCCAAAGCACAGTCATTCACTCGTGACAGAACCTCTAATGGATGGAGATTTGACAAGACAGACTGCCTTTTAATTAACTGGATACTCTAGTCTCCCTAATAGCCGTGTAGGGCCTAATAAACGTGACCTAGGGAAAATCAGCAAAAACCCAAAATCGTGTAGGTGCCTAATAATCGTGACCTAGGGAATTTTCCATTTTCACCTATAATTATCAAAAATGGAAGGAAACCCATAGAATCATAATAGTTAAAAAATAAAGAAAATGTCCATATTGATAATCAATTTTGAGCATTGTAATTATTAGAAAAATGTCCATAATAAACATAACATTTTTCCAAAAAGTTTCCTTTGTCAAAAATTTTTTGGAGCGCCTCGGCTTTTTACAGATTTCCAAAAAACGTGTAGGTCCCTAATAAGAGCGTGCGTCAGGGAAAACTAGCCAAAAACAAGTTGCGTGCTAGCACGGCTATTAGGGAGACTAGAGTATTGCTTAGTACATATGTACAGTGTACTTTCTAATTTGTCGCTTCTAAGGACAAAATACTCTAATAATACTAATAAACCTGGTGTCTCAGCAAGTTTTGGATTGCTTTACATTTCTGTACAATATCAATTGTTCCAATACATATATTAGGGGCCAAAAAGTATAGGATTGTTCGTGCATGGGTAATTACACTGAGAAAACGACAAGAAAGCAGGACTTTCATGGTCCTGGGATTGCTTGCGGCCTAACTAGGATTTTTCTGACTTATAGTAGAACACGCAAAGATACTCTTGATTTTTTTCCAACTCAAATTAACATTTTCATTTCACCTAACTAATTTTGACCTAACTCTCACTGGACAGAGCTCTAATATTTTTCTTGGCTCTACCTATCAGCCTCTAGCTCTGGCTGTCCATTGTCCCCAAAGCAAAAAAAAGGCTGATTGATTATGGTCAACCAACACTTTCAGCTTTCACTTTCAGCTTTCTACTTAGCAAGAATTTATAGCTTACCACTGCTTAGTACTGCTAGTAGTACTACTTTCAGTAGTACCAAACATTTCTTCACTCAATTTAGTCCTTAATTGAACTATAGGTTGATTGGATCTCAACATTTCCAACGAATCCATGGTATTGTCTCCATTGCTACTCGTTTTCCTTTGACTTTGAGGAGACAAGGAAATTTCACTGAGTTTTCTGACACGTTGTGGTGATGAAGACACTCTAGGAGGTGGAATGGGTGGACTGGAAGGTGCAGGTGGTTCTTCTTCTAAGTCTTTTAAAGAGGCTTGCAACATATCACTGACTCTTTGTAAACCATTCAAAGTCTCTTCTAAAGTGGCTTCAGTGGCTTCGACTTTGTTTACAGGCTCAGATAGCTTTCTTCGAGGTCTGATGGGAACAGGAGATTTGTTGGATTTCAAACTATTTTCGTTGTTGTTTGATGACATGGGATACTTCCAGAAATCTGTATAAGATACAATTTCACATCAGATTTAAATTATGGATTATGTGAGTGTTTTTTTAAACAGACAAGAAAATCCTGTTTTATGATAAAGCAGCGTGACTTTCTAATATCAAGTTACATAGACTACAAGATTTTGAGCTTTCACTACTTTTGACATTTTAGGGGGGAAACGCTATGCTGTAAATGTCACCTGAGTTGTTCAAATCTAAACATTTAGATTTCAGATTTACCTTTGCCTAGTAAGGCCACAGAAGAGAGGTTTTGCCTTGAATTGGCTTCGCGAAGGCTGGCAGGTAAGGCCAAAATGGAAGGCAACTCATCTCTGAAAATAAACACAGTAAATAATGAAGTAATGATGTCAAAAGGTCAAAAATACACTTTTTTAGAAAGCACTTCCCTTCTTTAGAAAGCTATACTCACTTGGTAGTTGAATAGTGGTAGACTAAAGATAAAACATTGTCAAATTGATGTTCAGAGCATTCCAAACTCAATTTTGTAGGTAAATTTTCAGATTGTTGAATCAGGTAGTGTTCAATTGATTCTTCGGGTAAACCTTTGTCTTCTGTGGATTTCACACTGAGGGCTAATGTATTGTTGTGACTAGATTGTCTTACAATGAAGGCCTGAAATTCACATTGAAAAAAAATTCCATTACTGACAAGTTTCTTGAATGAAACACTCTCTAGAGAAACATAATTCAAAAAAACGTAATACACCAGGTATGTGTGTATGTACTTCAAAGTACAAGAAAGCTCATCTATCATACAAAAAAAAATTCTCTCTGAGAAAAACTCATGAAGTTTTCCTTCTAAACGCAATGTTTAAAAATCAATCAAAAAGTCTCATAAAAATTCAAATATTTCAAAAAACGCCACCCAAATACTCAGTCTAAACACTAAATGGCATGAAATGAACAATGAACATTCAAATGAGACATTTTTGATGATTTTCAAACACTGTAATCAAAAGAGAAATGTTTTGATGTATGTATTTTGAATACAAATGAATGTATTTTTAGAATTTGTACCCCAGATTCTTTTCCAGCCAACAATTCTTCCACTTCATCCCGATTGACTCGAGGTTGAAACCAAATGGAATGAGTTCGAATCAGGCGTTCTAGACATGTCATATCATAGTTCGTAGAGCCAGGAGTGGAGGTTTTTCTGGAAGGTCGAACGGGTTTCGTGTTTCCACCTTTACGGAGTCGTGGTCTTCTGGCTGGAGGAGACCTAACAGGACTAGACTCTTCTTCATCACTACTACTTGAGGAAGCTGCAGAGGGCAAGGATTCAGCCTGCAAAGGAATGATAAATTATTGTGTGCATCTGATGTATTCATAATGTATACAGTATCAACAACTATATTTTATCCACCAAATCCTGACTTATTGACATTAAAGGTGCACCTTACTCACAGTGTTTGAAAATTACCCAAAAAGTCTGATTTTACAGTCAGAATGGCATCAAAACATTTTAGTTGATTTTCAAATACTGTATTTGTACATGATTTTTGTGTATTTCATGTAAAGAAATGTCATACAGGAATGGACAATTGAAGTGATCCTATCCTTACATAGTATATCATCAATCAATACTCTAAAAGTACCTTTGTGTAACCTCTGAAACGACAAGTGTTAACCATATTTTTTTAACTGCATTTTCATGTGCAGTTTTGATGCAAAGTTGCACATGTGAAAAGTGTGATATTTGCATACTGATAAACTTTTGCTTATGAACCATGCTCAGGCTAAAGTGTCACTCGAGTGGGAACAATCATCCTGAATGGTTTTCACATTAATCCTTTTGGCACTTTGTGTCTCTTCCAATGCTAATCCAGCAGCTCCAGCTCCACCAAGTTATCCACTTCCACCTCCCGAAGGTCAATGTCCCAATGATTGGTGGAGCTATGCTGGAGACTTGTGTATTCAGTAAACCAAAATAATTTTTAAAAGTCTTCCAATTTTTTAAAGCCTTCTTTAATAGACTTGATCATGAACCCGATGATTTTGAAGGAGCATTGTGGCATTGCCAACATTGGGAAGACCATACAGCTGAAATTCAAGAGTTTTTGCTCACCAATGAAGATTGGAGCCTTTTGCTGACTGTTGAAAGACTAAATTACCTTAACACTCTGGCTAAAAGACCATTCAACCATAAGATCTGGTTAAATGCCATTTGGTTTCAATCTAAATGGTATCAAATTGTTAGGTATCACCATAGAAAGAGTTACAGAGAACATATTGAAGATGGTGATGCAGTCGTGATCCCACCTGCTGAGATCAATAGATTGTCGCTTGAAGACACACATTTCAGTGATGGAGACAATTTAGTTTACAATCCTGAGAACGATTCAGTTTTCAAAAGATGGAAGGGATCCAAGAGCAGGTTCTCCTATGTCTGCACCCACAGGAAAGAACACAAGGACTTGATCAATGTCGATGTTCAAGTTGTGGATGAAAATGATGCTCCCTTGCCTGCTTTCCTTTGGGTTGAAGACAAGAGTGGAACTTGGTTAATCGGTAACAATGGAGAGTATCAATTTCCAGACGTTGAAATTGGAACTGAATTTCGCTTTACTGCTGGGTTTTCACCCATTCCAAATGAACTTGCACACAAAGATGTCATTGTTGAACCTGGCATAGGACTAATCAAGGTTCAATTGAGATCTGGCAAGGTAATAAGACAAAAGATAATCAAAACTTTGAAATATTCAATTTCATTTTCTTCCAGGTTAAAGTTCAGTTTTGTGTTATTGATGATAATGGAGATCCAGTAGAAGGTGCAATGGTTGCAATTAATGGTGGGGCTCCAGTTGGAACTGATTCTGCTGGTTTAATTCCACCCACCACTGAAGCCTTTCCTTGTGCCACTATTTTGAATTATGTAGTTGATGGGCCCGTGAATCCCGACACTAACCTTCCTATTTTCTTCCAAGTTACTGGCAAATATGTAGTTCCTAAAACCTCGCTTGTAGAAGTTCTTGAAACAATTCCTTTGACACCAACACCACTTGTAAGAACTACTCATTTTAAAGTTAGATTACAAATATTTTGATCAAGTTTTTTTAGCCCGTCTACAAAGATCTTGAAAACTGTTATGATGGCACTGATCCTGAGCCTGATTGGAAAATTTACATCATTGAGATAGTCACTCCAGGAGTAGATGAAGCAGGATGTAAAATAGCATGTGATGCCAACCCAGATTGTGATTACATTGCAACTTCTGTCATTCTTCCACCTGCTGATTGCATACCTGCTGATTGTCCTCCCACCGAATATTTTTGTTATCTTGCAAGCTACAATGGACCAGATCCAGCAACTCCAATCCCTCCTACTGATATCACTGCAACCCAACCTAAGTATTCTTATAATGCTGGTATTGCTGCAAGTGTCAATGAAGCCTTTGAAGCCATTTCCAAATTCAGTTCAATTGTTGCTGTCCATTATGAGATTTTCAGAGGCTTAGCAAGAGACAAGACTGATTGTGCAATCAGATGCCTGGTATCTTGCGAAATCCCAGAATTGGATTGTGATTATTACATCTACAATGAAGTCAATCAAGAGTGTATTATGGGTAACATAGTTTATAGCACTGCAACTGGAATTCCACCAACTACACCAGATGAATATCTCCATGACGACCGTCCTTTGACTGTTATCAATTATAAGAAAGCTGAGATCCCAAGAATTGAATCGCAATTGCTTAATGGTTTTACAGCAGAAACTTGCCCAAATAACCTGGTGGTAATTGAAGATTCTACCAATCTAGATGTTAATGATGGTTTAACTCCTTGTAAATATGCAATTTACAACAATCTTGGTGGCAAGGTCAAGATAACTCTGGGAAGCACTTGGGCACAGGTAATTATCTTAGTTTTCTTTTCATGTAACTAAATTGTAAAAATAATATTTTGCTATGCAAAACCAGAGTACTCCAGTAACGGTTACCATTGGAAGACAAGTCACTGGTGTCACTATATGTTCATTGTCTTCAGCTAATGCAGAATGTGTATGGAGTGATGCTGTAGCTATCGTAACTGGTTTTGGAGATGGAGGTGTACCAGACACTGATACTGCTGTAATATCTTACACAGCACCTCCACCTCCACCAAGTGGCTAGAGGTTTGCAAATTGCAAGGTCCACTTCAAAATCAAGGCTTCTTTTGACAATTGTTTAAATTGAGCTTTCTTTGAACAAATAAATGACCTTGAAGTCTTGGTACAAAATGTACCAAGCAACAGTCTATAGCTTCTTGTGGATCACTTCAATCGTTCGTCCCTTTACATTCATGCATGCAAAATTAGATAGGTGTATGTATTACCTTTCTATCACCAGGAATTCGATCACCAAAAATCGAAACTTTGGGGCTGGCTGCATCCTTGTCTGCCACCTCTTGGGACTCGACTTTGAAGACTTCCATCCTGTAAGAAATATAAAAGAGTTTGATTATTTCAAAATTCAGCAAATTGCAGTGTTTAGTTTTCTAATGAAATATGCAGAAGAAGTAGTAAAACATGTGAATTGATTGCTTTGGCCGCAAAGCAAGCAAATCGAATGTACCAAATCTGTGTCGAATTAATTCTAAATCAACAAAGTAGGAGAAATGAAACGTCAAGTAGCAAAAGAAGGTATGTACTAGGAACCATGGATACCAGAAACAGTTTGAATAGGTTCCAGTCTTGTAAAGATTTGCAAAAAGTATGAACCTTATTTGGGCATTAATACTTTTCCTAAACATTTTATTTGTGCTTGGTCAAAATGGAAGAGGATTTATCAAGACAAATGCCAATTTGTTTGATGAGATTCACAGCAGCAATGAACCTAAAACCTTAATTGAGTGTTGTGGGCATTGTGGAACGTTTCAGACTTGTCAAGGAGTAACATTTGATGGAAATACTTGCACTGCTATCAACAATGTGATTCCTAACTTTAGTGCTAGATATGACGAAGTAGCTTGGATTGATGCAGAGCTTTTCAAACAGACCAAGAAACTTTTGATTTTTGGTGGTTCAAAAGATCAAACTGAAGTTATCAACCTAGCATTTAAATCTTCTCATATCTTGCCCATGACAACTCAGATGAGCAAGAGCATTGGGGATAAAATATCTGATACTGAAGCAATGATTTGTGATTCAATGAAAGACATTGCTGGAAATTGTCAATTTTTTGAGATTGCAAAACCCCAAGAAGCAACTATGTTAGATGGAGTTGTTTCAGAAGACAGAACATCTGCTTTAGCAATTGGTATTCCAGAGTTAGAGGGCCTCTGGATTGTCGGAGGCCAAAGTACAAGAAGTACAGAAATCATTACAAAAACAGGTACTCAACCTGGTCCACAAACTCCTAAGCAAAATATCCGAAGATCGTGCATGGTAAGGATTAATTCGACAACTTATTTCATGATGGGAGGAGCGCGAACATCAACAAAAAAGAATTCATGGTTTTGTCATATGACAGCTGAAGATCCACAAGATTGGCGTTGGATCAATGGACCGGATTTACAAGATCAAAGAGAAAGTCATGGATGCATATCTTGGCATATTAATGATAAAGTAGTTCCTGTTGTAATTGGTGGAACTGAAAAAACATCATCTGAATTCTTGGACCTGGATACAAATGAATGGTATTATGGACCAAGCCTAGACTTCGTCCTAGAAGTTCCAGGCATTGCTGAGATTTCCAATAAGAATCGAAATGAAATTTTCTTGTTTGGTGGGAAAAATGGAAGTAACCAAGAAACATTGAATCTAATTTACAAGCTGAAATGTGATGATCAGAATCAAATCAACACTTGTCATTGGTTCCAAATGGCACAACAATTACAAATAAACCGAAAATCAGGCATAGTTATTCAAATATGAATATAGAAAATTACTTTCTATTCATTTCACTTTTCTTTCTAAACAACAATCAATTTTGTTCTCAACTTACATAGTACGTAATACGTATTGTTTTGGTCAAGCTATCTTGACAAAGAAGTAATAAATGAGTTGTCGCACTGAACGATTGTGTTAAAATAATTTCAGCCAAACAAAGGTGTATTATATGAAATGTCAAACAAAACAAAAGAAGCTAACAAAATAGAGACTAGAAACCATGAATACCCGAAACAGTTTCAATAAGCCCCAGTCAAGCAAAGGTTCGCAAAAAGCATGGATCAGATTGGGGCTTTAGTACTTCTTCTTTTAAACACCTTGTTTGTGCTTGGTCAAAATGGAAGAGGATTTATCAAGACAAATGTCATTTTGTTTGATGAGATTCACAGCAGCAATGAACCTAAAACCTTGATCGAATGTTGTGGATTTTGTGGAATTTTAGATTCTTGCCAAGGAGTAACATTTGATGGAAATACTTGCACTGCTATCAACAATGTGATTCCTAACTTTCGTGCTAGATATGACGAAGTAGCTTGGATTGATACAGAGCTTTTCAAACAGACCAAAAAACTTTTGATTTTTAGTGGTTCAAAAGATCAAACTGAAGTTATTGACCTAGCATTTGAATCTTCTCATATCTTGCCCAAGACAATTCGTTTAGGCATTGGGGATAAAATATCTGATACTCAAGCAATGATTTGTGATTCAATGAATGACAATGCTGGAAATTGTCAATATTTTGAGATCTCAAAACACCAAGAAGCAACTAT
Source organism: Oithona nana (assembly GCA_900157175.1). Classification (NCBI taxonomy): domain Eukaryota; kingdom Metazoa; phylum Arthropoda; class Copepoda; order Cyclopoida; family Oithonidae; genus Oithona; species Oithona nana. Next base: position 247,379 of record LT727895.1, read on the forward strand.
ATTAGATGGAGTTTATTCTGAAGAAAGAGCATATGCTAGAGCAATTGGTATTCCAAAGTTAGAAGGACTTTGGATTGTAGGGGGCGAAGGCTCAAGTTCCTCTGAAATCATAACCAAGACAGGCACTCAACCTGGTCCCCCAGCTCCAATTGCAGACCTTCAAAGTTCATGCTTAGTAAGGATCAATTCAAGCACTGTTTTCATGATTGGAGGATCAAGTGCCTGGAGGAAGACATGGTATTGTCACCACATTGAATCTGAAGATTCCCAAAAATGGCATTGGATCAATGGACCTGATTTAAAAGATGGGAGAGTGCAACATGCATGTATTGTTTGGCATGTCAATGATAAGATTGTTGTTGCTGCAATTGGTGGAAATGGACTCAAATCAACTGAATTCTTGGACATTGAGAACAATGAGTGGTTGTATGGACCTAGCTTAGACTTTCATGTAAAGTTACCTGGAACTGCTGAGATTTCTTATAATAATGTATATGAAATCTTCTTGTTTGGTGGGAATAGACATGACACAAAAATGACACGAATTTACAAGCTGAAATGTGGTGATCAAAACCAGCTTAGTACTTGTCATTGGTTTAGAATGGCACACAAATTACAGCTCGCTCGATCAATGGGGATTGTGATACAAATCTGACTCTTTACTAATAGTACATATCGTACATATACATACTTTACAACACACTTTACTCCTTAAAATTGCCTAATTCTATTCACTCGTATGTTATTGTATCTGGTGGATGGTTGCATAAAGGAATGAGAAATGAGTTGTCATCAATTAGCTAACCCTTTTTGTAATTAGAGTTTTACACTTCACACCAACTTTTTTGTTCAGTCACGCAAGAGATTTCCCTACAGTATGGACATATTTTGGTTACTTTTACTTTGCCACTTATGCATTGTCAGTGGTAATCTGCAAGCAAAAGGATTCATCAAATCAACTGCCTTATACTTTGATGAAATCCAAAGTAGCAACCAACCAAAAACTCTGGTTGAATGTTGTGGATTTTGTGGAATTATTGACTCATGTCAAGGTGTAAAGTTCGATGGAAATACTTGCATTGCTATCAATAATGTATTACCAACTTTTCGAGCTGTAAAAGAAAACCATGCTTGGCTTGATTTTGAGCTTTTCAAGAAAAGCAAAAAACTAATTTTATTCAGTGGATCAAAGAGTCAAACAGAAATCATTGATTTATCTTTTGAATCATCTCACATTTTACCAGACACCTTTACTGGAGCAATTGGCGATAAAATATCTGATACTGAAACAATGATTTGTGATGTATCCAATGCTCTTAGTTGTAGATATTTCACACCTGAAAGACACCATGAATATACCAGACTTGATCAAGTCTTAGCTGTGTCAAGAAGAAAGGCTGCTGTCATTGGTTTACCAGAAATGGAAGGGCTTTGGATTGTTGGAGGTGAAAATACAGACAGTACTGTAATCATTACAAAAACAGGTTCACAGCCTGGTCCACCATCCCCAATTCCAGACACCAAAAAACATTGCTTGGTTAGGATTAATTCAACAACTATTTTCTCAATCGGTGGATCATTGGAATCAAAAAAGACATGGTTTTGCCATACTGACCCATTTGTAGAACCCCAGGATTGGAAATGGATTGAAGGTCCTCAACTACAAAATGGTAGACTGAATCATGCTTGTGCAATATGGAATATCAAGGACAAAAAAGTGGTGGTTGTAGTAGGTGGTTATCAAAGAATTGGTGGACAAACAATAGGTCATACGTCAAGTGAACTATTAGAAATCTTTGGTACCGGTGGTACCAATCAATGGATATATGGGCCAAACCTGGATTTTAAACTAAAGCAGTCCAGTATAGCTCAGATTTCATATGGCAAACAGAATGATATTTTTGTATTTGGTGGAAAGGAGATTGATAATACAAATGCAGAAGTAAATCACATCTTTAGGTTAACTTGTCAAGATCAAAGCCTTCTCAATACTTGTCAATGGATTACTTTACCACAAAAATTACAATTTCCTAGAATATCAGGGATTGTGATTCAACTATAATTTCTTTTGAAGTCTTACTAGTATTTTGTAACATACATCAGCACATTTGCCTTGGAAGGGACAGTACCTGCTTTTTCGTCATCATTACTATGAATCATTTGTGATAAAAACAAGTTTTATCAGCTGTGCTTTTGTGTACAACATTGCAGTTTAGTCTATGATAAGAAGCTGAACTTGTTTGTTATAGAAGCCATGTCGAAAAAGCATAAAGCACCAAAACCACCTACCATACCGGGAGCACCAGGGGCTACAGGATATCCATTTCCACAAGTTAGTCGAGGCTATCCCGGTGCACCAGGAGCATATCCAGGGTCACCTGGTGGATATCCTCAATACAGACCTACTGGAAATCCTGGAGCTTCTGCACCTTTGTATCCAGCATTGTCTGGAAACACTGACAATCCAGATTCAAGGCCTGGTTATCCTACCAACCCAGGTGAAAACAATCATAATTTAACAAAATTGTATCACAAAGCATTGACAAAAATTATGCATTTTAGGATACCCAAGTGCTCCTCCTCAAGGATCAGGTTATCCTTCTGGAGGACTACCACCAAGCTACAACAATGTGACTGGATATCCACCAGGTCCAGGAGGTCCAAATCCTGGCCAAACTGGATATCCAACACATTCTGGCCAACAAGGATATCCACCAAGTACTGGTACACCAGGATATCCACCAGCTAATCTAGGCAATCCTGGAGCACCTACTGGATATCCTTCATCTCCATTTACTATGCCAGGATCCGGACCACCAGGACCCAATCCATATCCACCAACAGGTCAAAATCCTGGATATCCTCAATCCGGACCAGGATACCCAAATGCTACAGGACTAGGATACCCACCAACTCCAGGAACTGGATACCCACCAGCTACTTCAGGTGTCTACCCACCACCATCAACAGGATACCCAGGATACCCAAACACAACACAAGGAAACTCTACTGCTATATATCCTTCCAATCCATACCCATCACAACCTTCACCCTACCCTCCAAACAATTAAGAAATGCACTCAAAATAACTTCACAAAGGAAATTCTTTTTGAGGTTGAAAAATGTTAAAATTGTAACAACGTCAGAGCTAGGAAAAGAACAGGAAAGAAACAAAAAGTGAAAGCATGTCTAATTTTTCATGTCAACTAAGCAAAGGTCAAATATTCCACGTTCCATTCGTTTCGCTTATCGCTTTAAAAAAAGGGTTTGAAAGAGCAAGCTAAGTTGACATCATTAGGCCTTGGGAAAAACAGTTCAATATTTCTGTTTTCCATTTCAGTTAAATACAAGCTTATAAGCTATTAACAGCTCAATTTCACGGTTTATAAGGGATTTTCAAAAAACTCCAACTAAAGCTCTCGTCAGTCTTTACAGCTTTTACAAAAGAGATACTGTCACTCTGATAGATTTTCCTTACAAAATGTACTACTACTACACTCTATGTAAGTTCTTTTTCAAGTTCTACACATTTTTCAAGTCTATTGAAGCAAAGAGAGACAGGGGTGAAATGAAAAGCTAAGTTTTGGGGTTAGACAGTAGTCCACAATGTAATTCGATAATTAAAAGCTACAAAGACTTCAAGAGAAGAAAGACACTTTAGTAAAGAGAATTTCCTATCTTAGCCAAAGACAACAAACAACTAACAAGAAAGGAAGGAGGTGAAGTAGCAAAAAATCCCAGACTGAGGAGTCGAAATTGAAAAGAGTCCAGACTACAAATTAACTCTTTCAAGTTTCAAAAAGAGGAGCAAGAAAATGTGAAGAGAATTTTAAAAAAAGCAAAACCACAAAAAAGTATATTCTGAAAAAGTGAGAAAAATAAAAAAAATTACAATAATTTGCCTGAGAAAAATTGAACCGATTCTACAACAAATTTTTACTCCACATTTTAGGACATTTACAAACATTTCTTAGGAAAATTCATAGGTATATTAGATTTTCTTTCAAAAAAGTACAAAAAAGAAAAATGTTTGTACTACTCAGCATGAAAGCATATCTCATTTGTTTACATTAATGTATTCACCTAGAGTTTGTGTTATGACCAAGTTTTTCCTTTACCAAGACAACAGAGAGGCTTCTGTGTGAATTCAAGCTGAGCAGACTTGGAAAAACGGTAAAATTAATGGCCTTGAGAAGTAAAAAGTTGCGGACATAAGAAAGCAGCAGCATAGGAACATTTTTGACACGCTTGTAAACTTATCTCATTTATGTTTAGAAAGACAAAAATCAATTTTTCCTGACCTTAGCATTTCCTACTTCTATCTACATGGGGAGGGACAACATTTTTTTTCACATTTAAAAAAAAAAAATATTTTTAAAGCAAAACTCAAGTTTCCTAAGGGAGAAAGTTTTTTTCACATCAATCTTCTATCGCATTTTTGCTTCACAAAACGACTTTAAAATATTCAGAATTGAAACTTTCAAGACGAATATCTTTTAGTGTTTGACATAGAATTGGTAATTTTGGTGCGAAAATTCAAATATTTTTTTCGTGAAATAGAGTAGGGAAATGATCAATTCTTGTGTGTTTTAAGTCAATTTCATTTGCACGATTCTTGGCTCAACGCCAGAATTTTGCCCAGAAATGAATTTACTTTCACAATTTCTTTTTATTTGTGAAGTCTGGCCAAAGCAGACTTCTTAGATCTGTTCTGCTACTCTTATCAATTTCCTGTTTTAGAATCGTCTTCTGTTGCTTTGTAAAATGGGCCAAGGACATGTCATTTTTCACGGTTGATTCTACAAAAAAAAAATTAGGTTGATATTCGAAACCACTTTGTTGTTGAGTTAAATTGCGGTCAAAAGTGATGACCTTAACTGATAAAGTTTTGTTGAGACGAATAGCTTACTGCTTTCTTATTTCCTAACCTTTATGTATAAAAAGCATAAATCAATGTTTGAAAATCATTGAGCCAAAAATTCAAAAGAAATTGCATTTAAAAAAAAAAATCTTCAGCTTTACGAAAAATCTGGATTTTTGACATGTAAAACCAACGAAAATCACTTACTAGTGTGACTTACTTTCTACATATTAGAGTGGGTTGAATTTTATATAGATATAAAAAAATAATGGTTGTATGTTTTGTCAAAAATTGAACTTTTAACATAATGTGATTTTGGTATATCTGTTATGTCCTCAATAACCTGAACTTTCAAGCCAAGTATTTTTGGTTACTATTTCAATCATTGCTTTTAACTAAAAATTGACCGCTAATTGTTCAAAATGCATCTCGAGGCTATTTTTCAAGTTGTCTTTTGATGCTAGCTGCACAATTATATGTTCGTTTAGTAGCAATGAAGCTGTTGTTACTACAGGTCAATTTCTTCAAGGTCATTTTTGAAGCAAGAATCGAGGAGAGGATGACTTTTATCCCTGAATAACAGTTGAACAGATTTGCATTTCGACGTCCAACACAGTAGATTGACAATAGTGGAAAAATGGACAAAAATCTGCTTGAGTTGCAGCCTGGAATCTTTTGCTTTTTTCCACAGTGTGAACACTAGTGGGGTGCGAAAAATGAATAGTAGGGGGAATTGAGAATTTACAGAAAGCTGTGAGTAGACCTACTTTTTCAAAAGCAAGACACTCTCAAGAAGACTACTCATCAATTTTTTCCAACATATTTCTACACTCCAAACAGAAACACTTTGGTGTTCAAGGCATAACAAAGTACCTAATTTTCAAAACTTTTAAAGAACAAAATAATAGGCAGCCAAAAATTGTTTAGAAAGTCTCTCATAAATCAAAACACAATCTTCCAAAATGTCAACTAAGGTTCTGTTCAAATATGAAGCAGGAAGAAGAAAACATACTAAATTGTAAAGAGACTCAAGAAGATCTCAAATTACATACTTTACTGTTGAGTATTACTAGTTCTTTCACCTTTTTGAGTTTATTGAAAAGTATCAAATCATCAAAAATTGAATGGAGACAGGTCCAAGAAATGCTTTCCAAGACGTTTCCCATTTTAATTCCTGGTGAATTTGAGGCAGTATTTATCTTGGATTAAGCCCTTTTTCCTATAATGAAATGCAAATTTCCTCCAATCTTCTTCAATGCACTTGGCTTCAAAGGAGAGGAGAGGAGGATCCATCCATGACTACTACAGGAGGAGCAGAATTCCAATATGAACACTACTTGTTCTACTACTAATGCATTGAAAACTACATATCTCGTCAAACATCTATTGTTTGATAGTCCCCAACCCATTTCACTTCAAAGTGCACATAGAACAAAATTGAATGAGGCCATATTTCATTGCAGAAGTAGAGTTCAGACGAAAAGTTTGCAAATAAATCATTGGACTCTATTCCAGAAATACATATTTCGTCCAAAAATCCATCAAAAGGAAAAAGCAACATTTTTGGTGCATTTATGAATCAAAAACTGGATTTTTGGCATGAAAAAACCACCGAAAACCACTTATTATAGTGACTAGATTTCTACAGATTGGGGTGGGTTGAATTTTACTAATGTCAAAATCTACTTTTTGGAGAAAAATTAGACTTTTAACATAGTGTGTTTTTTCCGCAAATTTCATGCCTATAAGATACAAATGTAAGTAAAATGTTAAAAGTCTTTGGAACATTAAAATCAAACATGATTAGCTAAGGTGATTTTTCACTGTTTGATAAATGTTCACTGTCTGCTTTGAGTGATTTTTAGTGGTGTTGTCTTACATCTATGGCCTCATTAGTAAAATGAGCTTCAGAGAGAAGGTCGTTAAACACCTTACAGTCAAAAAGTAGTTGAGTAACAAAAGTTACAAAGTTTTTGAGCAATTTTTGACACTGATTTGATGATGCACTTTTGGCTTTGGTTGTGCAACACCAGGCAACATTGACTTTGACAAAAAATCGTGACAAGCTTTGACTTTATCACACAGTTCTGAGCTCTATAGTACGAAGCATGTAGATGTAGTAAGGCACATTTTTTGTGGTAATTACTGTTGAAGTTCGTGCGCACTTTGTTAGCTTGATCAGTTCGGTCGGTTCGGAGTACTCAAGGTTGCCTATCGGAATTACATCTCATTACTGCTCCTACTGCTAGAACTAAAGTGCTAAATGGGTCCAAGTTCGGCAAGATACTAATCTGTAAAGTGAGATTGGCAGTATTCTAATAGGATTTTAAACACTACCACATACACGGTTCCTAAAGAGGTCTTTTTTGGACTTTTGGGTGAAATCTATTTTGAATTAGAATTTTGGAAAAGTGTGACTTAAGAATATAAATGGGAGAAAAAACCGTGATTTACCGTAGCTGCCCTAATAATAACCCATGTCCCATAGCCGAATTATGGGCCAAATCGAGCTAAAAAGTTAGGTTCCCTTTGAAATAAAAGTCTTGCGAGATGTCAAATTGATGTCATATGAAAAGAAAGAAAAAAATCCAATTTCAGAAGTCGATGATTGAAAGATAAGATGAGAAGATGAGGTCTCAAATAACTGGTTCAAAAATAGACACTCTGCTGACACAGTTGATGCATGCAACAAAGCTCAAATGTGAAGGTCATCATCAAGAAAAATAATAATTCTGTTCATTCTCTTATACCATTTTGAGAGTAGCTTTTGTTTTACTGTCTTTCTCCCTGCTGTGAAGTATGCAATCTCGTACTTCAATTTAGTCTTACGAGAGCAATTTGCAATTTTTACCTTTTCCTTTCTTGGTAAAACAGTGTTTGAAAATCACCAAAAGTGTCTCATTTGTAAATTGAGACTTTTTAAGTGATTGTGTGTTTTCCTGTTGCAAAAAGGGTAAAGGTTTTTTTTGGCAATTTGTCAGGAAAGAAAAGAGGTTATCTNTCTTTCTCCCTGCTGTGAAGTATGCAATCTCGTACTTCAATTTAGTCTTACGAGAGCAATTTGCAATTTTTACCTTTTCCTTTCTTGGTGTAGAACAGTGTTTGAAAATCACCAAAAGTGTCTCATTTGTAAATTAAGACTTTTTGAGTGATTTTAAAAAACTGTGATAGTGTGTTTTCCTGTTGCAAAAAGGGTAAAGGAGGTTTTTTTTGGCAATTTGTCAGGAAAGAAAAGAGGTTATCTACTTAGATTCCATCTCAATTTACAATAGGATTTTCCCGGTTGCAAAGTTTGAAATTGCAATTTTGCCCAATGAGACATTTTTTTACCTTTTTCAAGATTTTGGCTAAAGTACAAGATGAATGAATGTTACAGTTTTTACTTTTTACATACACACATACTGTCAAGACTTTACTAAACTTTTGGGACATGAAATGTAAGCAAAGTTGATGAGAGCTTTCAAGTAATATTTTTGCCTCGGCGGAACAGCAAATGCATGCATTGCAAAAAATAAGCTCAAGAGTAACTTAGAAAAGAACTTTGCATTCAAACTTTTAAAAAAAACCTTTTAACAGACTGACTAATGATGTAAAAATTGAACTTTCTTAGATTTGGAATTAATAGACAAAGAAAATAATTGTCGTGTGAAATTCGTTTAAAAATGATCTGAAAATTGTCTCCACCCAAGCTTTTAACGTTTCTGAATGTCAATTTTGAGATCTAGATTTTTGAATGAATGATCACAAAAAAAAGCTCATTAGGGACTGCGCCACCTACCTTTTTTCGTTCTCCAATCAAAACATGTTTTCACTTTCTGTTTTTCAATCACACTGTGTTGTGGTAGTAAAACTAGATAATTTTTTTACAGAAGCACCCAACTACAATTGTAGAGCTGTGCTGTGACAAAAGTCAACTGTTGTTTATGCCCAAAAGTGCGCAAATCTGTGCACGCCCGTGATACTCGTCTGCTCAGCTGCTGTTGATGCTCATGTGCTGCTGCGCTCGGCTCATCTCTCAGTTTTGAGCTGCTCGCGCGCTCAAGAGCTGAGCATGCAACGTTGCTACATATGCTTGATAAGGTCAGCTGAGATGGGACACAACAACGAAAATAGTAGCCAATCTTTATGCTCAAATAATTCAGTTAATTCTTGGTCATTAATTTCGAGTGGAGCTACTAACATCCCAAAGATCCGAAAACTTGAAAAATAGTCCAAAAGGTCCAAAAGGTTAAGAGCGTTAAGAGGTTCAAAAATTACTTTCAAAGTTACGTACAATATTCTAATTTTCGCGTCAAATGTAACATTTACAAATCTTTAACATTGAATTGACCATTTTTGCTCGATATTTTTGATAATTTTCAATTGTACTGTGGAGACTTGTTATTTGACTTTGGACATCTACTTGATTTTTTTAATTGATATGCATTTATTCTAAATAAGGTTCAGAAAAAAATCTACAAAATTCACTAAGTGTTGAAAACTTGATTAAGAAAAAAATTTGCATTTTTGACGCGAAAATTCAAACCATTTTTCAAGCCGCTTGACAGTTGAATTTTCAGTTTAAAATGGACTTTGGACAAAAAATAATTGAAAAGTCAACGGTGTCTAAACTCTAAAAATCGTGAGGTTGAGGTAGCTTGAAGAGCATTCTATTGTTTAGGGTGTGGATCGAGATTTGTTGTTACAAGGGTTTTTGAAAAAGGTCAATTTTCACTTTCAAGAACTTCACCCGAAAAAAAGGGGCGTAGTCACCCTTCTCATTCTCCCTTTCAAGTCAAAATATCTAGACTTGAAAGCGAGTCTCTAAGTGTAATTACGATAACAATAGATGGATGATGTTTGTCCAAAGTTTTGAGAAGAAGAAGAAAATTGACCATTCTCAACTGATTTTAACTGAATTTCTGAACACTGAAAAAATGATAGACAGTAGAAATCTAAAATTGGAACTTGTCCAGAACACACGTCAATTTATGGAGAAAATAAACTTTAATTTGGCAAGTAAAACAGGAGATGGAGATTGTTTCGAGACCGAAAAAAGAAGCAATTTCAACTCCGAAAAAAAGATAAAATTGAGTGTTGACATTTGCGTTTTCACAAATATTTTCACGAATATTTTTGGCATTTTTCTCGCCTTGAATTTTCAAAATTAAATACAATGAATTGAACATTTGGGATTTGCAATTCTAAAAAAATCTGAGAAATCTCACCATTTTGTTGATTTATTTGCTGTTTCTTCGGTGAAAAACACACAAAACAAAAACTGACATCAGCTGAAATTGTTTGCTGACCGATCAACTCAGCTGAAGTGCTATAAACAACAATCTCGAAGAGCTACCAGATACATTAACATAAATCTACCTAAATAGTTCCAAAATAGCCAAAAGCCTCATAAATTGTTCGCATGTCTCATGTGGAACCATTAATTCCAATTTTTTCCCTGGAATACCTCCGCATCACGAAGTTCTTTCTGGATTTTATAACCCTTTACACAACCATAGATTACATTTAAGTGTTGGAAAAAAAGCCAAAATTGCAACGACTATTTGGTTGATAAAAGTTTTTGAGATGATTGGAAAATTGCAGCAGCGCAAGTTAGCGTATATAGTACACACCCTGATAATACTAAATTCCCGAAAATGTGGGTCAGGATTTTTATTATGCTAATTTTCATGGAATTTTGCATTGATATTGGAACATTTGGATTGGTTTTCATGTCACAACGTCAACGTCAAAAATCCAAACTCCTCAACGGTTTTTTTTTTTTGAACAGTGTTTATTTTGGTCCTTGTATTGACTCAAAATATGATATCCCTCGAGCTTCAAGTACCATTTCTTAGCAGACAAGATATCAAATATTCTAGCAAAAAAAATCAAAGCACAACTCTTATCTGCGCCATCAGTTGAAATGAGACTGAAAAAATCTAACACTGTGCACTTTTTTTGAGTGTACGTATTCAGACATTTTGACAGCATCAAATATGCATATAGAGCATAGCATTAAAATCATGAGATTGAAGAAGTAGAAGAATGAAAGGAGGTGCTTTATTGATCCCCTTTTCTTCCGCCCCCATTCCCTGCACACTTTCCACTGATGCATCAATGTAAATAGACTTTAGAAATCACAAGGAAATACTTTTGAGGCAAAATATCTGGTAACACTTTTGTTATTCTCAGTAGATTGACAACTCAACATAATAAAGATAAGAGACTCAGCCTTCTATATTTTTGACTCATTCAGATAAAACCCTTTTGCCTTTTACTAAGTAAACTCAGATTTTTAAGCGCGAGCTCAAGCTGCTCGCGCTTCTACATCTTTGTATTTTCTTCTTGTTCTTGTTTCACAATTTTCTCAATTTTTTATTATTTTGGCGATTTTAGCCTTTTACTAATTCTTAGATTTTCAAAATTCTTAGATTTTTCTTAGCTTTTCTAA
>LT727895.1:264255-336901 GCA_900157175.1 Oithona nana
CTTACACGCAGTATGTCGATGCTAATTTGACGAGAAAAATGTCATCTTTGTTTAGAGTGTCAAACTCGTTCTAAATGTAAAACCCCGAAAAGTATGTCAACTTGTTGCTATGGTTTCAATTTGACATGAAGAACATGCATGGAAACAAACAAGTTTTTGTAAAAAGCCGGCTTCTCATATAATTGTGATTTTTGCATTTCTACTTCAAGACACCCAAAAAAATCATGTCATGTGGTGATTTGGCAATCCACGTACTCGTTCGTACCTGGTCATAGTAAACCTAAATCTTCAAACCGGTTTTCCATGCATCCACCTGTACGAACCACTTTTACGCAGACTTATAAACTTTCAATTCTCATGCTGCTTTGTTTTTCAATGTCACTGAGATGACATTTTCTCCTTAGTTGCGTCGTTGCCAAGTTTAGAGTACTTCAGAAAATACATCAAGATGTAGTCTTTCTATCAAGTGCAAAATCTGGGTCACTGAAATTGTTCCTTTATAGAAAAATTTTCCTTTGAATTTTCAGCGTGTGTATTACCTTTCCTTGGAATTTTACATGGGCAGAGCCCTGCAAAACACCATGATCAACATTGGCATTCAAGGAGCATGTGATGAGGCCATGTACCAGGTAATAATCTCTTATTCTTAATAAAGGTTGCGTGATTCAAAAGTCAAACGTTGCGTTTAATAAAAAAGTTGGGAATGGATATTGAAGAAATGCAAGAGATGGAAGAAGACGCGGGATTAGGCAACGGTGGTCTAGGCCGTTTGGCCGCTTGCTTTTTGGACTCCATGGCAACTTTAGGCATGGCTGCCTATGGTTATGGAATCCGATACGACTATGGTATATTCACGCAGAAAATCGTCAATGGGGAACAGGTTTGGATATTCCGCGATCTGATTTACCCCATTGCTATTTGATTTGCTGTAATAACCTTGATTTGATTTGATTCCCGATTTTAACAAATTTTTTCGAACCTTTTTTTTTTACTAAGCTTGGCCTGGATATCGAGGAGATGGAGGAACATGAACCCGATGCAGGTCTGGGAAACGGCGGCCTTGGCAGACTTGCCGCCTGTTTCTTAGACTCTATGGCCACCTTAGCCATGCCAGCTTATGGCTATGGTATCCGATACGATTATGGTATTTTCGAGCAAAAAATTGTCAAGGGCGAACAAGTAAGATTTCCAATTTGAACCAAAATTCGCCTTTTTGTAATCAATTTTGAACCAAAATTTGCCTTTTTGAAAACCAAGTTTTGTCAAAATTCGCCTTTTTGAAATCTAATTTTCATCAAAATTCGCTTTTTTGAGACCCAATTTTATTCGGGTATTTTTTGTAGGTTGAAGAACCTGATGATTGGTTACGTTATGGCAATCCTTGGGAAAAAGCTCGTCCGGAATACAACGTTGAAGTGAAATTCTATGGCCGAGTTGTAGATAATGAAACAAGGAAAGAAGGACGAGATTGGGTAGACTACCAAACAGTCTTGGCCATGCCCTATGACAACCCCATTCCAGGGTATAACAACAACGTGGTCAATACCATGAGGTTATGGTCCGCCAAGTCTCCTATGAACTTCAACTTGAAGTTTTTCAATGATGGTGACTACTTGGACGCAGTCATTGACCGAAATATCGCCGAGAATATTTCCAGGGTTTTGTACCCTAATGACAACAATTTTGGTGGCAAAGAATTGAGATTGAAACAAGAGTATTTCTTGTGCTCTGCAACTTTGCAAGACGTTATCAGAAGGTAATTCAACTGCATTGGATCTGCATAATTAACACTCTTATTAAGCGCGAGTTCAAGCTCCTCGCGCTTCTACATCTTTGTATTGTTGTTCTAGTTTCACAATTTTCTCAATTATGCCTTAGATTTTCAAACTTCATAGATTTTCAAACTTAATAGATTTTCAAAATTCTTAGATTTTCAAACTTCATAGATTTTCAAACTTTTTTTTTAGTAAAACCTTTGCTCGCGCTTATAGTTTGAAATGATTCAAACTTTTTCTTACTTAGTATGCATGCTTCAAAAGCAGAACATATTAAGATTTGAATCATCTTCTTCTTCCTCCTCGTTCATTCACATTTGGCATTTAACACTTGCAACACGATTCTCAAAGGTGTCCTTGATGCACCATGCGTTTAAAATCTAGTTTTGAAGCCATTTTTGTAACTATCCCTCGATAGCTCAGTTGGTAGAGCGGAGGACTGTAGTGGTAAAATAGCAGTAATCCTTAGGTCACTGGTTCGAATCCGGTTCGAGGGAGTAATTTTTTTCGCCTTTTTTTTTTAGATTATAATCCTTAGGTCACTGGTTCGAATCCGGTTCGAGGGAGTAATTTTTTTTTTTTCGCCTTTTTTTTTAGATTTAAGCATTCCAAGTTTGGTTCCCGAGAGATTTCTCGCACGGATTTCAACAAATTGCCAGAAAAGGTTGCTATTCAATTGAATGACACTCATCCTGCCATGGCAGTTCCTGAATTGATGCGTTTGCTTGTGGATATTGAAGGTGTTGATTGGGAAACTGTAAGTTTGAAATTGTTATCCAGATTACTTAAAAGTTTTTCAAATATTTCTCGTGAAATCAAAGCGTTTTCACGAATTTTTCCACTGGCAAAAAATAAAATAACTTTTCTCGTGATATCAAAGCTGTTTTAAAAGGCAAACAAAGCAAAACCGTTGCGTTTTCACGAATTTTTCCATTCACAAAAAAATGCAATTTTTCTCGTTAAAAATCAAATCTGTTAAAAGGTAAACAGAAACCGTTCTTTTTCACGAATTTTTCATCGATTCTGTCCATTTATTCGACTTTTCAATTGTTTTTCATAGGCCTGGGAAATCACTTGTAAAACCTGCGCCTACACCAACCACACGATCCTTCCCGAGGCCTTAGAACGTTGGCCAGTCTCCCTATTACAAAACTTGCTTCCCAGGCATCTGGAAATCATCTACAAGATCAACCATTTCCACATGGAAGTCGTTGCTAAAAGATACAACAATGACATGGACAAAATGCGCGTTCTATCGATCGTTGAAGAAGATGGCGAAAAACGTATCAACATGGCTCATTTAGCCATCGTTGGATCCCATGCCGTCAACGGAGTCGCCAGACTTCATTCCGAATTGATCAAAGAAACGCTTTTCAAAAATTTCTACGAATTGTGGCCGGAAAAATTCCAAAATAAAACCAATGGAATCACACCACGAAGATGGTTGTTGCTTTGCAATCCGGCTTTGTCGGATTTGATTTCGGACAAAATCGGGGATACTTGGCCGGTACATTTGGATCAGTTGGCCAATTTGAGGGAATATGCCGAGGATGCCAAATTCCAAAGGGAATTTATGGAAGTCAAGTCTCAAAACAAGCGAAAATTGGCGGCATACTTAACGGAAAAAACTGGGGTGAAGATCAATCCGGCCTCGATTTTTGACATTCAAGTCAAGCGGATTCATGAATACAAAAGACAACTTTTGAACATTTTGCATATTATCACCATGTACAATCGCATCAAGGCTGATCCTAAAAGCAAGACCATTGTTCCCCGAACGGTTATGATTGGCGGCAAAGCGGCGCCGGGCTACTATATGGCCAAACAAATTATCAAGTTGTTCAATTATGTGGCAGACAAAGTCAACAATGATCCAGAGGTGGGAGACAAGCTCAAAGTGGTCTACTTGGAAAATTACAGAGTCACCTTGGCTGAAATGATCATGCCTGGTGCAGACTTGTCTGAGCAAATCTCCACTGCGGGAACAGAGGCCTCGGGTACTGGAAACATGAAGTTTATGGTAAGTCTAACTAAGTACAGGGAGTCCCAACACGTTTTAGATTTTGAACTTTTCTGTGAAAAATTTCGTCAAATTAAAGGGACATCCACGAATCGTATTTTGTTATTATTTAATTTTTTTTGCTAAGCTTCAATCCAAAACTTGTTTGGACACCCGTTCAAGAATAACTTTTTGTTATAAGGTTTTGGGAAAATATGTCATATATTTTTCAATCTGCACAGAATTTTAACAAGTGTAGACTAGAATTGTAAGATTCGACTTCATAAACACTGTGGATCGCAGATCATAATTCTCCAATTTTGAAAGAGTCTAATGTACACAGCCTTGGAATTATTGTCAAGTAGCAACAAAACTTAGTGGTAATAGCCATAAGCATGGGCATAAGGATAACGGGCATAACCATAGCCCAAACGGTGGCCATAAGGATAAGCGGCATAAGCGTGATGTCCGTAGGCATATCCAGCCTCAGCGGTGGGCTCAGCAGATCTCTTGCCGAAATGGCGGGCGTATCCGTATCCAGCATAAGCGGGATAACCGCCGTATCCGAGTCCGTGTCCGTATCCGTATCCGTGACCGTAAGCGTGACCGTATCCGTATCCGTATGCGGGCTCAGCTGCGGCAGTGGGCTCAGCAGATCTCTTACCGAAATGGTGAGAGTATCCGTATCCAGCATAAGCGGGATAACCATAGCCGTAAGCGTGACCGTATCCGGGATAACCATAACCGTATGCGTGGTAACCGTATCCGGGTTCGGCAGAGGCTTCAGCAGATGCGTCGGCTTCGGGTTCGGCTTCGGCGGATCTTTTGCCGATGGCATGGCGGTGAAGGCCGTATCCGTAGTATCCACGACCGTAGCCGAGGCCGTATCCATGACCGTAGCCATAACCATAGCCGTATCCGGCCTCAGCGGCCACCATGGCGCCGAAAAGAACGATAGCGAGGGCCTGTAAGATTGTAATTGAAAAGATATCTCGCGAATGTATTTCAGGATGATGTTTGAGGATACTTACGACACACTTCATAATGCTGCTGATTAGACTATGTCTTGAGGATGTGTTGGAGCTAATGATCTGTGCAGGACTGCAATTGCATTTACTTGCCTCCCTTGCCTATTTATACCATTTTTCAAAGCGTCGCGGCATGTAAAAATGGAGCGCGATTTTGCTAGGGGCGCCGGTAATACGTTTGTAGTGAACCACGCCATGTGTGACCTTTACGTTTTTAGAGATGATACTGGTTTGCTGTACATTTTCAAGTCGTAGAGATGACATTGCCACCACATCACAATAGGGACTTCTTGAAGAAGTGCGTCAAAAGGTCATGTTCTAATTTTTTGCAACAATGAAAAGCAATTATTCATTGCTTTACTCGCCTCGAAATAATCTCTAGGACATTTATTGTCAATGTTTCATTGATTTTCCAGACTGTCCTTGTGTTCAAATGTCTGGTGGAATATTTTTGTCTCTCATTAAATATTCATCTAAAAGAACGTCAAATGATGTTTTAAGCATTTGAGTAGGTTATGATGAGCATCATTTGTTGCTACCATAGGCCTCCCCCTTAGGCGGAAGAGACTACGGTCTTTTTAAAGGAATCACGAGTTGTAGACAGTTGCTATGCCTCGCCCTAGCTTTGCTCCTAGACGAGCCTCCAAATCTAGCCAATCAGATCAGTGGGGAATCCGAAGCAACAAAGGACTAGAGTTTGACATTTCAAACTTTTCTTAGGTGGGGTTCAAGGGTTTATTCACCTCTTTGTGACACAAAATATTATTGCTGATTTACGATTTTAAAAAATGGTTGACATTTAAAAAAAAAGTTTGGCCTTCTGATATTCCTGAGGAAATTGTTTTATATCCCGCATCCTAAATAAAACCACAAGTTTGTCTGT
The DNA here is from genome assembly GCA_900157175.1 of Oithona nana. NCBI lineage: Eukaryota > Metazoa > Arthropoda > Copepoda > Cyclopoida > Oithonidae > Oithona > Oithona nana. The sequence continues at coordinate 269,941 of LT727895.1, forward strand.
ATGTCCGTTGTCTGTTCGGTCCCAATTTCTCCGAATTTTATTGAGCGATTTTTTTATGAAACTTCGCATGCAAAATGTCCACGGTAAAACTGTAAAAGAAATCCCTCGTGAAGAAGCAAGCACCCGCCGGAGGTCTCTCAATAGCAGCCGAAGGTCTTGTAAAAATATGTTTCCTCATGATGTTATGCGAGATTATCTAGATTCCATGCAAGCAATCAAAGGCAATTTACAACCAGATGAATTTTTGTGGTTCTTATTCTTTTGTGTGTGAATATGGCCTCCGTTCCGACTGTCTTCCAAAAGTGTCTGGCAACCCTGGATTTTTTTTTTTACAGTACAAAATGTGCTGCAATGCGTGAAATCCTAAAAACAAAGACATGTTGAAAAGAAGAAGAAGGAAGGAGTTCCGTCCGTATTTGCGGTGGTTAGGCCTAAAATAATTAGAGTTGGAAACACTACTTCAAAAATCAATTAGGACAAGAACAATTGAGTTGTCACGCTAATGCATTTTCAAAAATGAGGTTGCGAACTTTATTTCAATCCGCACGGATTTTTTTACCAACTCGCTGTGACGGAACCTTCGGCTCCTACAGCGAGGCCTCCGGGCCCGGGGGTTTGCTCGCTTCGCACTCAAAACCTCTTCAAAACAAAAACAAAATCGTCAAAAAATCGCCAAAATATTTCAAAATTGTTATCTTTTGTTACAATTTTTTTTTTGAAAAGGTCATTCGTTTTCAAAATAATATGAAGCGAAAATTTTTTGAAAAAAATCGATTTTCCGGAAAAAATTCGAGGATTTATTACATAGAAGATGAATTGTTTTTATCTAAAGAAAAAAGATACACGACAAGGTCACAGAAATCAAAGAAAGTAGCAGGGAGCTTTTTGTACAATCAGATAAATTGCAAATATGGTAATTTTTTGATAATTCTTCAATCATGTGTTTCTTTTGTTGTTCATCCATTGATTGGATGGCTTGAGTCATCCATCCCGCCGACGAATTGTTATGCAAAAACAATTGAATCTTTTGTTCATCGGTAATTGCCTTTAAAAGAGTTTCTGGACGAATGGACTGTATGATTTTTTGAATAATTTCTTCTTCGTCATTCATTGATTTGATCAAGTTTGGAATCATTACAGGAATGAATATGTCGACAATATTTTCTATCATAGCTTTATCAATTTCGCTGTCTTCTTCTTCTTCGATTTCTTTGATTTTCGTCCAAGTTGATTTTGTTGAGATGATAAGAAGAGTTGAAAATATTATTATTTTCGGTATCATCATCTCCTCTGAAGAAGTCAGAAATTGCAACTGATGATTACAGTGACATATTTTGTTATCAAGGGGTAGAAAGGAAATGTGATTTTTTATGAATTCTACGAAAATTGTGCGTTTTCTTCAATTCTACAGGATGTCCCAACAAGTTTTAGTGAAAATCTCAAAGCCTCAAAGCAAAAGTAGAATTTTGAATTTTTTATCAAAAATATCGTCAAATTGTAGGGGGAGATCTACAGTCTAAACTACTTAGTCAGAATGTAAACAAGCTTTCACGAATTTTTCGTATTTTTTTATCATGATCATTTTGATGGATTTTTTCAATCTTGGTTTCTAGCTGAACGGTGGCTTGACCATTGGTACCCTGGACGGTGCCAACGTGGAGATGGCTGAAGAAATGGGCAATGAGAACATTTTCATTTTCGGCATGACGGTTCCCGAAGTGGAAGCCCTCAAAGTGGCCGGCTACAATGCCATGGATTACGTGGAAAAGAATGCCGAGTTGGCTAAAGTCATGGAACAATTGAGTGATGGAACATTTTCCAAAACTGGCAACGCTGAAGAATTCAAGGATTTGAAAAATAATCTCGTGTTTCATGACCGATATTTGACTTTTGCCGATTATGAATCATACATTGCGGCTCAAGATAAAGTCAACGAAACTTATAGCGTACGTATCAAAGTAGTAGTCGGCTGTACCTAGACGAGCTAGAGATTAATTTTTCCAATTTTACAGGACCCTGGAAAATGGGCCAAAATGGCCATTCACAATGTGGCGTCTTCCGGAAAATTCAGTTCTGACCGAACTATCGCCGAATATGGACGGGAAATTTGGGGGATCGAACCCTCATTCGAAGCTTTGCCTGAGCCTTGAACGAATCAACTTATTTAGTCATGCTCATGACACGCAAATGATGCAATTTTAGAAAAGCTATCTATGGTTTTTATTTGTAAATGTAAAAATAAATTATCTTATCTAAGTAGACCACAATCACTTACTTACCTTTCATTTGTGATGATGATCCCAGTTCAAAATGGAGTTCCGTTCGGACATCATCGATATTCAGCTCATTTTGCGAGCTCTCAAAAGTTTGCATAAAGGCTCTGATGCTGAAATGAAGATCAATTCCTTTCAATCACTCAATGCAACGACTAAGGGAGAAAACTTTCTAGGAGATCTGGCGGCTTTGGAGGTTTTTGCACGTATTGAAAAAGGCAATCAAATCCAATATCGAACGTTTTTGTGGATGGTCAAAATGTTGAAACCCAATGCAGGTAAAAAATGCCAATTTTTGTGTTGTTTCATTTGAAACTTTTGTGCTTGCTTAGGCAGTTTCAATCTTGGAAGAATTCTTGGAACATTTGAATTTGAAGCCATGGTATATCAGGAATTGATACCTAGCTTGAACAAAGTCTCTAGCAAGGTGCAATTAGGTACCACTGTGCCAATGGTTTATGTGCAAGACGCCAAAGGTCAAGAAGCCCTGATTTTAGACCACATGAAACAATATGGATGGAGGGACGCAAAGAACAAAAAGCAAGGATTAGATTTGGACCATATCCAAATGGCTATGGAGTGGTTGGCCAAGTTTCATGGTTTATCCCATGTTTTGATGCAAAACCAACCGGATTTTTTAAGAAGGTACAAACCAATGAATCAGAGATTAGATGAAGCTACCAAATCAATGATGAAAAATGCCAGGCAAAATTTGGCTGGTAGATTAACAAAATCTGTAGCTTTGTTGGAAACAGAGGGAAACAAATACACCAATTGGATTACTGGATTGTTTGCTAAAAATGTGGTCATTGATGACTTGAAAGATCAGATGCAAACACCCACTGAATTTGGATTCAATGCCATCTGTCATTTAGATACCTGGTTCAACAATATGCTTTTCCAATACAATGAGAAAAATCAGGTTCAAGAAGTCTTATTTTTAGATTTTCAAGGGAGTGGGTATTGCAATGTAGGCAATGATTTAGCCATGCTTCTGCTATCCAGTACCACCAAAGAATTTCGAGACCAAAATCTAAAGAAGATTTTGATGCATTACTTGCAATCATTGAAGGATACAGTGTTAACTGCCAGTGATGGCCAAGAGGACCTCAAATACTCCATGGAAGACTTGGAAAAAGATTACAGATTTGGACTACCGGTGGGATTGACCTTCTGTTTCAATGCTTTACCAATGATTCTTTGTGAACCCGAAGATGTTATTGACTTTTCCACTGTTGATTTCCAGGATGTCAAGGCTCAAAAAGCTTTTGTGGCCAATGCTTCAGACTCCTTCAATAACATACTGAAGACCAACGTTAACGTTCAGAAGAGACTACGTGGCATTTTAGATGACATGATTGATGCTCAAATCCTATGAAATACAGTCTATTTTTAGAACCTACATAGAGATACCATTTCGAAAGCAGATCACGTGACCTTCTTCTTCTTCTCGAAGCATCTTTTGCGCAGACTCTTGAGGGAAGGCCCACCACTAGCAGCATCAGCGCATTGCGTCGTCGTTGTTTGTTCCAAAAGGCCTCCTCATCCCCTTTCTACGTCAGTTTCAAACTTGACATCAACATGTTCGGGATTTTAAGCTTTCTGGAAATGTTTTTATTCATCTTACCTGGAGTCTTGATAATTCTTTGGTGCTTTACTCTATGTTGCTGTGACAGAGGGTAAGTATAAAGCTTCTTTCGTACGTAAATTCATGCAAAGTTTCATCCGATTTGATCATTTCAGACCTAGTACACAAAACATGGCATCCACAGCATCAGTGCCTGAAAACGCCTGTTACGATGGAAATCACATATCTCTGGACCTCTTCCATACAGAACTCGGGTTCCCAAAGTTACCTTCACCAGCACCTTCATCTGTCCTTCTTCCACAGCAAGACAGAAATAACGAAACTTTAGACAATAATACTACCGAAGGAGGAGAAGGACCTACCTGTAGCATATGTTTGTGTCCACGCGAGAAATCCTTTTTATTGCTTCCCTGTGGCCATGCTACTTTCTGTGATGCCTGTTCTACAAAAGTTATGGCTGGCTTATCAGCCATGGAAAGACGATGTCCAACTTGCAGAAATCCCATATCTGGAAAAGTCAGAGTGTTCCAATAGTCACATACATCATATAGAATTTCGTATTTTTGGCATGAGAAAAAAATTGAAATACAATCATAGCATATAAATGCACTTCTAGGAATTTGTACAAGTGTTCATTCATTTTGCGCCAATTTCATAGGAATTTTGCGCGAAATCGACATATGGTAAAAGGGGCCCCTCGATCTAGACGTCGAGGGGTATAAAAGGTGCACCCGGTGCAAAAAATATGCAAAAGTAACCTTCCAGCCTTTGAAGCCAGTACATCACTGCTACACAACATCAAAAACTGAAAAGATGAGCTCCATAATGATGAAGTTGTTTTGCATTGTCTTGGTCATCCTGGCTTTGCAAGACTTCCAACAAGTCAATGCTGTTGGTCGTGGTGAGAAATGCAAACGCGATTCCAATTGTGATGACGGCCTCTTTTGCTGCTCTCCGGAAGGCTTTTGGCGTTGGAAAAAGAGGTGTTATGAATGCTGCAAGAACACTAATTGCGAAAAGGGATACAAATGCAAGTATGTAGTAGACATCTGAACTGCTTTTGAACCTTCTGACCTCAATAGTAATCCTTTTTATTAAAATCAATCTAGGGACCGTCAATGCATCAGACGATTAGGCTGAAAGATGTCGAATTCCAGGCAAAGTTTCAATATCAAAATTGTTTGAAAACATTAAAAAAATATGAATAAAAGACCGGTCTTGCAAGTGTATAACAATATCCATGACGTGTCAGAGATTTGACAAAAAAAGTAGGAAGTAACAGATTGGAAAATATCATCTATGTAGGACTGTCCAACTCAGTACATTTAGTAAAGTTTAGAGAGAGATAGGAATTAAAAACATCTGTTTACTACATATCTAGATAGACACTTTTATTCTGAAACAGTTGGTTGAAAAATGGCAGTTCGAAAGCATAAAAATGCCGTTAAAAAATGTAAAGAAAAATCCGTGACAGATATCAGAAATTACCGACAATACATCATAGTATGTGCTACAGCAATGCTAATCAATTACTTGCTGGTAGCTCTACTCTGGGATGATTGCAATCAAGCATCTTTTCACAAGAATGCTCAAAGTGCCATCAAAAGAGCCCAAAGTCCAGAATGCAAGCAAAAATTAAAGGATATTGCTTGTTTGGGAGATGCAGCCTTCCCATCTTCCATCCAACCCACTTGTAGCTTCTATGACCAAATCAATTACCTAGGTTGCTTTCAAGATGCTCACCAATCTAGACATCTGAATGGGAGTAAAACCAGACTTAAAAATACTATGACTCCCTATGATTGTGTGACATATTGCCATGAAAAAGGATATGCTTTGGCTGGAGTTGAATTTGGCGTTGAATGTTATTGTGGAGATTCTATTGAGGATCGAATGAGAATCAGTGAAGGTAGATGTAATATGACGTGTTCTGGAGATAGCTCCAAAAGATGTGGTGGATCATTGGCTTTGAATGTGTATGAGACCAAGCTTGACAGACAACTGAACCTGACAAGGACTTCTGCTGCGGATGGCAACAACAAGATCAGAATTGCTTATTTGCTCATATTCCATGGGAGGGCTGTAAGACAGCACATGAGACTGTTGAAAAGGCTCTACAATGAAAATGACTTCTTTTACATTCACATTGATTCTAGAAGTGACTTTTTATATGGCCATTTGAAAGCTTTGGATAATGGTGACAATGTCATTGTGACTGACCAAAGATTTGCCACTATTTGGGGTGGTGCATCCAGGGTCAAAATGATGACCAATGCAATGAGAGAAATGTTTGATCATCAGTGGAACTTTGATTTTTTGATTGACTTGTCTGGTACTGATTACATCTTAAAGAAACCTTCAGAGTTAAGAAAGTACTTGGCTCAGCATCAAGGAATGAATTTCATCTGGAGTACCAAAGCTCCCAATGACAAGTTTTTGTCTGAGAATTCCATGATTAATACATTTGTAGAATGCGAAGCTCATATGTACTTACTTGGACCTAGAACTCTCCCTGAAGGAACGCAATTTGATGGAGGTTCAGATTGGTATGCTTTATCCAGGAACTTTGTTGAATACATTGCTTTGTCTGAAGATCCACTACTGAAAGATTTGTATTCAATCTATGATCATTCATTGATGGCTGCTGAAAGCTTTTTCATCACTACAGTCAAGAGTTCCCATTTTTGTTCTACTTTGATCAACAATAACTTTAGATTGATCAATTGGTTGCCTAACAAAGGAGGATGCCACTGTAAAAGATCTAGTGTTGATTGGTGCGGATGTAGTCCTGTGGCCTTCAATATGAAAAACTGGAAAAAGATCAACGGTACCAGAAAGATTGAAGCTATGTTTTTTGCCAGAAAGTTTGATGCAACCATGAATGTGGCAGTTTTGAATGGGATTGACCAATTTGTCTTGGGACAAGAATTGCCCAATAAGTTTTGGCTTAATGTTTGGCATCGAGGTTATGATTCTCCTAACAATGCAATTTACAACTTAGGTCATCTTTTGATAGGTGACTCCAATGAAGAAAAAATGAACAATCTCCAAGAAATGACTCTCTATTACAAGAATGATACACAAAATAGTCTTTTGGTCCTTTTCAATAATGGTGTAGTGGAACAAGAATATCAATTCTTAACCTACACATCAAAGTTAACTACATCTGGAGATCTAATTAGTATGGGTACCAATTTTGATCATACAGAAAAGGTGTTCAGGCAGGATTTACCCATATTTGATTCCAAGCCTACATTTTTGGTCAAACATCTGAGGAACTCAACAAGAGATGTTCATCAAGGATCTGTCCTTTGGATTTCTCCTGATGGCAATGTTGTTTCAGCAGTCCGTCACTTCAATATTAACATGACAAAACCAGTACAACTTGTAGGATTGGGAAAATCAGACGGCCCTGAGCACCATTTGCTCAATAATGGATTATGGACTGTTGTCTATTTTGACTTTTTGCAACAAGTTCACCATTTAGACTTTTTGATCGTTGGACATCCTGAACATCAACCAGATATCCCTATTCTTTTGAACAATTATGAAAACAACGTTGTTGATTCAATAATTGCCATGAAACCATCTGTAGAATCCTGGCTAGAGTCGACTTTTGCTCAACAAGAAACTTGTGTTGTTCAAGACACTTGTGAATTTACAGATTGGAGTTCAAAGTCTCATGATCTGTTTGCTTCTATTGAATTGAACGCTGTTAATGTACTTCAATCCAATATGGATCCATTTGCAAAATAAAGTTTTGATTGTATGAAAGGTACATTTCATCAACTATGTAATGAATCCGGAATTTCCAGGATTGCTTGGCGCGCTCCTTAGGCACTCAACCTCCCAAGCCAAGCTAACAACAGCTGAATTCTGAACTCAAACAATAACATTCACAGACACAGAGTGTAATAATCATGGCATCACATTCTCAATCAGCAAGTTTACTCAATGTTGTACACCCAGATTCAGATGATGAATACCAATCAGACGACAAATACTTGAAGTTTAAGGAATCTGATCTAAAGAACAAGTACAGAATCACCAGTTTGAACATTTTCAAAGTTAACAATTCTTCCCAAGAAGAACCCACATTAGAAGCTGCTGAAATTGAGGAGGAAGAAGAAGCATCATCACAAGAATTTGAACATAATAGAATCAATGAACTGATTGATAATCCTGGATTGAGTTTGATTGCCACTCAAATCTTTGAATATTGTGATCCTAACACTTTAAAAGCCTGCAGAAAAGTCAACTTGGCTTGGAAAGAATTCATTGACGCTCATAGATTTTACTATTCCAAACAAATTGAATTATTAGAAGTTGATGTTCTATCCTTTCAAGCATTTCATGACATGCCTTTAAAAGGAGGAATGGACTTGTCAAGAAGTGAGCCATGGACCAAAATTATACAGAGATTCAAGCATGAAAGCATCCCAAATATGAAATTGTTCATCCACTACATGATTGAATACTATGGACATCCTGGATTACCCACCTTTAGATTTCATCCTTTACATTACATTTTCATTGAATGTAACGTTGGATTTTTGAAATTAATTTTACCACCTGACTCTCCAAAAGTGTTGGTTGATGAGTATCATCGATATAGAATTGAAATAAAGTACAAGCAAGAGTGTACAATCATGATTTTACAACGATTTGAAGCCAAATGAATTGAAAATAAATTAAATCATATTCTATTCAATAGTCTCGAATTTTTTTCTTGCAATTGGAAATCGTTTCATCCGGTTTCATTTTCATAGGGTCAGAAATTTCAAGTGAATGAGAGTAAAGAAAAGAAGTTTATTGTACAAGAACTTGAATGAGCTGAAATTGATTCAGGAGAATCAATTTCTGCTCTTACACAAAACCTTCGGTCTAACCGAATTTCGAACTTTTTTATATAATGATTTTTTCAATTGTAAAGAATAAGGGTAATTGTCATTTCTTATCAGGATCAATTTTACAAACAGATGTTTTGAAAGAACAATTATTTTATTTGCCCAGAACGTATTTCGTGGGTACTAAACAAAAGAAAAAGAACGAAAAATTTGTGTCTTATTTCATTTAGTTTCATACTTTCCAAGGATGTTTCTGTTAATTATGAAAATCTGATAAGTAACAACAACAGTTAGTTTGGAAAATTTTGTTGTTGAACGTCAACAACGCCCCCTTTGTTCAGTTTTATTAACTGTGGGAATGGAGTTGAATCTGACACAGTCAGAATCGACCTCCTACAAAAAGAATTTATTCAAAAAACTCGGGAAAACCGTTTTTTGATTTTTTGGGCATTTTAGGCCATATCTCAGTGTAAGTTAAAATATGGAATTTATACAAGCCTTCAGAAAAGTGTCCAGAATATTCATTTGCTTATCACATTATTCCTCTCACATTTATGAAAAGAAATATGAATGGTACATGGACAAAAATTTAATTGTTCGAATTTTTGAAATTAATTCTACCAGTAAAATTTTGTGGGTTTTTACACTTTTGTTTGCATTTTCAATGCGTTTGTGTTTTTGAAAATAGTGGCAGCGTGTGCAACGCCCTCTATAAATGTTGTGTTTGGTGTTCCAATGCCTCGTTTGAAAGAAATGATATTTGATGGGAATGTTGTACAAATTTGACGATTTTTTCGCGATTTTTTTTTTCAAACTCGACCAAACGACCAAAATTATGAATTCGAAAAAAAGTCGAAAACAATTTCCGCGAAATCGATCTTTATTTTCATGTTTTTGTCATCTCCAGGGAGCTTACATTATGCATGCAAAGTTTCCTTAAAATCGGTCTGTGTGGACTTCTTGAGGGAGAGAAAAAATTAAACTTCCAGTACAAAAGCCGGATTATTTGTCAATGTCACTTCTTGACCCAAAGTCACAGATCCATTTTCTTGATCAATAATCCATTCTTGAAGAAGATTTTTGTGTTGTTCAACAAGCCAAAGACTTTTGCCATCAGGTCTAATTGAAAAGTGTCGCGGCCAAACATCCGGAAAATCAGTTACCTGGAATTGAAGCAAAAAGGTATTTACGGTGTCTTAACGAGGGATGGGGAGAAGTCTAGGAATAAATCCGGAACGAAAAAAACGCAAAAAAGGTTCGAAAAGCACGCAACCTTCGCATCATTGCATTTGATCGCGGATTTACTATCTGGATTTGATTTAAGAAATGAAATTCTACTTATTCTCTTATAGAAAAAAAACCAAATTTTTGTCACGAAAATTCGAGTATACCTGATAAAGAGTAAGCTTGTCGTCAGCGTTCTCGTCGATGTGATAGACACAAAGAGGTCCATGTCCCCTATTACTAACGAACAACCATTTGCCATTTGGATGTACTGCAATTTCAGCTCCATATTGGGGTTTGCCATTAATAACTGCAAGAAATGAAGCAAAAATTTAATTTGCCGTATTTGGTATCCTCAATAGTATTCCAATTACTTTTTTCAGAAACGGTGGGAAGCGCAGCTACGAAGTTGAGTTCTCCCAAGAGAGGATCAATGTTAAAGACTCCAATTCGTGTTTCCAATTCAAAAATGACATAGGCTGTATCATTTTTGATTGTCATGTGTCGGGGACCCCATCCCAGGGGAGTATCTGTGCTCCCAACTTTTTCAATATGTGTTTTGCCGTTAGATGCCGCTTTAGTAATACGATATCGCCATATTTTGTCAGCTCCCAAGTCAACGACAAACACAAAGTCGTTATACAGATAAACGCCATGTGGATGAGCATCTCCTTGTCTGTCCGGCACTACATTGGACCCAGCTCCATAACGATCGTTAAAGATTTCATAACTAATTTTCCCCTCATCATCCAATTGGAAAGCCGAAAGACTGTTGACGTAGTTGGTGACAAAAAGCACTTTCCTGGTTTTATCTAGTGCCAAATGACAAGGAGCTCCTCCCAGAGATGAAACAACCTGAAAAGTATCACGAGCTCAAAGGATACAATCAAAAACTCAAAATTTATTACCTCCTGCTTGGTCAGCTGACCATTTGGCTGCCTACGCAACCTGGCAATTTTCCCTTCGGATTCGGATTCCAAGGCGGCATAAAAGTCCTTTTGATCAGCTGTTACCATCCACGACATGTTGGGATTTTCCGGGTCTTCATAAACCACTTTCCCAGAAGAAGAAGAAAGGGTTCCATTGACGATAAGGAATTGAAGGATGGCTGGACCATAGCCCGAAGTTATTACAGCTGACATTTTATCCCCTGTTAAGATAAAAAATACAAAGCTGAATGGAGGGAGGGGAGTTTTGTTAGAAAAACTGCGTGCACTAAAGCAGTAAAACGAGCCCTCACAACACAATGTTGATGTTGCTTTGTTGTAGTAGTGTTCACCATTGGCAGCACCAATGCAGATGGTTTTCTTCTTGGTAGTAGAGACTTGTCGTTATACTAGCGCGCCGGTCCTGCTTGACTACTTGGTCCACGCTCCACACCTCACAGTGCAACCTTAGACAAAGACGACGTCTTCCGACGGGAGTAACTCACGCAACCTCCTTCACAAAATATTTTGGTACTTGAGGATAAAGCAAAAGGGGAAAAAAAGTTTGGTACTTAAACCTCAATTTAAACTATATTGTTTTGCATTTGATGCGAAAATCATATAGTTTTGATGCATTTGGAATACAATGATGCCGTGCCGACATGACCAACTGGTCCGGATCGTGAAGATATTGTTCCTCTTTTACACTGAGTAAAAAAGTGCTTTATTTGTCTATCATATCCATAAGCAACATCTAGATACTCTATGCGCTTTTCGCCTCTTTGACAAAGGTTCAGAATGTACTTTTTATGCATTACAAGCAACTCAAACTCTTCAGTCTTCACACCTTTGTTTGTGTACCCATCAAAGACAGAGACTTTTAATGTGCTTCTTTACCTTGAAGAATCAACATGAAAATTCTTCTTTTGCTTTGCCTACTTTTCTATTTCGTATCTGAGAACGATGGGGGTTCAATTTCAAGATCCCAAGCTTTGCAACAAATGCTTGATAGGGATTTGCAATCTGCAGATTTCATAGAACGGTGAGATACCGAACTATAAGTTGTACTTGGTAATTGTTCCATATTCATCCACTTTTCAGGCATGTACGATCAGCAATGAAACATTCCAGAGAAAGAGGTCGGAGAAGAAAGCCAAAGTCTAAAGAATCCAAGGAATCCAAGGAAAGAAAATCGAATGAGTCTAAAAGACGGAAATCAAAGGAATCAAAGGAATGTAGACGTCGGCGAGGGTCAAAAGAAAGTAGCTCTTCAAGTTCAGAGTCCTCCGAATCTTCAGAATCCTCAGAATCTTCAGAAGAATCTGACACAACAACAACTTCTCTGGATTCATCCACGACACCGACTTCAACTACTCCGTTGGAAGATTTTTCTTCTTAAAAAAACGACGTCTAATCACGCAACCTTGAACCCATATTGCATGTTGTATTCAGAATGTAAGCTATGATGACCTTGTCAAACCAAATTTTCACCATTGTCACTCTGTCTTTAGATTTTTTTCGAAAATGAATGACATCAACTGTTTCATTCCTTTTTTGTTTTATTTTTAGCAGAAATAAATTGATGACATGCAATGTTTCACAAATTATTTTTTAAGCTTTGTTCTTTTTATTTTTTTTCTGTGTCTTGTCTTCAGATGTCGGATCCTGATCCTGATCTTGGGTGTTGGATTTCAACATTGTGACCATATCATCATCTTTCATACATCCTTGAATAAATTCATCGCAAGTAAGTGAACCATCACCATTGATATCTAATTCATTGAAAATTTGTTTGGCGCGAGTTTTGGCCATGTTGTTGGACATCACACCTTCCATGATGTACACTGTTTCCAAGATCTCAACCATTTCAGACATCTCTATGGTTCCACTTCCATCTTTATCGTACATCTGAAAAATGAATCATTTTTAGATTTTTAGTCACTTTGTATCCATAGGAAGCAGGGTATGAAGAATGCCCAAAAGAATTCAAAGCATGCATGGAAGAAACATGAGAGATTTGGCGTGACACGAAGGCCTCCAACTCCAACTTTTGAAGAAAAAAGTTTCGAAGGCACCAGTTTATACTTTTTCGTAATGACAGCAATGATTGCATAGTGTAAGTAGTATCTATGGTCGATCGTAAGTTGCACGCCAGACGACAAGTTGCCCACGAAATACTTTGCCAGCAGTTGCTATTTTGCACACGGAAGGCAAAATACATGCTGTTTGCAAAGAACGACCAACATACCACTCACATTTCGTGGGCGTTATACCAGCGTTGCAATACTATATATCAGTGCGTAAAATCGCATGTACTTATTTTTCCCATAGAACACTTTCACACGGACCTCTTCGCCATCTGGTACTTTGTCAACCTGTACTTTGCACACGATTATTTAGCCCCCATCCTACTTAGGTGCACTATCCTAGGTACTTGTTGACAAAGTACTACAACCGGCAAAGTATTTTGTGGGCAAAGAACTTCGTGGGCAACTTTTGCTGGCGTGCAACCTACAATCAACCTTATCAATGACACGAAGAAGTATTTTTAGCCTGATGGTCACAGAGGCTGAATGTGCGTACAACTTTGCAATGCATAGCACTTTCCGATATCATTACTTAGTAGCCTTACTAAAAAACTAGAAGTTTTCCTGTCAAATTGGAAAAGGTTTAGCTTTGTATAAGATCATCAAAATAAATATATGCCAAAGTAATCCTTATCAAAAATGTTTTTTGCCAAAATACTAGTGTTGTGTCTGTATCCGGTGTCTGTACTATGTTAAACACGGAAAATGTATTGTGCAGTAGTGCAGGTATTTACCCTGAACGTCCACCTCAGCTTTTCTTCTGGTGATCCAGAAGAAGTGATGTCGGTTGCCATTACAAATTCACTAAAATCAATGCTTCCACTGTTGTCACGATCAAAAATGCGAAAGAGATGGCCGACGATTATCGCAGGATCTTCTTTGGGCATCAACCCAGCGTACATTTGAGTAAGTTGGGCTTTGGTAAGTTCTCCATTTGGACATTCATCCAGAAACCTCCTATACCATTCTCTGAAAAATGAAAATATTTTGATCTGTTTTGCATATCGGCTCTAGGTGTCACGCTGTCACACTGACTCGTCACACTTTTAAATTAGAAAGCTTTAAAAAGTACGTTGGTTGTTTGTTTCGCAGAATTGAAAGAAGGAATCAATATTTCCATTTGTCCTTTTTAGCATGAAGAGGAGGAGACAAGGTGGCAAAAATCCTATTTATTCAGGCGGACAAATATATTGGAAAGGTACCAAAATACAGGGCGTTCCAACATGTGTTGGCATCGCAAAATGGAACCCTAAAAGCTTCTCTGAAAAGTTTGGTAAAGATGAGCCTTTCGTTGTTTAGTGCCAAACATGTTGGGACACCCGGTTTTTTGCAAGTTTTAGATTTTAGACTTACTTTATCTCTTGTTTACTGTATTTTGTATTCTCAATCAAAAATGCCAATTCTTCTTTAGGCAAATTCGCCTTTTTGTTTGATTTGTCTGATTTCTTGTTTCCTTTAGATGATGGCATGGTGATAAAGAAGGAGAAGTAAAACGTGAAAGACACTTTTGCCAAACGTGACTACTTTCAGAAAGTATACAGAAAGAACTGAAAGGTACTATGGTCTTTCCAATGCTTTTTGTACAGCGCTACTCTCTCCCTTTTGCACACTGATCCAACGTCAAGCAAATGTACGAATAGTAGTCAAAAATGCTGATTTTCACAAAATGCACCCATTTGACATGCATCACATCTTCTTCGAGTCTTGCCTTCATTTGATGATAGTTTTGGTTTGCGAGGATGGGCCTGGGCTGGTCTGGGTTTGGGCTTAGTTGGGGTTATGACTTGGTAGACTTCAGGTTCAATCTGGGTGTGTTGTGTTTTAGTTAAGATCTCGGTGGGTTTGGGTTGATTTTTTTCTGAGATTAAATCGGAATTGATTTTGGGTGCGATTGGATTGATTTTGGGAAATTTCGGGTTGATTTCATGTTTGATTTGGTAGTCTTTGGGGCCTTTGGGTTGGATCTGGACCTTGGTGGGTTTGGGTCGAGTTGGCATTGCATGTAGAATCTGATTGGGTTCAGATTGAGTTTTGGCTGAGATTAGGATGTTATTGATTGGGGTTGGGTTGGTTTTTGATTGCTTTGGGTTGCGACTGGATTGTTTTGGAAAGTTTGGGTTAATTTGGGGTGTTTGGGATTGAATCTTGGTTGAATTTGAAACTTGGTGTTTTGGGTTAAGTCTAGGATTTTTTGAAACTTTTAGTAAATCCTCACATCGCCTCCTCAATTTTGGAAGAAGGCAATATTCTTCTCCGTTAATGAATTTACTCATCTCAAAGCCTTCAATCTTAAACCAATTTTTGGGCAAATGCATTTCTATCTTATGACGGACCAAACTTTTCTTTTCATTATAACATTTGCCACAATATTCACATTTGAAGTGTAGGTGAATTTTGGAATGAAGTTTCAAGTCTTGGTTACTTTGAAAACTTTGACCACAAATTGGACAAATCAATGGAACTTCTTTTTCTTCGACACTACTAAAGTGATGTTTTCTGTGGTTTCCAAGCTCAAAAATTGGCAGGACTTTTTGACAAATATCACAATTGGTGAATCTTGATTCATGCAACCAAGGAATTTGAAAATCTAGGATGTCCAGATCACAGTCATAGGTTGTGTTGCTCACATTCAACTTTCTTTCTTCCATAGTTCTTTGTTGTGATTTTGAGGACGACTACTGAAGCGTCTTCTCTTTGGAACACACATGCATATGTGAGTCATATGTGTTTTGAAAACGAAGATGATGCTGATCCTTGGCTATTATTTTTATTGCCCTCTTCCCAAAATGAACGTTGAATTTTCCACTGTTTTGGAATGAAATATGATACTTTTTGGACAATAATATGGAATTTGAATCAGTGTGTAGAAGAGATGTAAGAGAGTCCGCTGCTACGTTTTAGAATAACCATTTTTAGCTGCATTAGTCATGCCGCTGCTGAACAATCCAGGAAAATGGAAAACTACTGCAATTGCGGAACTTATTTGCGTGTAATTTTGCAGCTTTTGAATTTTGGAGCATAATTACAGTTTCCTTCTTATTTTTTCTCTGAAAAAGATACCTCATGCTAATTGAAAATCATCTAAAATTGCGTTTGTAAAATTGAATTTCATGTTGGTACAGAATTTGTGGCTTTGCAAGTTTGTAGGCGGAAATTACACCTCTGCTGTATTTATAAAGTCGGCTACAAGACTGACATATCGTGTAAACTGGTGTACACCAGTGTACACTACGCCTTTTTTATTGCTGGTAAATTACTACCGGCGGTATACGAAGTAAGGCAACTAAAGTCATAAAGTACCACGAATGTATTCACGAAAACAAAAATTATTATCAATATTTTTTTTCAAAATATTTTTTTTTGTTACAGATTTTTATTTAGGACTAATCGTAGTTATTTCGTCAGGATTAAAATCCATTTGTAAATCTTCAGCAGAAAACTCCTCTAATAAATCAACTTCAGAAATTCTAGGCTGGGTGTAAAATTCAGTTGTAAATTCAATATTTTCTTCTTCGGAATTCCTAGGCTGTAAAATCAGTTGAGTTGTCATTTCCTCTGCTGTGTCATCATCATCTGAAATTCTAGGCTCTAAATTCAAAATTGTCGTATCTTCGATTTCTCTTGGTTCTAAAATCAACTCCTGCTGCGTAGTAGTTGTTGGTTGTTCTTCTGATGCGTCATTTCTAAGGGAGAGTAAAATCAGGTAGGACAGGTTTTTTGCTCAAATGAAAAGTTCAGTCACCTCTTTGAAAAAATCCCGTTTTAAACCTTAGGCAAATAAAGTTATGAACATTTGTTTCGTCCGAAAATAACTTTTAGTATGCATGCAGACAGGGACAGAGCTAAAATACGAAGTAAAGTGCTTTTCAAGGAATTCTAGATTTGGAATATAATCTGACTGACAAGGTAAAAAAAATATTTTAAAGAAAATAATTTTAAAAAAAAAAATATGAATGAATGAATGAAAATTCTTGCCAATTTATTTTTGGAAAAAAATGCAAAAAATATGAACAAAATTTGGTTGATTTTGTAGTACACAAAACTCGTGACTTTGATTATTTTGTATTTGAAAATGAATCAAAAGTGCATTGCATCTCAATTTTAGTGAAAATGAGTCATTTTTTGCACGTAAAATCAATCTACTGACGTATAGAGTTGCTTTAGAGAGGAGCTAAGGGACTTTTTGTTGCTTGTCGTTCTAGCTTTTCCCACTGCCGGATCCCCACCTTTAGTTTATTTTTACACTGCTTTTAGTTTTTAGAATGCACTTTTGTTGCAATTCTTTCTTGACCTTACCTATTGTCAACCGGAAAATTAGCTTCGTTATTATTGTCAGTTGCCACATCCTGTCATCAAAAAAAAAAAAAAAAAAATACATAATAATAAAAAAATTTAAACTTTTCAAACTATAATCGCGAAGGTTAGAAGTTTGAAAATCTAAGAATTTTGAAAATCTGAGAATCTTGAAAATCTTAGAAAAGCGAAGACGTGGAAAATAACGCGAAGCGTAAAATTACGCCAAAACGCGTAAAGTTATATGTACCAATTTGATAAATTGTAAAACAAGAAAATACAAAGATGGAAAAATCCCGAAAAAAAAAGAATTCATTCTTAAAAGTTCAAAAAACTTACCAAAATATTTCTACCACGTGTTCCTAAGACCAGAATGGTTAAAATCAAAAGGGTCTTCATGCTTGAAATTGAGAAGTTCAACTGCGAAATGAAATGGGGCGAGGCTTGCCCAACATTTTTTTGTTGCTTGACTATCGAGCAAAAAATAGGTAACGACGTACGCGATCATGGTGGACACTTTCTATTACTGATCCTGTTTATTCGATTTTTTCGAAATTATCCGAGCTTTTAGAGGACGTCAGACGATCGAAATACTCTTTATCAATAGTTTGACATAGTTCTACGAGATTTTTGTGTTGTCGAACAATTGAGGCCAGGCGAGTATCCGGTAGAGGAGTTGTGAGGATGCTGAACAGGTGGCCGAAAACTAGGGCATCTAATTCCGTGGGCCTGTAAAGTAAAATAGGGAGATTATGCATATTTTCGAATTCTGATCGATTTCCATCGTTCTAATGATAGTAACATGAATTATTGTAAAATTGTATACAAAACAAGCCTAAAACTAGGGTTGATAAATTCCCGGAAATTCTACGTTCCCGGGAACGTGAACGGTTACTATTGGGAGAAAATGCATTTTTTCAACGAATTACAATGATTTTTAACGTGGATATTATCTTTTTCAACAATATAGTTTGATTTAAAAAGGCAAAAGAAAACTCTCAAAAATTCGGTGAAAATTCGGAATTGTCTCTCTTCAGTACCTAAAAAGTTCCTGGGAGTTTTCGGGAACAAGATTTTCCGGGAATTCACGGGCTGAATCAACCCTATGAATCTTGCTTCAAGATAAGACCGCGAGAATGTAATGAAACTTTTTAAACCCCGCTTAGGTACTTACTTAGGTGAATTCTACTAAACTAAATCCATTTTCACTTTCATTCCTAATGCAATCGCTTATAAATAAAATGCTGTTGATACTTACTTTTCATTGAAGAAGTATGGATGATTATCTAATCTTTCACTTAAAGCCACACAACACTGTTCCACTTCTTGATATACTTCTTCTAAATTTTTCGACGTCCACCCCAAAGCCGCTAACCGTTTGTACACTTGATTCTTCTTTTGCCATGTAAGCAGATGATTCAAAGGCCAAGGATATACTGATCCATACCGGGGTTTAGTCACTTCAGAGTATGTCACAGGATCCATCCAACTTAAATAACTCTGTAAAAAATTGTAATAATTGAGAAAATCTCACTACTTTTAAAATTGCATGTAAAATATAAATACCTGTGCATTGCCTAGCACGTTGCTAACCAAACTCATGTAAGCTCGCATGTCGGCCTTTTGTGATGCGTCCAAGTGCTCCGTCAAAGTTATACCCTGCATTAGAAAATTGTTGGTAATTAGTCAAACTATATCCAAACTATGTCCAGGCAGGAGATCTGAACAATATTCCAATTTCCAATTTTGGATAC
Organism: Oithona nana; assembly: GCA_900157175.1. Taxonomy (NCBI): domain Eukaryota; kingdom Metazoa; phylum Arthropoda; class Copepoda; order Cyclopoida; family Oithonidae; genus Oithona; species Oithona nana. The sequence continues at coordinate 288,933 of LT727895.1, forward strand.
TCTGCCTGGAGCTGGATTTGAATTTGGAATTGAAATGAACAAAGTAAGGAAGTAGCAGTAAGATTTTACTGAATACTATAATATTTAGACAACTTACTTTAGTGTTTACAAAAGCCACAATTGGATCCATTTCTGCAATGACGAACTTGTTGGCTCGAATAAATGGCAATCGACCTGGAAAATTGGAAAGAAGAAAAAATAATGGCTTTGCTTGTGAAATACTTAGAGAAATCTTACCGGAAGGTGACATATGTTCAGCGTTAGCCCTCATTTCAATCGTGTACTCTAAATTAGCCATGTTTAAAAATGATTGAACGGCTAAAATATTAGCGTTATCCAGAAGCAAAACTTGTTCAACTTCGAAAGGTTGGAATAATTGAACATCTCCGGGCCAAGGTTCAGACGCTGAAATTTTAGAAGTTGACATTGAGAAAAATTAGATAGTATTTTGTTGTCAGCAATCCGGATTCCGGACCGGACCGTCATAATTCCAAATAACCACTATACTCGCTTCGTTGATATATGGAATGAAAACGTACGTACCTCCAACTTCTAATTGAAGTGCCTCTGATAAAATGACATTTGGAGAGGACATGGCAATTGACAAATTTTGAAATTGCTGGGAAGTTTATTGACGTTTACCGATTCAAAACAATGTCCATATTTAGCGGTTGTTTTTACAAAGTTGCAATGAAAGAGACATGGATTTCCAGAAAACGCCACTTCAAAAACTATATATAGGAATATTGCGTGTTCAAATCACGCAACCTTCTATTAGAATACATATATAATCGACGAGGAATGAGGATCAACCGAAAAAGTTTGAAATTATGTTTGGGTCATCGAAAAATTATACCCACGCCAAGGTATTCTTGAAGCTTTTGAAAGAAGAATCGGAATGTTCACCGGGATCTGAATATTTCATATGGAATTTGCAACTTTGAAATGGAAGTGTTCAAAATAGCTTTTAAAAAAGTACACGAATTGGTTCAAAGTTGGAAGGCTACGCATTTGCTAACTTTATAAATACGAGTGGAACAGAAGGAAAATCTCGTCATGAAAAATAAAATAGTCCAAAAAAGGACGGAAAAACCAGTACGAAAGTACGAACAGAGGAAAGAAGGCCTTCAGGAAGGAAATTTGATTCGTAATAGATCAGGTAACTCTCTCGAACACGAACAGTGATTGCCCAAAATAGAGCAATGTTGGCGTAATGAATGGCTTTAGGCAACCTTTTTTGGGTCGTAACAGATCAGGTAACTCTCTCCAACTCTCTTGTATAAGTATTGATTGGCCAAAAAAACAGCTTACACAATTAAAATAAAATCATCTTTTTCCTCCTGGTTCAAGAGTCGCTCGAAATAATAGACTAGAGAACAACTTTTGTGCTGCTTGCCATTAGGAAATTTGCAGTATTAGTCAAGGCCACATTCTCAAGGTTGCTGCTGTAGGCTCTTTTGTGATATGTTTTTTGCAGTCATCATCATCATCATCGCATGAAGTAATGACTTTCACTCTACTATTACAGCGCATTTTCCGGATAGTAGTTCGTACTAACTTTCTACAACTTCTATGACTTCATGACATGAAATGGTGAATTTTGAGATTGTGAATAGGCCTAACCTGAAAAGAATATGTTTTCAAGGCCATTGAAAGCGAACAAAATATTCAGTGTTATTTTGGTGTCTTCTTCATCTTTTTGTATTTGTCCTTGTCCTGAAAAGAAGAATGAAAGTAAAAACAAAAGTAAGAAATTGCAGTCTGTCTGTCCAAGTATAATACTTCGGTGCTGGTCGTCCAAAAAAGTGGTATGCAATCCTGTCTGAAAGCTCTAGGTCATCTTACTGCACAATAATGATTACCAACTATTACCACTCTACCACAAGATAACACAATAGCAGTACTTATTACCGGCGTCGACACTATATTTCAAGGCTTTCTGGATTGGTATTTGCAGTTATACTATCACATTACATGGCATGTCAATATAATGAAATGGAGATTCCGCAAAAAATGTATGACCAGCACTATCTATTTTCACTATTTTCAGTTAAATTATGAAAGGTGGCAATGTTCTGGCTTCAAAAAAGTACTGCATATTCGATTCAGTAACGGATTCCGTGATGTCTTCAAAAGGTTCAGTGGTTGTTTCAAAAGTTGCTTCTGTTGTTGAGTCGAACACTTCATCAGTTGAATCTTGTAGGTCTGCAGGAGGTTCCGTGACTAAAATTAAATCACTTTTTAAGGTAGTAGATACCTCGGAAGACATGTCAGCAACGATGGATTCTTTAGTAGTGACACAACTTGCTTCTGTTGATGCGTCTGGTTGAAATCCAAAGATAGCAAACAAATCAAGTTTCACTTCACTAGTCACTTTTACAAGAGGAACACAATTTCCTCTAGCATTCATCACTTCATTTTCATTACAAGTTTTCAATACATGGGATATTGTTCGAAATTCCATTAGAGGCAGAATATCATTTGAAGAGTTTGTTATTGGTCCTGATAGTGGTCTTGAATCGATGATAGCAACCACAAAGAACAAATGCAGCAGTCCAAGAAGCATATTGTAACTCAACTGAACCAGGATTGCGGAAGTGTATGAAGCAACAGAATAAACCCTCTTATTTCTTGGAACTGCACAGAACTCACATCACATCAGGGTCTTTCAAGTATGTGGTGGCGGCCAAAAACTTTGTAAACAATCCGCCCCTAGGCGAAATTTAATCAAATGATTGATTGTTTGGCTTCTTAATTTTGACGAAAAAATCCTCGAGCCCAAAATACAAAAAAAATCATAGAAATGTGTTTTCTGTTTGGTAAAATCGTGACCCAAAACTATTGAATAATGTAGCCTACTGTTGAATAAATTACTTTACATTAACTTTGCAGCATAATTTTATTTAATCTCTTTTTAACCCAAAGCAGGAAATATTTCAATACAAGTTCCGGTCCTTTGGGTGGTAGAAAAGAAAGGGGTGTAGGTGCAAGATCTTTGACGGTCAATCACACAGGTTCTAAAGCAACGAACTCTTGCTCCAAATCCAAATCCATTTCCTCCGAATCCACGAACAGAATCCAGCAGATCAGCGGTTTCGGCATTGGAGGAGGGATCAGCAAACGTGCACAAGGCACAAATTCCAATAATCAGTAGTAGTTGAAAGTAATGCTTCATCTCGACTGAGTGTAAATGAAAAATTCAGAGCTTTTTATAACAAATATGTGAAAGGTGACAGATGCGACTTATTTTATAAAAAGTTCTCTAAATCTATAGATTGCTTTGCTTGGCGGAATGATTGAGTTTGTAATTTACGCACTTGTGTTATTACTGTTTTTTTTTGTCGTTTTTCAAATCATGAAGATACATGAAAATCAATCATGAAAAATGAAAATGTACTTCATTTGCCATCAAGTTATCTATTTATAATTGTCGAATGTCAGCCTTGTATTTGCTTCCATCAGACGAGTCATATTTTTGTCCATTGGTTTACTAAAATTAGCATAAGTCAAGCTGAGAGGACTGAGGAGAACCCAAGACCTCATGAATTAGGAAGTCTTTCCATTCATTCTTGACAAATATCGACAAAAACCACCTGTCAGTCGAGTCGTATTATTTTCCATGAGTGAAACTGAGAGAGCCTGAGACGAGCTCTTGATTTTCTCTCCATTCAATCTCTCCACCCAGACGATGAAAGACATCATCGTGATCTTGATCACGGCATCAACAGTGAATTGCTTCCTCTCAGTCCCATGGGCTCAACCTCTTCCTCAGATTTCTCCTCAAGCAGAAGACAATAAGTTTCAAGGTTGTCTTTTCATTTTTCATAAACATTACTTATGTTTTTGACCGCGATTTAGCTTTGTTATCGCGGTCCCCTAATTAAAAAAGTTCTTTGACTTGAGGGGATTACTTTTTTAGAATCGGTACTCAAGAAAGCATTGATTGCCGCCATAACATCACGGATAAAACCAAGGGACTGTATTTACAGGATAAAAAAACAAGGTATGTACTTCGAGGATAAATATAATAAACATTAAACATTGCATTTAAAATTTCTTGTTTTTAGCATTGAATGAATCCACTTTTGAAATAGTAAAAGGCATGAATGAAGAGACAAAGACAACATCAAGTCCGCCACTTGTTGTGAGACCAAGACCCTTTGGTAGTTTTTATCCATTTTCCACTGTTACACCTTTCAAAGGAAATTTGAGAACCACTACCATCAGCTCAACCAAGTCGATAAAATATCTGATTTCTTCTGATCCTACAGCGTCAAGCAGAAAGAAATCCTGCAGGATCAAACGCATCAACTTCTATTTTAAAGCAATCTGTGTACCTAACTCACAAACGTATTCCAGACACCAGTAAAGACAAACTTGAAGCAAAACCTTTCTTTTCTTGTAACCTACACATCATGAAAATAAAAGCTTAGTCTAAACATGGATTAAAGGACTGTTGCTCTCTTTCACCTAACCCTTAACCCACAGCGGGATCGGGAGCAAATCTACACCAGCTTTGGCCTTTGAAAGGTTAACATTAGCAGAAATAAAAACTAGAGGTCTCAAGATAAGACGCAAAAAGGCTCCAAGCCTCTCCATGAAATATGAACAAAAGCAGTAGTACCTAAATACCAGTCCATTGTTTTTTGGCTTTTGAAAGGTTACCAAGCTGGATTTATTATCACAAATGAAAAATAGGGTTTGAAGATCAGACGCACAAAGGCTCCAAGCCTCTTTGTGAACACATACTATCTATACAATTGTTCTTTGGCTTTTTCACTACTTACTTTAGTCAGTACTTAGTCACAGACTCTGTTGGATTATTTTAATTTCACTACCGTTTGTGTCAATCAAAATTACCGCGGAAAATTCATGGCGGTCTGTATGATCTGTGTATCTGTGCTTTATTTCCACCCCGATTTTACATGCTCGTAACTTTTTGATTTTATTGGTTCATCTCACCTTTGGCTCCGATAAAAAAGTTCCTTTCACAGAATTCAAATAAGTTGTATTGTAAATTGCAGTACAGAGAAAGAGCAAATACTACAATGTATTCATTCCCGGAAATTACAAGGTAGTATAACGTTTTCACGATTCTTCAACACAGGCAACTACAATATAACCTTGAGAGGAGGCCAGTTGTCAAGTCTAATCACTATGTTCCGAAAAAAANAATTCTTAGATTTGCAAAATTCTTAGATTTGCAAAATTCTTAGATTTGAAAACTTTTTAACCTTTGCTCGCGCTTATAGTTTGAAATGTTTCAAACTTTTTATTTTATTGGTTCATCTAACCTTTGGCTCCGATAAAAAAGTTCCTTTCACAGAATTCAAATAAGTTGTATTGTAAATTGCAGTACAGAGAAAGAGCAAATACTACAATGTATTCATTCCCGGAAATTACAAGGTAGTATAACGTTTTCACGATTCTTCAACACAGGCAACTACAATATAACCTTGAGAGGAGGCCAGTTGTCAAGTCTAATCACTATGTTCCGAAAAAAATCCAATTTCTTTATCTAAATGTGTATCGTGACTAAATACATTCCAGATACAATCTGCAATAAGAGAAAAGAAATGACATGTTTTCTTGTCATTGCTTTTCATGACGATTCCCATTATCATACAGGCAGCTTTTTTGGGGCCTTGGTCACGTCAAGTGACGGAAGTCAAGATAAGGCCTTTTTTCACGGCAGCAGAACTTTTTATGGATTACTATTGTGGTTACCAAATTACAATTGTATTCTGAGTAAGCAGAAAAAGCATGAATGATGATAGCAAGTTGTTTGCGTACACTTCTAAAATTAGACAGGCTGATGGCTGAAACATGCGCTTACAGTGAAAGCAGAGACAATTGACAAGTGATTGAGAAGAAACTTTTTTAAGAGACTGTTGTTGACTTTTTCAAACGCTAGGGAAACAAGGGTTTTTGAGATGGTCAAACTCTGCCAATTACCTACTTTACTTATACGGGCACGGATCATTTTGGTATAAAAGTGGGAGCCAATTCTCATCATAGATCACAAGTCCGAAATACAGTACAAACTGCGAATGTTTTTGCTACATTCATTCTGAGTAAGTGAGAGTGGAAAGGTAAAAGTTGGATTGTACGTACCGACATGCAAACAACAACAATTGGTTAGATAGTCCTACCGCTCGCCGGCTGTAGTACCAACCACGAAAATTATCATTTGTAATCCAAGAAAAGGTTCACAGACTACTACAAATAGCCCTATCACAATCTACCGTTGCCAATTCGGGAAAGACAACACTATTTTCAGACACTTCAAGGATTTTCCCCTTTTCGACTACTATTACAACGTTACAATCATTTACTGCACAATGCACCTCAAATTACCTATTACCTCACTAAGCTGAAAATAGAGGCTTTCGACATTTCCCTACTTCTAAGTTCTAAGTTGCTGTACAACCAATGACCTTTTCTATCTGTTGAATCATGTCTACTTTAATCACGAAAGTTCAGTTGACGCATGTCATCTAAAATCGAAGGCCGAGTTTACAATCTTAAAAGTCCAATGTTGAGGACTTTGGGCTACTAGACAAACCAAAGAAAATAAGCAATTGAATATCTTATTTTAGTGGTTGACGTACACATTAATAGTCTGAGTGTCATGGGAGCTACTGCTGTGCCTTTCTTTTTACCATGCAACTTCTCTCTTTCGCCGGTAAGACTTTACGAAAGACTAGATCCTTGATGAAATAAAAGGTCCGCCTAACCAATCACTATGGCCTTGACTACGAATCCGATGAATCCGGAACACCACAAATTCAGAGTACACTTCAATTATTACCTGAAACTATACTAAACTAATTTGTCTGTGTGTCTGTCCGTCACACCCTGTATCTCCGGACCAGGAACCCCTTCATCTATGATCATAAAAATTCGCATGCATGATCTACTCTTCATAAAGACGATTTCTATCGAAATAAATTTCGAGAAATCGAAAAAAAAAGATTGCCAAAATTGAACAAAATTGATGTTTGGGATAAAATTGAAAATTGGGACAAAATCGACTAAATTAGAAAATTTTCGAGAAATCGAAAAAAAATCTTTGCGATATTTTTTTTTCCTCCAATTTTTTTTCGGTATTTCGTTAGTCGTTACAACGCATGTAATAATTGCATTTTTTGCACTGTGAAAATACTATATAAGTACATATATAGCTAATATAAACTTTTCTTTTCTTACCTTGGCTTTGTTCATATTGACCATATTGACATCCTGAATCCGGATGCGATCCAAAAAATTTTGCTCTAGGAGACAACACTTTCCTACGTCGAATACAAAGACGTTCTCTAGTATGTTTTTTAAGATTTAAAAGTCGATTTCACCAATTTCAGCATTTTTCACTTCAAAAAACTGGAGAGCTGAGGAGAGAGGCGTCGAATATTGAATTGTTGAGCAGACCGGCTGGCTAGCCTCAAATGCAGGTCTGCTCAGCCGACGCTTCTTCTCAATTTCTCAGGCTTTTATGCTAATCTTGTACGCGCACGCGCTCAGTAATGCCTATAGGCTGGCTCAAGGCCTAACGACGCTGAGGGCATCAGCTTCAGCATTAGAAAAAAGTTGGTGTTTTTTAACAGTGTAAAAGATCCCGTCAAAAACAAGATTGTTCTTTGAAGAATGAAAGGTAAGAATGACTCGTGTCAGATTTTGCTTATACAGTATCTTTAGTTTCGTGCCTGCCCCCTGCCAGTATATAAATAAAAGTTGGCTTTTTTCGCGAGACTTGTCCCACTATGGAAAAGTAAGCCACTGAGTGAGGTTTAGGATTGAATGGCGTGACTTTGGCTATTTTCTAACAGATAGTAACAGAGAAGAGTAGTGAACCTACAAAACTACTGGCCTACATTTTGGCACAAGCCAGCAGTAGTCAAAAGGCAAGTACTATTGCAAACCGACAAAGGCTAAAAAGTAAATCATGCCCCCTAAAGTGGTCAAAAACGGCTTAATTGCACACAAAATGGCCCCAAATTCAGCATCGAAAAAAACGGCGGCTGCAACGGAAACTGCCGGCGCCGAAAATGGTGTGGCTTCAGAAGTCCACAATTTAGAAGACATGAAAAGTTTGGTGGAGAAACAGAATGACACCATCAAGGCTCAAAAAGTTGAAATTGAGCTGTTGAGAAAACAGATGGAGAAAAATGTTCATTTGACGCAAGATTTCCAATCGGAATTGAGTGAAATTCGCAAAAATTGGCAAAGTCTAAGTGAAAATAAAACTGTTCCTGCCTCCTCCACACAAAATTGTAATAATACAAACACTTCTGCTGGTGAAAAGAAAACGATTGAAGATGTTTTATTGAGATTGGAAGCGCTTAGTTCAAGTTATACGGATATTCAGGACCGCCTTTATGAATTGGACAAGAGTTGGAAAAATAATTTGATGATTTATGGTGTACCTTGCTGTGATGGAGAAGAGGATGATCCAATTATCACCGAAGAAAAGGTAATGCAATTTAATTAATCAATTAGTAGCTTCAGTGTGATATGAAACTCTATTTTTGCTGCAGGTGAAAGAAATTCTAATGAAGAAACTTCACATTTCACGCGACATTCAAATGAACCGTGTACACCGCCTCAATTACGGACCCGACTTCCGAGGCCACAAACCCATTCAAGTTTGCCTCGTTAACTACCGTGACAAAGAAGAAATCCTGCGAAAAGCCCGACTTTTAAAAGGCTCCAACATTTACATTTCTGAAGATTTCTCCCGAAAAGTTCGTGAACATCGCAATGAATTGATCAAGTTCATGAAAGAGGTCAAAAGTCGGGACCCCACCAGACGCATGACGCTCAGATACGATAAATTGTATATTGGCAACGATGTATTTTTCTTCAACGACCGAACGGGAAGAGTTGAGCGACTTCATACTCCATTGGAAGTCGGAAGCAACAATTTCAGTAACCTTATGAACGACAACAATTCACAGGTAAGATCCTTGATATGTTGCATGTCTATTCTTCTTAGTTCTCACAGTAGGGTGCCAATATCCCTTTTGATTACATTTCTGGTACATTTGTTTATGTAGGTCGATAAGAATCAGTGGTACATATTTTTAGAAAGCCAATTGCTTTCTAGAAGTATATTTAGAATGCTGCATTCTTGAGATTCTAATCTTGAGGCCCATTCTAAGATTGTGGACGAAAGTAGTTCATATTTTAAGTATTTTAACCATTTTGCAGCAACAGCAGTATCATGACTCCTCCTGGTTGAGGAGACCACGATCACGCATGGGTATGGGCGGAAACATGTCACGTTGCGCCACTCCTTTATCAAGACAAAATTCCATGTCCATGGAAGACTTTTCAACTTCCATGCCTGGCCTACAACAGTCTTCACAACAGCCTTCACAGAACCCTCAACAAAGGGTTACAAGTAGTGCCCGATTCCGAAGATCTAATCCTGGTTCACCACGAAAATCTGTCTCAATTGATTCGTTACATGGGCACACAATCAATAATGGATCATCATCGTATTATGGATCACACGAGGATATGAGCTCCCAGCCTGTCTCTAGACAAAATTCCGCACAGTATAAGCCAGATTACACCCTAGACAGTTATATTCCTACCAGCAGTATAGCAAATGGTTACTATGTGCAACAAGAACCAGTCCGAAGCAACCCTGGGTCACCTTCCAAAAGAGTCGCATTCAAAGGGATACCCAGCAACGGATTACCTAATAACTACAACCATCCCGTAGCGCCTTACCAAAATTTCGAAGTTCAAAATCCCCGCTTAGACACTCCCATGACCATGAACCCCGAAGAAATGCTAGCCATCGAATCTGAAGCTCAACCAAGAGCAACTTACCCTGCCTTGACCAATGGTATCAATAGTTATCCAGCCTTGATGAATACCACTTCTCAAATGGTAACTCCATATACCCATACCCGGTCCGTTATTCCGGCTGCCTCTAAAGCTCTAGTCACGCCCAATAACCACGTTATTAACGGAATGAACCCATATCCACAACTAGATTACCAACATCATCAGCAGCAACAGCAGCAGCAACAACACCATCATCAACAACAGCAACCAATGGTACCCGTGAGCATGAGTAACGGTCGTTATATACCCGACAAATATGGTAACAGTTTGATTAATAACCCTGCAATGGCCATTGATAACGCTTTGAAGAAAAATACCGCTCCTTTACCCGCAATTATGGCCCCCAACAATGGAGCTGTTACTCCTTATATCAACAACGGCATGGATTCCGAAGATGAAATGGATGATCACAAGAAAGCTTTGGAACTGGAGTATAAAAATGAAGAGAACAACAAGAGAGGGGATGAGTTGAAGGAAAAACATCATAATGAGTCAGTGAATAACGCACCTGGTGGAAATAACGAAGCTACCAGAAAGAACAGTACCAGCAATAATGGTACCATCAAGGTGGCTATGGTTGCAGACATTTCCATGTCTAACTTCCATCAATGCAAATAACTTTTTGAGCATGTCACACTTTTATTGTTCCACAAAACTTTAGAGTTTTGGCTCATGAAATGTCATGGTTTAGACTATTTTCAATATCAAGTCTCAGTCTCTATCTTTTTTTCTAATGGAGATTGTCAAAAGAGCTTAAAAATAAGTAATTGTAGTATTTTTCGATTTACTTCGAGCTTAATTTCCTGACACCTCATCCTTGACCCTCTGTATTTTTCCCAAGTTTCAAGGCTTTGACTCTTCTTCTTTGGCATTTTTAAAGAAAGTCAACTTTCTAGTTTGCATGCAACCTTTCTACACAATGCAGTAGACTATAAAGTAATTCAAAATTGAAAACATTGACCTACTTTTAATCAGTCAAAAAACTTATGACATTTCCTTCAGCCAAAACAACATTTTCTTTAAGAAAAAAAAAAGAAATCAGTTATGATACAGCACCCATTGATTGATTTTGAAAGGAAAAATCAGAATATCTACATTTTATTCTACTATGATCATCAGTGCAACAACAGCAATAAAATTAACTAAAGATAATTCTGGTCATTATCCATCTTTTTGGTAGAGTTGTCGACAGCCTGCTAGGCAATATTCATACCTAGAAATAGAAAAAGGAACAGGAGTAGTCAACAAGGTCATAACTTTCTAATAGTAGCATGATGTAAACATTACAAGGAAAACTTGATCTCTCTGCCTTTTTTATGATAGTCCATAGCTGGACCATCAGAACCTCAAGGACAAATGTCAAACAAAAAACCTTTCAAGGCCAGACATTTTCTAGGTCTGGTCATGGTATACTGTTACGCATAATACAACAGAGGAGCAGTACCACTTCTATCAGTTTCTATTCATGATTCATGAAAAGAGGCTATTTTTGGTCTGACTTGATTACAGTTCTGGCAACTTTATGAAAGTAACAATACTTACCCTAAGAATGTGGCTCCATTTAGTGGGAATGCTCTTAGAGACATTACAAACATGCCTCTTCCAAATATCCTAAACCCGCCTTCTTTGTAGCATTGCTTGAAACAGTCCATCATGCCTTTGTATTTAGGGTTCAATGGGTCATCTGCTTGAATCCTTGATTTGACAACATCTAAGTAAATGATCACAATCCAGGAGATTACACCTAAAAAGATATTGATAGTTGATAATCTGATTCCAAGCCATGTTTCTGATTGGATTTGACAGCTTACATTATGGCTACTTTGCTACTTTTTTTTAAAAGTCATCTGAAATTCTGAGTTTTGACCTAGATGTTGACCAATTTGAATATAAGAGTAGAGTGCCACAATGTAAACCAAGGCCAAATCAAATCAGTGTATTTTGAACCTGTCATGCCACCAGCAAAGAATTTACATTGGTCATATTGTACTCCACCACACTTATTGAGAATATTGTCGTACAATACCATATACAATCCGAAAGAAGGCAAGTCCCTGAATAGAAAGATTAGAAAAAAAGAAAAGGGATATCAAAAAGTTGGTTAAAAAGCAAAAGTAGCTGAAGGAGTGGACAGTAGACAAGTAGCTGTCATAAAGTGAATGTGATTACCAACCTGCCACTCCTCCAGCCATCAAAATGGATTTGTTGTCCTTCTTCTCACTTACCAAATTGTTATATAGCAAAACATACAGAGCAGAGGCTTGTAAGTCCCTAGAATATTTAGATATTGCAGTAACTTTGCTTTCAAAGCATGAAATCTTCTCTGCAATGACATTCAGTTAACAGACATACACAATGCTGCTTCTTTATCAAAGAATACAATCAATACAATAACTCTTTTATCATCAACAATAAAAGTCTGTGTGAAGTTTCTAACAAATGGAAAAATATCTATTGATGCAATGACATTCAGTCTTCAGACAAACACAATGCTTCTTTATCATAGAATACAGTCAATACAATAACCTAACCACAATAACTCTTTTATCATCAACAATAGAAGTCTATTTGAAGTTTCTAAGAAATGGAAAAACATCTGTTGATTTCATGGTCTATTTAGTGACTACCTCGTCAAAAGGTCGAGCATTCTCACTTCTCAGGTTTACTTGAGAAGTATGAAGTACTTAACTTTCTTAGCCTTACTTTTAGGCCTCTATCTTGCTTCTTTACTACATGGAGTTGTAGCAGAAAAGAGATCTAAAGGTTGCAATAAAAACTTGCCTAAAAACAGCGTTATTGGAGATTACAGGAAGATCTCTTTGAATGTTAATGATCCTTATTACAATGGAGGCGAAAAGATCAAGAGGAGATTCCAAATCAGGCTACCCAAAGGATATGATAACACTGAAGCTCTTCCCTTGATCTATAAAGCTCATGGAATGGGAGGAAAAAGTGAAGTCCTAAAGAAAGATTCTGACTTTGCAAAAATTGCTCGAGATAGGGAAGACTTCATTTTGGTTCTTCCTGATGGTATGAGCCAAAACTGGAACACAACATGGATTGAAGGGGCGTTTGGACCTACCTGTGACCTTCCCAAAAAGGAAAGAAATGATTGCCCCAAAACATGTCCTGAATGCAAAAGAACTAAAGAGGAATGCTATGGAGGATTAGGACCTTGTGTAGATGATTTAGGTTTCATTGAATTGATTCAAAAAGAAGTTAAAAAGTCTTATTGTATTGATGAGAACCAAATGCATTTCCACGGATATTCCATGGGTGGTGCTCTAGCTTGGGAAATAGCCTCTGCCACTACTGATGGACTAGGATTTGCTACCTTTTATACCCAATCTTCTGTCCCCGCCTTGGGATTTGGTCTACCCCCTAAAGAAATCAACTTTTCACTGTTTGATGTCATTGGCAACCAGGATACATCTATGCCACCTACCCACGATGTAAAAGGAACTGGGATGGGTCCTCATAATAGTATCATTACCAAGTTTGATGGTTTGAAGCCAGTCAAAGAGGAACTCTTACAAATGTGGGCTGAAGCAATGCATTGTGGAGATGAAGAAGTATACCCTACATCATTGGATGGAAACAAAGGTTTTGAATGTCATTCAAGGGATTGTTCTAATGAGCAAAGTATTGTCAGATGTACTGGAGATTTTGGACACTGGCCTCCTAACCAGAAACCAACTGCTGATATTGTACTTGATTTCATGTTAAGCCATCCAAGAAAACAATAAAATATTTTGTCTCTCAATTTGGTCTCTGATCAATTGAGATGGATGAAGACACTGCAACAACAACAGCATTAATTGTTTTTAGGTTAGGCTTTTTAGGAATACACCTGTCCTTGGTTCTTTCAAGCAGAGCAAAATATTTAGCATGCAAAATGTTGTCAGGTATCAATCTCAATGCGTTGCAAGCTGCAAGACTTACTAACCTGACACTCCTCCAACCCAAACAGTCTGGTAAATGCTGGGAAGTTCGCCTCTCTTGCGATCGCAGACTTTATCAAATAACCATTCATAGGCAATGATGTAGAAACCATAAGATGGCACATCTCTAATCAAAGTTACTTTTGCAGTAGTCTGGACAAGAATCACTGTTCTGAATTATAAAAGATCTGAAAAAATATTACCTCCATGCCATTGGTACCAGTCCCTTGTACCATCCTTTGATACCTTGTGTTCTATAAATGCTTTTCAAACAATCATAAGGTCCCTTGTAGTGCGTTCTATCACCCGCTGTTCCTGTAAAGTGAGAATAGTTTGACTTTAGATATTTTCATGGTGGTAGATGATTTGATGACAATAGAGTGGGTTGACCTGCTTTTTGAACTACTTACTACTACACTTACTAGACAAGCAGCTCTAGCAGCAGTAGTGATTTATGCAACTTGCAACTTTTTTTCCCAGATATCTTGCAAACTGCATTGGACAGGCATGACCACACCTTCTATGCATTATAACGCGACGAACGAAGAGTTCAGACGCGAATACAAATACCAAAACCAACAGTAGTCTACTTTCAATACACTAACCTATTTCTTGTCCAATGGTCACAGTGTTTGAAAAATCAACAATAAAGCTCATTTTTGCAAAATGCTTAAAAATATTGGGAATTGAACTAAAATTGATTTTTCGCCTGTTTTTTAAAAAAGAGCGGCTTTTAGACATGCATCGAAAAGATATTTTACTTGAAATCATTCATTAAAAACGCAGTGATGCATGCTACTCAAAAGCCAAAATGCATTGCTCTGCTACTACTTCACCTTGTCGTCGTCATTTCCGCGATTTTGCGGAAATGATTTTCTAAACTATTGCTGAAAATCACACAAAAGTTGGAGGAGTTTTACAAGGTTTTCTATCTAGAAAACTAAAAAGATTGTCGTGTTTATGCAGAGTAAAACTAAAAGAAAACTTGACCTAAAGTGAAAAGAATCACAATTTTACATGCAAACAATCAATGAATAAAATTGTCGTCAAAATGGCGAGGCATGCCAAAATGGAGAGACTGCGACAAAACTCAAGGCCGCATTGCAACTCGTTTTTTCGAAAAGTTTCCTTTACCAATTTGGGAAGGTGGAATTAACAGGAAATTCAACTCATCAAGTGTCATAAACTGAATAGATTACTGTGCTAGGTACAAAGTGTGATTAGAGCTTAGCTACAGTGCTGTCTCTCTCATGACTGAAGTCAAGGTCGAGCCTAAGGTCGATTTGTACAACTGGTAAGTTGTATCAAATTACTGTTGGAGGTAACAATACAATCAAGACTAATCACAGCAGCAGAAAGGCGAGTCTGTTTCTTTCATTTCAGAAATTCTGCTCCTTGTCACATCTTTTCTCAAATTGATGACAGAATCAGAATAAAATATTTTCGTTACAAATGGTTTATCAGCATTTTTTGAAATATGTTTAAGATTTCCAAAGGAGAAAGGCCTTTTTAACAATCAACAGAATTGCCTATGTCCTGACTAATAAAAGAAGTAAAGAATAAATACAAAATGTCATGCCTGTCTGTGTTTGAAGTTTGATCTTGGCCACATCGACAGGACATGCAACGACAAGTTGTGCTGCCCCTCCAGCACAACCGGCCCAAAAAATCTCCCAGTTGGTTGGTTTGATTGAGGTCGAGGACGCCGAGGTCGTACCAGCATTGGCATCTGCACGCAGCGAGGTCATGAAGCGCAATGATACACCGTAAACACCGAAGAAGAGGGAATTCAAAGCCCCGGCTGACAATATGGGATAGTACATGCCCTTGAAAAGGCCCCTGACCTAAAATAACAACAAAATACAAATTCAAGTTACTACAACTCACATTATGGCACAACTTACCCCTTCATTTTTCATACAATCTAATGTTACTTTGGCTAAGGATGAATCTGTAAATGCTTGCTGTCGGACCTGAAATAAAATATATTTTTATTTAGTTTGGGTGTCTTAACCAGGGTCAGTACTTTTGGTACACCCGATTTCTTGAAAGACTTGAAAATCGATCTTAGACTCAGAATATTACCTTAAGAGTGTCAAATGGGTGGCCAACAAGTAATCCAGCACAACCTGAAAAATCACATGATTGAAAGTAGATGCCCATAACCTAATTGTAAGTAACTCATAAGAGTCTTAGAAGTCTTACCTCCGACCCAACCAGCCATAAAATCACACCAAAACATTCCAGCCATAATTAACCGCGCTACCACAACACAATACTAGGGTTAAAGTAGATAGCGGTTATACAAGGAATATTGTTATTGACACTTCAGTAGACCTCCATGTTTTCCTCACTTCTTTTTCAGCATCTGTTGATTTTTTAGCTTTCTAAAACTTTGACAATGGATAAAGGACAACAAATTCTGGCCATTAGCCAATTCGGACTGTCAATGAACTTCAATTTTTGTCATCTTCTCTTTCTTATCTTTTGGGGTCAATTTTGGCTAGCAATTGCCATAATTCTTTGTCTGATTAGTATTGCCATTATTTGATTTTCTTATCTTTTAAAAGATGCTTCTGTTTAGTGTCTGGAGACAAGATGTGAAAATTATATCCCATGTCCTACTTTTGGAAGAATATCCTTTCCTTTTCATTTCGTGTGAAAGTGAAAGAAGCGTTTGCCAATTTTAACGTACGTTTAATTAAGGATGTTGCTAAGATGAAAATGAAGGACTAAGGCATTTTCTGAAACATGAAAATCATAACTTTTCTAAAGGTGGAACAATGCTGTGATAGTTGTCAAGATATGAGATAGTTATCACCAATGGCAATGCCATATGTGTATAATGATTTGTTCCAGATTTCAGTGCAGAGTAAAACAAATGTGTGAGATGAATATGATGCAAGTACACTTGCAAGTTGTAGTTTGTAGTCTCTTTTTATTCGTCATATTCATAAAAGAGGTAAGTGCATTTTTGTTTTAAAGGCATTTTGACAACGTCAAACAAGAAGGCCCTTATCAGCAGCATGAATCACAGATTTATGACTTATCATCAGTTTGTTCGACAATTTTTCAACAACAACTCTTATCAATGGATTTCAGTGAAAAATGGGATCTCTTGGACTCCAACCCAGAAGCAGTTTTTAAATTAAGCCCAACAGCCATCATGACGCCAAAGAAAAAATATGTGATTTCAATTTTTGTATTTATGTTTGTAATGACCACTGTATTTTTACTACAAAATGGATACAATATTAACAACCATGAGTATTTCTGTGATTGTCAACCAAATTCTGATGGAGGAAAAAATGTGCAACCAACAAAAGTGCAACAGAACGAAGAAAAACCCTCTCCTACTATCCAATCAAAAAGCAATCTCAATTGCTACCAAAAACCATTTCAAAACTTAGATTTGAAACCAACAACCAACTTTCCAAATGTCACAAAGTTTGCCTATGTTTGGTATGCAACAGAAAACAATTATTTATGCTCAGCATTAGTGGCCATGAAACATATACAAAACCTGAGGAAAAATTATGAGTTGAAAGTGGATTACGTTTTGATATTTAGTAAGGAAGATTTCAAAGCTTTTGATAGTAATGGACAAAAACTTTTAGAAGAATGGAAAAATGTAGGTCAGTAAGTATTGGAAAGTAGCAAGAAGCAGAGTGACTTGTTTTTCCTTAATTCTAGAAAGTATTGTCAAGGTCTTGTTGACACAGTGTGCATAGTAGTGGTGGTCATTTTTTTGTACTTCATTTTCAGGAGGGATTATTAAAGAGTTCAAACCATTAGGGCACCATTTATCAGACAGATATTACAAAAGATGCTACCAAAAATTCCATGCAATGCTTTTGACAGAATACCAGAGAGTCATTATCATGGATAGTGATGGATTAACTCAACAGAACTTGGACCATTTGTTTTACTTACCTTTTCCTCAAGGTATCAAATTAGCTGCGCCTCAAGGGTACTGGTTTGATAATGATGGTTTTCAAATGAATCCCAATGACCATTGTATTGGTAGCGATGTGTCCCAGAGGCCTCCTTACTACGCTGTGATCACCAGTATCTTGTTACTGGTTGAACCCAATGAAGAGTTGTACAAAACTGTTGAAGAATACTTTGGAAAATGGATGATGAATGGGAAAGGAGGCAAGAAAACTAGACAATATTTTGATATGGATATCATCAACCAAAGATTGGCATGCAATGGAGAAATGATGGTTCTGCCCAAACACTATGGAACCTTGAATTCTGAATACCTCATCAATCAAAAACTAAGTCAAAGATATTCACTATGTAAAGAATTTGAGCAAGTTCAATACATGCATTTTAGTGGGTTAGGTAAACCCTGGAGCCATTCACTGGCCAACTATGAAAAGAAGTATGAAGAGAGTGCCAGACCATTGATCCGGACCTGGTTTGAATTGGCTCATGACACTTGTCCTTGGATAGTCAAGTGATGATAGTTCTTAACTTCTTACTATACATAGATGATATGGTACTTTATTTCTAGATCATAGTTTTAATCTTCCAATGTGACATGTCTGAATAAATGGCTCATTGATTCCTTATTATGAATCCTTCTCATAGCTTCAGCCAACAAGATTGAAATATCCACGGTTTTGATCTTATGGCATTGCAGCTTTTGCAAATCATGTGGGACTGTATTTGTGACCACCACTTCATCAATAGGTGACTCATCAATCAATGTTGGTGCATCAGCAGATAAGATTCCATGTGTAGCCAATACATAGATTTTGTAAGCGCCACGATCTTTCAAAATATGAGCTGCATCAATGAAGGACTTGACATCATCAATCATATCATCCACCATAATGGCAATTCTGCCACCCACATCACCCACCACATTGATGGGTGGTTTTTCTTTACCCATGAGTGGAGGTAAAGCAATACCCACACTGGTCACTCTGTTGGAAAAGCTGGGAGGTGGTGAAGCTCTACCAACATCATCATCTTCATCATCTTTGACCTCTCCATGAATAACTGCAATACCTAATTTCAATCTTTCGGCGTAAGATGTTGCTCTTTTTGCTGCAAGAGGGCTTTTTGCAACGATCACTGCATTGCGATAATCTGGTATCTGAAAATGTCAAAAATACTATTTTACTTTTAGTAAAAAGCTCTAGAGGTCCTAGAGGCCAGAGGTCAATAGTAAGGTATCTCAATGTCAAAAACTATTTGATAATTAGTTTAGTTTTGAGGTCAAAATGTTTTTTTTTCCTTACATGTTGAACAATATAAGTTATGAAAAATGGACTAGCTCGTAGATTGTCTACGGGACAATCAAAGAATCCTTGCAATTCTTTCTGATGTAAGTCCATAGTAATGATTTGAGTGAAGCCAGACATGACCATCATTTGAGCCAAGAGTTTTCCCACAATGGCAGACCTCTCAGAGATCATTTTACCTTGAAAAATGAAAAAGAACACTTACGAATTCAGTAATGTACTGGATCAAAAAGGGGCTTGCACGCAAATTGTCGATTGCACAATCAAAGAATCCTTGACTTTCTTTAGAGTGTAAATCCACAGTAATGATGTGAGTAAAACCAGCTTTGACCATTAGTTGAGCCACTAATTTGAGGGAAATGTTACCACGGCGTCTCATTTTGGCTTGATAAATAAAAGAGTTGGGTTAGTCTTTTTTAAAAGGAAAAGGCAACAATAAAAAGAGAAATTTTGTTTTGTGAAACTTCTCTTTTTTCTTTTAAAGAAAAAAAGCGATGGTTTTTGGCCAAGTCAAGGTTAGAAAACCTGAATTAGTATAGCAGAAAAAACGTCAATCAAATCTGAAGGTCAAAGGTTGCGTGATGCATCGACTATTTGTTGCGCAATAGCAAGTTGACCAGCAGATTTCATTTTTGGATATGATGGAATAAGTAAAAGACTAAATATACGAGGAAGTTCAAAATTCAAGCTTGTTTGTATCGCTTACATTGCCGACTGTAAGGCATATATGGTAAGACACCAACTATTTTTTTGGCATTTGATGTTTTACAAGCATAAGCCATAATCAACATCTCCATTACCGTGTTATTGATATCCCTAAAGGTAAGTGAAAATTGAAGATGTATTTTGAGATGTATTTGAGACAATTTGAAAAAAATGAGGCAAAAATCATCGCTCTTTTCGTTCAAGTGTATCTATTTTTTGCCTCACTTACTTTGTGCACTGTAGGGTAAATAGGGTATAACTCCAATTACTTTTCCGCAAGAATTGGACTTACATGCGTAGCACATAATCAACATTTCCATGATACTGTTATTCACATCCCTAATAATGTTTCAAAAAAATAATACATTGGTCATTATGATTTGTTGCATGTAAGATACAATTCCTTTGGGATGGAATAATCAAGGCTAAAAGGACACGTGACTTGTAATATTGTGAAAGCTCAACCCAATAAGTTGAATTTTGATACTTACTTCGATCCAGTCTGGATGATGTAGACATCTTTCCCACGAACAGATTCATGGATATCCACCACAGTTTCTCGATTAGTTTTGTGATGTACTGTCGTTTTACTCAATCTTACATCCAATTGTCTGTAAAGGTACACAAAAGTTGACAGTTTGTTATTGGTTAATCTATTTACTTAGGAGCTTACTTTGTAACAGCTCTAGCTAATTCCGGATGGGAATTTCCAGCCAAAACTATCATTCCTCGTTGATCCATTTTGGAATTACCTCCAAAAGTAAAGATCAAACAAATACTTTGTCAGCTGTTGCCTTATTGCATGACCACAGAGCAAAAACATGCACAGTCCTGCGCAAATAGAGAAAGCAACATGACAAAACGTAAAGAAGAAGTTGGTAATCACGCAACCTTTTTATGAAAAGTCATGTAGAAGTATAGAGTAAGGTCAAGGAGACGTTTGACGTCACGGAAAGGCAACCAACCGCGAAAAGATGCCTTTTGTCGAGCAACATAAAATGAATAGAAGGTATCCCGTCACCAAAAGGTCCCTTTTGGCTAAGTATAAATGTATTTCGTATTTTTAGAAAGCATTCATATTTTGATCAAAATATGAGTAGGTATTTTCATTCTTCAGAGACATATCTAAAATAGGACTCTTGATATCTGACAAAATTGCCGTAAAAATAGAATATAAAATACACAAAGGGACATATTTCGGGTGACTTACAAAAACTGCGACGTACTCACCTTTGTGTCTTTGTGACTGTGTAAGTGATCTGATCAGATACAAATAACCTGATCTTTGAGTTTTGACACAATTCCTTACAGAATGATCGAAAGAACTGATTGACCATGTTTTAGCCACTATTTTAAGTGGCTTTTCCAGCTAGAAAGTCCATCTGATTCCACAATTGCTTCTTGCATAAAATTAATTTTGGTAATTTGATAAAAATCGACTGTACGTTACTTTGAAAAGGTTATGGAGTCAAAAAAGGACCTTTTGGTGTTGGGATACATTCTATTCATTCTATGTTGCTCGACAAAAGGCATCTTTTCGCGGTTGGTTGCCTTTCCGTCTGGTGACGTCAAACGTTTTAGTGCTTCTATTTTACACCCTTTTTCATTCTTGAAAATATCGAACCTATTTATGCTTAGCTTTTTGACCGTGAGAGTTTCACGAACGGTCCTGAAAGTTTGAAAATTGTTGTTGGGGATGTTCAGTGTTTTCTTAAAGTGACTTCTAATATCACAGTGACATCTAAGATCTAACGTCACAGTGATCTTTATCTTTTTTTTAAGTATGTACCTAGTAGTATTTTATATTCTATTTTTAAGGTAATTTTTGTTACATTTCAAGACTCAAGAGTCCTATTTTAGGTATGTCTCTGAAGAATGAAGATACCTACTCAAATCATCACCTTGAAAATTGTCTATTTCGAGATTTTGTAAGGTTCAGACTTTGCGAGTATTCCTAGCGGAGAAAAGTTTAGAAAATCCAGAAAATCAATTTTCATATGATACATACCTACATATTTACAAGTTTGAGATGTTTTTCATTACCAATTTGCTTTGTTATTCCATGGAGACTAAACAAAAAGTTCATCAGAGAAGTAGATGTTTCTTACCACATTTGGTAGGTAGGTGTCAAAAAAACTGACTGGTGACGATCTAATAATGGTGATTGCATTTCCAACTACTTACCTAAATTGTGGTAGAAAAAGGGCTGCTGCATCAGTGTGAAACGTTCAAAAGGAAACGTGGTATCCGTGGTACCTTTTTGAGCTTTAGAAATGTTAGTAGGCTTGAGTAAATTCTGGATCTGTAATAACTCATCGAGCACTGAATGACGTCAATCGAAATCAGAGAGAAACCATATGGTTGTTGAGGAAAAACGGATTACATTTCTCTTTGTTCTATTTTTCCTTTAGCGTGAAAAATCTGAAAATGCATTTTCATTTATGCAAGAAGCAATTGTGGAATCAGATGGACTTTCTACCTAGAAAAGCCACTCAAAGTAGGGAAAAAACATGGTCAATCAGTTCTTTCGGTCAGTCTGTAAGGAATTGTGTCCAGGATTAGATCATTTTTTATACAAACTACAAAGGTGAGTACGTTCTTTGAAAGTCACCTCGAACAAGTGCAAGTCCCTTTGTGACTAAGACTCTTTGATTGATTTTTAAACACGTGACTCAAATCCAATTAAGTTCGCAGAATATGCGTCGCTTTGAAAAGCTAAGCTTCTTACACTGATGATGCAGTAGTACATAATAAATCAAATTAGCATTCATTTGAAAATATACGAAATTCAATTCAGTATTCCTGGAAGTCTCAGAAGGGGAAAGAAACTCTGTGTTTGTCCAATTTTAAGTGTCCTTTACCAAGGGCAAATTTCGAAAGCTACAGCAGCAGAACCATTAGACAACAATATTTTACTTTGGCCTACTTTGCTTGCTGCTGTGTTTATTATTGGCCTCCCCCTTCATTCAAAATTACATTGCGTAGCTTTTGTCAATCATCGCATGATCAAGTAATAAAGGAGACTTCCCAGCAGCTGCAGCAATTTCCAATTTGTCGGATATCGGAAAATCCTAATGAAGAAGAGTAGGAGGGCAGCAGAAGAGACGTAAGTAAACGTTGTGGCAGCATTTCTGGTGACATGATAGCATGTCTCGATATCTACCATTGGAATTTGCATGGTTATACTGGTTGTACCAGGTGTGTCTTTTTTGTTCTGCCTTCTCCTACAGTTTGAAAAGGGCTTGCTTCATGCTTTCATGATCGTTTTGACCTGATTCGAAAGCCATTTTCTATTGGACTTTTCACATTTGACCTAGTCTAGTCATATTGACCAAACCAATCACTTTTTCAAATGGTTTCATACAGAATGGCGGGCTCCACTTTGGTTGCCTTGCTCCTTTTACTGTCTAATGACATTGAACAGAACCCTGGACCCATCAATGTGGAGAAGAAACAAGAGAAGTTGGAGAAACATGTGACTGACTTGCAAAAAGATGTCAAAAGTCTACGTAAAGTCGTCGAGACTTTGGTATCCCAGGTGGATGTACAGAATAATCGAGAGAGGCCTAAGATGGCAAACCTACTGGAAGAAGTTAACATCGTTAAAGAAACGACGAACATACAAGTAAGTACCTGCTTACCTAGTAACTGTATTACGGCGGCGCTCAATTAATCTTCCTTTTTAAGTGTGATACACATACAAAATAGTATTAGGCTTCATTCATTTTGCTAATGTGAATACATAACCAATGCAATGGCCAAAGGTCACTAAACAACTTTTCACTTTTTTTGCAATCTTACAATGCTAAAGAATATTTTGTTGCCTTTTGGTTCTTTTATGTATTTAGTTACCTACGCGCGTGCCTACATAAAGTGTATATCTCTTAAGTATCTATCTAATACTTAATCTTCTTAAGTGTGAGTTTCTGATACATACAAAGTACTAAGTATGTAGTATTAGGCTTCTCTCATTTTGTTCTATGTAATAATCTAGATAACCAATAGAAGTAATTTTCCATTACGTATAGAAATTATGCTTTTTCTTTCTTGTGATACTTTTGACGGTATCCTCCAAAAGTCACTAAAGAACTTTTCACTTTTTGCAATCTTACGATGCTATAGAAGATTTTGTTGCCCTTTGGTTCTTTTATTTAGTTACCTACGTAAGTGTATATCTCTCCTACTAGGTATCTATCTAATACTTACATGCCAACATTTCTTGTAAAGGTCAACTTTCACGTCATATTTGAAAGGTTACTAATACTTACGTGCCCTACCTATCGAGTAGTAAGTATGTACTAGGTAATATCTGCATCTCTTTACTACATCAAATACATATATAAGCAGATATACTTATGTGTATTGTGTAGCCATGTAAAAGCAAAACCAATTACCAAATGAGGCAACAAAAATATTTCGTGGGAAAAGCTCAGACATAATTCTTTCAAATTGCATCATCGAAAAACAAAACACTTTCTTGAGCACAATTATTTCGTGACGGACGTCCGGATGTATCTTTGTACATTATAGATGAGCAGCGACAGGACACGGGCCTTTCTAAAAATACAAGACCAGACGTCATACTTGGATATGAGGTCTTCTTCAGCTACTTTAACCACGTCATATACCTATAGAGTGCCTAATAAGCGTGCATACACCTAATATTGACTCATTACTCTCATTTTCCTTATTAGGCACCCAAATTTCCCCCAATCCCCGCTTATTAGATACTACACGATTTTTAGTCAGTAGTCACTCTAGAGTCCTGCCCTTCACTCCTTCTAGCTTTCAAAAGACCCAAGGGATTACTGTTAGAAGAGTGTTTGAAAGTCACCTAAAAAGTCTCAATTGGAAATTACTACATATAACACTTGACTTATAGAGCCAAAAACTCAACATTAGAATCTACAAGTGCAATTTTGCCTACTTTATTGATTTTAGGCGGTACTGGTTAATTTTTTTCAAACACTGCGTCTGTTGGGTTAAGTTTTGTAAAAGGGCTTGAAAGTACTTAGACATTCATGACGTCAATTGAAAAATTCTATTGCAGCATAGTTGGGAAAACGAAAAGTACTAGAACGAGGTAGAGAACTTGAGCCAGGATTTTTAAAAGCACATGAGTAGTCAACTGATGCATTTCTCATGTGCATTTATAAAAGCGAATGCGCGCTGCTGTTGGAGAATATTTTGTCTGCTATTCATTCATGTATGCAGAACATATGAGTAGAACGTGATACTTGCCGATAGGTGTGCAGCCGAATCATTTTTTGCTTATCCAATCAGAGCTATGACGTACATCCTAACTTCCTCCGAAGCCAAAAGAAAAGAGAATGTTTGCAATTATTAAGTGTAGATCATCTAGAGCATTCATAGTTTTGGAAAAACATTCCGAATTGTGAGCGCGAAGCGAGATAGTTCACATTCAAAGTGTATGAATTTTCGCGCCAAAAATACATTAGAAATCAGCAATTCATATACTATTTGTAACTTTGGGCATGAAAATTCAAATACATACGATCAATTTCTTGCATATAGTGCATAAAATATTTTCTTAAAATTGGTTCAGCTATTTTTTGGGATTCGCGGCTTCGCCGCGAATCCCACTATATGTTATGTCTTTTTCCACTACTGGTTACTAAATAGAAGTACCTATCTGATCGCTTAAAATTACCAGAAAAAAACGAAGATTTTTGAATTTTCCCGCCTTAGGATCCTGAAGCTAGAAATTACCAGAAAAAAACGAAGATTTTCGATTATTTCTGTCTTAGGCTCCTGAAGCTTGAAATTACCAGAAAAAAACGAAGATTTTCAAATATTCCTGTCTTAGGATCCTGAAGCTTGAAATTACCAGAAAAAAACCGAAGATTTTCAAATATTCCTGCATTATGAATCTAGTACCTTGAAAACTATGTAAATGCGTCCACCCCCAAAGTTGGAGACTGGACCGAACGCTGGTAATCCCGCTAAGCTATGTTTCAGTTGAGCCAGTTGAGAACGTAACAAATCAGTGGCTAGGCGTAGTGCGAATCCCAGCGTTAGGCCCACTCTCCAACTTTGGGGGTGGACGCATCTACATAGTTACATTTTGGTGTAGAATATTATCTACCTACGTTTAGATAGTAGATACAAAATACTTTAATATTTCTAATGTATTTGGAGTCAAGTGTCATCACATGAAAGCACCTGTCTTGTAAACAGGGGATCGAGGGTTCGATTCCCTCCAGTGCCTTCTTCATTTTTTTTTCTCCTTTACAATTATTCGAAAAAATTGATTGGTCTCACAGCTTTTCAATGAAGTATTTGAGGAAACCTGCCTAAATAATAAAATCCGCATGAATTTTCAAACTTTAAGAACCGGTCGTGAAACTCTCACGATCAAAACAGAAATTCATGTAAAATCAGCCAAATAATTCTTTATTATCAGAATATACATAAATCTTTGAATCAGATATCGTTAGCTGCGGATGTAGTAGTGCTCATTTTCCTTTCTTCCACTTCCTGGTTAAACTTCGCAAAAGCGAGGTAGTAAGGTACGCCAACTTGAGGATTGGGAATCATTTTGTCTTGTAAATTGGGTTTATCGTTGTTTTCGTCATTTTCAACTTCTTTGCTTTCGTCATTTTCAACTTCTTTCTCTTCTATAGCTTCACTGCCATTCCCCACAATCATGTTCCGGAGCGATGAGAAAAATTTGCCAAACTCAATCGATGACTTCGTGTCAGACTTTCTGAAATGTCTGAAATGGTTTAGTCCGGGAAGCCTATAAGCTTGAACTTGAACCATCAGGAACGAGAAAACCAAGAGTACGATTAGACTTTTCATGATGAATGTTGAGGTGAGTATGATACCAGATGAAACTCTGTCTTTGCCTTTTTATAGCTCAGAAGTTAGAAAGCACGAAAGATTCTCTTAGTTGCGCGTTGATTCACGGTTAAGGTGAGATTACTGATGTGAAACTCATCTCACCAAACTTTACTTTTAAGTAATGAAAAATACAAAATGAATCTGAATCTTTACTATTCACACATTCATTTCCTGAATAACTGAAAATCGATGAATATTCATTTGTATTGGTTTTGGAAGCCAGAAAAGCCCCCAATTTTGGCTTCAAATATAGAAAGAAAAAAACCCCGAAAACTCAGAGAATTCTGATTACCTATGAATATGATAAATTGATAAGATTAAAAATTGCAAAATTAAAAAAGAGAAAAAATCTTGTTCCGGTCCAGTATTAGTGTGTACTATGTAATACAGTTTATTTACGTGAAACACGGATTGACGTGAATTCGCCGAGGATTCTAGTACAATTTTTCAAATATTTCAACTTTTCAAGCATGTTTTTTTTAAATGAAACATTTATCATTGACGATAGATAGAAGTTAGAACAGAATGGATGTAACATGTACTGCATCTTTGTTGTGAACATGTGAAGTACCTGCTTATAAAAAATGTCAAACTTGAGTTCCGGAATTAGAATAGCTAATACGCTGTTTGTTGTATTTGAAGTTTAATTTTATGACGTGGTACCACAACTATGTACCTTCTTATTCCATTATTACAGATTTTTGGAGGTTATGAAGCAGGCACAGTACTGATGTTTTTGGTGTTTTTGTAATTGTGAAAAAGTACTGACATAATTTTCGAAAGTTATGAAGCAGCAGTAATGAAATATAGAACTTACATAATTGCAGCTAATAATCGCGATGAACGGATTTGTTTCGGAGTATGTACATACTTATTGGGGTTTTTTTTTTTAGATCTTTTTCCTTGTACTTGATTCCACTGCTTTCAAATCTACAACCAAATAAGCAAAAAATGATGCAAAACTGTATTTTTAATTTTTTAGGATGTCACGTTTTTTCTTCTGTTTCCTATTCTCAAATCTCAAAATTCTAGACCAAATATGAAAATTAGCGAAAAAATTGAATTGGTATTTGTTTTCTAGAACGGCTTTATATTTCTCCAAACCACAGCACAAAGTTGTCTGTACTTCCGTGTGGAGGCTATACAAATCCACAGGATGTTGAGACTTTGCATGTGTGGCCTGTACTCATCGAGAGTCGGGTCATGGGCGATATGAGGCCGGCTTCGCGGCCATTGAGGCCGAGGTCTTACTGCGAGCGAAGCGAGCTTGTATCGCGAGTAAAACTAGATAGCGGAAAAAGTAAGAAAGGTTGCGTGATTCTATAATTGATAGTTCCGCATATAAAAATCAAAACAAACCAAAAATGCAGTGCGAAAAAATCGTGGAATTGCCTTTAGAATCTTCAATCGTCAATTTCAAGTCAGCTACAGAACTTTTTATAACCAGACCACATTTAGTTGACAAAAGAACATCTGGTGCAATAGTTCAAAAGCGATTTTTGACTAAACAAGACATTTTAGCTGTTCTAAATTGTGAACTTCCGGATGACCAACCAGAATTAGAACTAACTCCAACAGCAGAAAAAGAAGAAGAGAATGAATATTTGACAATAAAACGGAAATTAATGTTGAAAAAATCTAAAGATTACGAAGAATTGATTCAATGGAAAAAGATCAAAAATGGTTACGAAATTGAATTTTTGCCATTGAAGAATCCAAATGAAGGATACAAAATTGTATATGAGGCGTCAAAATTGTCTATTTTTGGTTATGACAAAGCTCCAGTACATTGGTTGAAGAACAATTTAGGTCCCAAAATAGTCCAATGGTCTTTAGAAGGACTGATTTCATCCACGGGCTCATTACAACTGATTTCACTAGAAAATTATTTGGCCAAATATCAAGATTTGAAAATAAAATATTTCGACAAGATAAAAAGTTTTTGGGATACAGAATCGACAAATCCGGAGAAATTCATTCATGAAGATTTGGGCATCGCTTCATATCTTTTGACATTTTGGCAAGAACGTGGAATAAAACCCAAATCTTTTGTAGATTTAGGCTGTGGAAACGGATTGTTAGTCTATCTATTACATTCAGAAGGAATACCAAATGGAGTTGGATTGGATTTGAGGCATCGAAAAATTTGGCAACATTTCCAAAATGAAGGAACAGATTTGAGGATACAAACCATTGAAGCTAAAGCCGATAATCACTTCCAAAATTATGATTGGCTTCTTGGCAATCATTCGGATGAATTGACTCCATGGATTCCAGTCATGGCTAAAATGTCAAACTCAAATTATTTTGTTTTGCCTTGTTGTGCATTTGACTTTTTTGGCAAATTTCAACGTATCAGTCAGAAGAAATCTCAGTATCGTGATTACTTGGATAAAATCTTACAAATTGGTATGGATTGTGGCTTTGAAGTTTCTGAAGATAAGTTGAGAATACCATCGACTAAACGGATTTGTTTCATTGGGTTGATTCAACAAGGAAATTTAGCAAAAATGCCAGAATATATTGAAAACTTACAGAATCGCAATTTTCAACCTCGTGAATCTGTTGAACAAGTCAAAAATTGTACCAAAGTACCGAAAAGCATACGGGATACCATTACGAAAACCATTGTTGATACTTTATTACAAGATTGCAATGTCATCGAATCAGAGTCAGACAATTGGAATTGTGGTGGAAAATTACATCTAAGTGAAATCTCCAAGATTTTGGAAAGTCAAAACAATGACTTATTGAGTGCTTTGAAAAGTGAATGTGGTGGATTACAAACTTTGTTGAGGAACCATAACCACATTTTCATTGTGATAAAAGGGGACGTGAGGTTACGACATCCATTAGCAGATCATCATGATTTAGGAAAAAAGAATCCTTCCAAAAACAGTGCTAAATTCAAAGGAACAAAACCTTGTTGGTTCTATGAAAATCATCCTCAAGGATGTCCAGCTAAAGATTGTTTTTGGCTGCATCAGAACAAAAATTAAAGATGTATTACACACTGTTCGAAATCTTCATTTTTTGTCCAAATATTCAACTTTGATTTCCCGAGAAAATTGTCGAAATAGTGCATAAAATATTTTCTTAAAATTGGTTCAGCTATTTTTTTTAGACCAATTTAGGATAATCCTTGTGTTTATAGGTGGCGTACATGTGATTAGGAATTTGATCTACTTTTCTTTCTTAATTTAGGTAAGCCAAAGCAAAAGACTGAAAAGTGACATCGCCACTTTGGAATACGATTTAGCGGCTTTAAAAAAAGTGGGTGCGCAACAACGTAACGACCTCAAATCCATTGGTAATCTCATCATGTCTGAGCTCAAATCTTTACGAGAAAAGACTTTGGAACAAGAGGAATCACTGAGTAAAGAATGTCGAATTTCCACCAAGTTCACCACGGATTTGCCGGTAATGGTGACGTCAATTCGCGTGGTGGGTTCGGGTCTGGCAGAACTAAAAAACGAAGTCAACGGATTGCGCAGCTCGACCACTTTTGAAGTCAATAATATGGCCACCGCTGTAGATAATTTGGATGCCAGCTCACATCAAATGAAAGCGCAAATTGGGACTTTGGAGTCGGAAAATGTCAACTTGAGAGAATCAGTGTTGGAGCAAATGACTTCCATTAATGAATCGGTGGAAGCGCAAACGGGACTCTTGAAGCTGCATGATCTATCCATTAATCAAATCAGCGATGACACCAAAAGTATCAGTGAGAAATTGGAGGGGACTATTGAACGATTAGATGAGAAAATGGCCTCTATAGGTATAAATTCTAGATAAAATTCCCCTCAAATAAATCTAAATCAGATTTCCTTACAGATAGTGGTTTGACTGGACGTGTCAACGACTTGTTTACCCGATTGGATCAAATGACGGGTTTGGTAGAAACGCACGAAGCTGTTAGCCAAAGACTGACTGCCCAATTGGAGACACTCAATCATGAATTCAGAGGAGTTTTGCAGACTGTAGACGATCAGGTTAGAATACTTTCATAATACATTGTACTTTAGCAGAAACGAGAAAAAGCTTTCATGATTTTGATTACAAAATCCGCTTGGATCACACGGGGTTTTTTGAAGTCTTCTCAACTCCTCCTCTAGTCTAATTCAACATTCATTCTAACGTCAACAAAAGATCAAAAGTTTTTAGAAGGAGAAGAAGCGAAAAGGCACGGGATGAATATCATTCATCTTTTTAAGCGCTAGGTCAGCCGCGAGCTTCTAGAAAAGCAGTTTCATTATTCACAATTTAAAATCCAAAAGTCATTTTCGTTTGAAAAAGGTATTGAAGCTGAAGCAAGGATTTTAAGAAATATCTGATGCTTTAAATCTATCAAGGCAAGGGTAATTTGAAAGCACAATGATTGGAGAAAAAAAAAATCCGAAACCATTGTAAAATGAATTTGTCTGAATTATCTTTTTTTAACATACATTTTGTCATTTCAATATTTAGTCGTTATATCCCCGAACTTTTGGGGCTATTTTTTGGCCAAGTCGGGAACGAGAACCATTAAAGGTATCTCAAGGTTGCTATGAAACTTTGGCAAGTTTGATGAGCAAAAAAGTGTAGAAAATTGATGGGAAAGGAAAGTGATGTTTGAGTACTTTCAGTACAAACAGACTTGTTCAATGATCTTCATCTAGATACATACTTTTTTCGGAGATGATCTGAAATTGATCTTGAACAGGTCTGAGTGCAAAGTACAAACGCATTTTTTGGTAACAAAAAGAAAGAAAAGAATATTTTTTTATATTGTATCTAATTAAATCATTCATTCATTTAAATCATGTACCCGCGCTTTCAGACTGAAAGTCTTTTTCACTCAGTCTTGTCCCACTGCATGCTCTCCTCCTTCTTGATTTTCTAACTGGCGTTTCCATATCTCGCTATCAAATTTGATTAGGGAAGTGCATTACTGCGTCATCAATAGACGTCAAGATTTCTTCCAAAAAGAAAGACAAAGTTTTAGATCATATTTTGCTTTGCTTCAGGTGAATGCTAATCAAATGCGTTTGGAATCCATGGTGGCAATGGCTTCTGATAAGGCTTCTCATATGCGTAAGGAGTTGGAGACCCGATCCATGGAGGATCGACGATTGTTTAATCTGGAGTTGCGTAACCAAAGTGACAAAGTGGTCCATGCCCTACAAAAAGTCTCGTTGAGATTAGACGAATTGGATGGGATGTATGACGATATGCAAGAAAGGTTATACGAGGTGGATAAAAGCCGAAAGAATAATTTGTTGTTTTACGGAATTCCCCAGCATAATCTGGATGAAGACCCCGATGAGACAGAGAGATTAGTCAAATCTGTTATCACCACTAAACTGCAGGTTCGTGAAAATTCTTTTATGAATGTCCTAATTAACTGACAACGACAAGTTCATGTCATGCCGAGGTACTTAAATCACTGATTATGCAGTGGGATTTTTTTATAGAATTCCGGGAGATGATAAAATTAAGTTTGAAGATAAGGGCCGCCGACAAAGTCAAGATTTTCTTAGAAGTACTTAAAAAGTTCAAGGGAAAATCTTATTTTAGGTCCGTCGGGAATTGGTGTTGACAAAAGCGACCAGACTCTGGAATGGGCCCTCTTTTCGTGGCCTCAAACCCATTCTTGTCACTTTTCATTTGTTCAAAGACAAAGAAGACATTTTGCGCAAAAGTCCACTTCTAAGGGGCACCAATATGTACATCACTGAAGACTACTCGCGGAAAGTTCGTAGACATCGTGAAGAATTACTCAAGTTTGCAAAATTGATGAAATCTCGGGCAAATGTCAAGTGTTTATTACAGTATGACAGATTGTATGTGGATAACGAGTGTTATCTCTACAACGAAATTGAACAACGGGTGCAAAAAGTACTAATGAAAATTCCTGAAACTGGTGAGTAATACTCTACACACTGTGTCAAAAGTCCAATTTTTTGTTCAAAAATTGAATTTTGACGAAATACCAGTAGGACACATTAGGAAAAATTAGCAATTTTTTCGGACACGAAAGAAAATTAAGCCCAGGTGCGATTCAAACCCGGGACCTCTCATTAACTACATACAATGTGAACCGAGAGGTCCTGGGTTCGAATCCCAGAGAGGGCAACCATATTTTTTCATATCCGAAAAATTGCCAATTTTTCCTACTGTGCAGGGTGTGCTAAAAACGAGAAAGCATCCATCATAACAGTTTCTATTGTCTTATTTTTTTTCGACATGAAAAGACGTGAGAGGAGCTAGTGCCCCAACACAAAGCAGACTTGGGCATCATCGAGATTTGGGCCTGCCCACCGAAGCTTTTGAGCAAGACGACCCTTCTTCAACTCAAAACTGTTGTGTCCATTGTGAAGGGCATCAGAAAATGTCAAGACCAGAATCCACTCCTTCTTATAGCAATAGAAGGCCTCAATCCCGTCCGTATTCAAGTGAAGATGAATGTATCTCAGAATATGAAGCTTCTATTGTCGAGCCACTCAATAACCGAGGAGATCGCGGAGGTCACAGTCACCATTCACGGATGTCTTCTTTGGAGGTCGTGGAGGAGGAGAACTCAACGGGAACCACGCCTTCGCCTTCCTATTTGCCGGATATACATCAGCACCAAAAATCAGTTTTATAATAAAAAAAAGGACTTGAAGCTTCAACTTCATTTGTCTATTCATTAATCTTGTAAAGAAACCAAAATAGTATCGGGGCATCACTAATTGAATACTTTTTTGACTCGGATACAAACACGAACAAGATGTATTTTTAAAGGTATCAAAACACGCAAATTCAATGGGAAAATTGCAGGATTTTAACAGTTGCGATGACAATTTTTAAAGTGATATTTTATGTAATAGGGAAAAAACCGAGACTTTGACACACTTTGCAGTACAAGGGATTCTTATCATGTTTCACAAGTGTGAACTCCAAAAAGGTCCCATCAACAGCAATTGTTGTCCTACAAAAATGCAGTGTCAATTCTATTTTTCGACTTTTTGTTGTTTTCAGACTCACAGTGTGTTTTTTTTTGCAAAGAAAAATGATTTGGACCTAGGTACATAAACCATAATTTCAATCATCACCAATCAATAGTCGTCGTTGTTTTTGCTATCTAATGACCTTTCCCTCAATAACTGCAAAAGCAGCTGATTGTAGCTAATTTGTCAACATAATTGAGAACTCCTATTTAGTAAAAGGTTCTGATTGATATTAGAGCATATATTACACTGTACTATGGCTAAAATACAACAAAAAACCATGCTAACTGACTCTTTCCTTCTTTTTCGGATCTACTCTATGGTACTGCTGTAGTAGTATAGAGCACGATATAGTACAGCTCTACTAACGTGACGTAAATGTGACGTCACCATTTACGTCAGCAGAAGCAAAGCGAAAGCCAAGTAGAGGCCGGTCCGGCCCGCCTTCTTCACCTCAGTAGTAGCTCAGTTGACTGCAGCTATGTATACACTTTGACGGCATGGACAACTCAAGCAACTTTTAGGCCTTTTACTGCTGTCAACAACCTTGCAAGCCTAGGAAATCATCAGAAATCCGAGGAGGACCAAAGAAGAGAACTTGGCCGATACAATTAATACAGCCATTGCTAGTTTGAATACAGTGAATTGACCAGAACGCAGTTTGCTACGTATGTGGAAAAAGGCCTCTCAGTGGCCTTTAGTACACGCCCTTCTACGTTATTTTTAAGGTGAGACACGACGATTTGTGTAATGTTCTACGGGACGATAACTGTAAGCAACTGTATTTTATGTATTTGGATACATTTTTAGTAATTTTGACTTTTTGTTTTTGCCAGCACAGCTGACGTAGTACTAAGTCAAAATCAGATGTTTGCTAAAGCTGTATTGGCCGTATCATAATAGAGATTGGACACTGTTCAAAGACCAAGGAATTTTCCTAAGGTCAAGTATCTATGACTTCATTGGAATTTAGAAAAACAAAAAGGAAAGGCTGGGGGGAACATGCGTTTAGCTCATGATCAGCTCATTTAAAGAATCTTTAAATATTCTTGCCAAGAAACCAAATACATATGTACATAAATAATTGTACCATGTATTGTAAGTATGTAGATACATACTACATCCTTGTGTATTCTTGGTGTAGGCAATTTTAAAGTTTTTGTAAACAGATTTATTCTTTGCGTTTGATGTTTGTTTTCAAGTACCTATGCTAATTTTTCATTTTTTGTCTCAAAAAGAAATCCTAATTGGAGATAGGAGTGTTATTTGAAGTGTCCTATCTAAACAGCAGTGCACCCAATTTGACTCAATGTTTGGCCTACTTTGTTAGTTTAACCTCCCACCAATCAAAATCACACAAATCGCCATTAAAAAGTAAGAATTTCGACCACAAAACTCTGATGATCAGTCTGTTTCTATGCTGAAAATAGTGACGTTGGATACATCAATTGTCATAAGGCGAGGAATCCGCCCAAGTTGAAGGTGGGCGGTGGCAACTCCGGCGGCGGCGAGCAACGGCTGAAGCGCGGCGGGATGAAGTCGCCGGTAGGAGCATCAATTTCGATCCTGCGCTTACTCAACAATGCTTAGGGAGTGAACATGATCATGATGACCTCAGTCCAAATCGAGAAGCCTCAACAGCAGGGTCAGACTTCTCAAGTCTTGCTTTGGACTTTGGCTGAAAAATGGTCACCATAATGGAACAAGTAAATCCAGAAGCTGTAGCCACAACGCCCTCTAGGAGGGCCAGGCTTTTGGCTAAGAGTCCAAAAGTTCTTCACCATCAAAGGTACAAAAATTTTTTTGTTCATTTTTGAGAAAAATGTTTGAAATTGAGTTCGATTCATCATCAGGAGTGTTGGCCACTATGGAGAGGAAGAAGAGGAAGAAGAAGAAGTTTGTGTTGCCAGTGATACCATTCGGACTACCAATTCAATCCAAAGCAGTGCAATCGATCAATCAAAAAATCGCAAAAATCTTAGCGCTAAATTACGCGCTGAAGCATTTCTCAAACCTATCACACCCCCTTCCAATGAAACTGAGACGACTTCAAATCAAACTGAACCTTCCTATACCAAGCAGCTTTCCTCTGAAGACGCGAATCCCCCAGGGGGGATTGAGGGTGGCAGTGGTAGCCACACCTCCAATAACTCCGCTACACCTCTACGAGTGGGATTTTACGAAATTGAACGGACGATCGGACGCGGAAATTTCGCTATTGTCAAATTAGCCAGACATCGCATTACTAAAACTGAGGTAATCTACTATACCAATTGACAACTTTCCTCAAATTGGGTGACGTCTTCCTTAAGGAGGTCACGAGAGTGTGTTTTAGTAATCAATATACTACTACTCTGCTGAATTTCAATTCATGTATTTTTGCAACTACTTTCCAGGTAGCTATCAAGATAATTGACAAGAGTAAGTTGGACAAAGTCAATTTGGAGAAAGTGTACCGTGAGGTTCAGGTGCTGAAACTTTTGGACCACCAACACATCATCAAGTTGTACCAAGTCATGGAAACCAAAAGCTTACTCTATTTAGTCTCAGAATACGCTTCTCAAGGAGAAATCTTTGGTAAGAAATCTACCTCTTCCTAAGTACCTTTCCAACCTGGTAATAAGGGTAATATGGTTGACTACTTAGTAGTTAGGTTGCGAGGCAACAGTTTGAGATTGAAAAATTCCAAGAATTCGAACAAAGGGGCTTTTACTAAAATCTGACTGTAGTATACACGGAGTACATGTATGGAGTAAATGCTGTATTTGCAAATACCTCAAATACAGCAAACTACTGGGATAACATAAAAAACACCGTAAGCTGTAGCGTTCTCGCTTGTGGTCCTTCGTTCTATTCGTGAAAATATTTCCCTGTAGTAAGTGTAAGCCCCCTCTCATATCAGACTTTCAATCGCAGTATACCTTGCATAGACAATGGCAAGGACATGCAGCGCCATCAATCTCATTATACGTGCATGTTATCTAAATGCTAGCTTGAATTCGTGAAAAATCTGTCCCTGCATGCAAAGTTTCGTCATCTTTAAGTAGGCCTAGAGGTTTTTAGAAATATATGATGGGAGGGAAACACTGTGTTAATATAGATTGAACGTCTCATGACTGAGATCAGATTTCTGCCGTGCGCGAGTCCTTGCTGATGACGTACATACTACGTTTCTTATCACTGTTCAAGAGAAGCAAACATTGATCCAAAAATACTTATTGCCCAGGAGCCCCCGCCAAAAAATTTTTCATTACGTGACTTTTCCATGTTTTCCAGAATACATTGCTTGTCATGGTCGTATGTCAGAATCATTGGCTCGTAAAAAGTTTTGGCAAATTTTAGAAGCAGTGGACTACTGCCACGCTCATAACGTTGTTCATCGTGATCTCAAAGCTGAAAATCTCTTACTGGATGCCAACATGAATATCAAAATCGCGGATTTTGGCTTCTCAAATTATTACAAATCAGATGGGCATTTGGCCACTTGGTGCGGATCCCCGCCTTACGCTGCACCAGAAGTATTTGAAGGCAAGAAATATTGTGGACCTGAAATCGATGTTTGGGTAAGACCGACCATTCTGAGAATTCCTACATAAGCTAAAGGGAAACTTTGACGTCATTGCTGACTACTTCTAATTGCTCTTTTGCTGACTTGACTCACTCTGTGTATCTTTCATTTGTAGTCACTGGGAGTTGTTCTCTACGTACTCGTTTGTGGAGCTTTACCTTTCGATGCAGCCACCTTACCGGCTTTAAGAGATCGGGTACTATCGGGAAGATTTCGGATACCTTTCTTCATGTCTACAGGTAAGACCTAAAATTGTCTAATGTCTGAAAATGACAATGAAAATTGAAATGTCTCGTTGGAATATTCCAAACACTGTTTATCTCTAATGGCGAAATTTCAAGTAGGTCAATGCCACAAAAAATCGATAAATCTCTCTGTAGTCTGTGTTTAAAAAAAAAAATTATGCAATTTTTATTATAAGCAAAGTCTTTATCGCTTTACAATTTTGCATCCCCCATATTTTTGGTAACCTTTGGCAAGAATGTTTTGCTGATTTGACGTCATTGACCAAATGTCATAAAGTTGATGTTTACAAAGTATTCAAGTGATTGAACCTGGGAAATCCCAGGTTCAAAGTCCATCAAAATTCATCTTCACTGTCTAGGGTGATTCACAGTATCAGTAATCAGTTTAAAAAGTCTAGAAATGTGAATCACCCTACAACAGGCGAAGATTACTTTTAAGGACCTAGAAAGTAGAATGAAGACGTGCGTGGGTTGTGCTTGCGTCATAAGGGACCACACCACGTTCTCCTGACACCCACCTTACAGCAGACAAGGAGAAAGCTACTGAATCGTAGTGCCTTAAACCAATAAGGGAACGTTTATATCTACCTATAATTAGTCTCAGTTCACAAAATACATAAATCAAAGTTGAGTTTTTCGGGTACAATTTGAGGCATTTTTTAGCAAAGCGGAAATTCAAATCTGCTTCAAATTTCTAAAATACAGTCTTATCTAACTTTGGACACCTATTTCTTTCATTTGCAGAATGTGAATCGTTGGTGCGTAAAATGTTGGTAAGAGACCCTGCTAAGAGATACACCCTAAAAATGGTGCGAAAACATGTATGGATGCAAGCCGACATCAAAGCTGCCGAAGCAGCCAAAGATTACAGCTGTAAGCCGCTTCTTCAAAAGGCGCCTGCAGTGATTAATGAACAAATACTAAGGTCAGTACATTGAAAATGAAAAAAAAAATCATCTCTTTACTTGCTTTTATATTCACAGGGTGATGCAAAGTTTGGGCATTGACGCTGTTCGCACAGCGGAATCCGTGAAAAATGACAGTTATGATCATCATGCAGCCATCTACTTTTTATTGCAAGACAAACTCTTGTCCAATACCAAGCCAAAGAGTGAAGTATCAAGCACTAGCAAAAACAGTGAAACAGTTGAAGTGGAACAGCGAAGGAGACCGAGTACCATTGCGGAAAACGTCTCGTATTATAACAATCCACATGCCAAAGATTTACAGGTAAGCAATAATAGAGTAGGCAGGGGGAAAACCTATACTATTGCTTACGTAGGTTTTTTCACACGTAGTCTTTACATACCTACTTACTTAGAAAAGTATCTAATTAGACATCTGCGCAGGTGTTGCTCAACGTAGTAGTACAACTATACGTGCGTCATGAGACAGATCAATCACTCAGATCTACTTTGAAAAGTACCTTCTAACTATTTATTGATTCATGAGGATAGTGCTTTCTAATATAAGGCATCTAAAGTTTATTATGCACAAAATCAAGGCTTGACCAAAGTTTAATTTGTTTTTAAATCTTACAGGGTCTTCGAGATTATAATGCATCCCAAGCATCAGCTCCCCATCCAACCGCATTTAGAGCTCAAGAAATCATCACGCAACCTCAATCTCACCAACAGCAGCAGCCTCAACATTGTTGGAAAACACCTGGAGCTGAAAATGCACCTCCTGGTTCACCTGCCAGTCAAATGTCAGGCATGAAAGCCACCGATTACAACTGCTTGACATGTGGACTACCCATTTTAGAAAACACCACTTCCACCACTACTTGCGTCAAATGTGCGCGGTTGCGGACCCGCCGACGTAATTTTGCCACCACGCAACCTCCCGGTGTGGTGTTACACCCACCAGCCCAAAATACACCTTCGATTGATGAAGAAAAGGCTTTGATTGCACCCAACGTTGCAGCAGGTGGTGCCAAGGTGCGAAATGATTCGAAAGATTCTGGTGTTTCCAGTGGCAGTTCACAAGATTACGACCTGGCAACACCGCCGATTGAAAAAACCTTGATATTTCCGAGGTTCCCTTCGGCCAGATCTACTGAGAGACCCAGTGTGGGATTTTCTCAATTGGTTCGAAAATTGTCGGAAGTGGAGGGTATTACACCCAATATCAATATCATGGCTGGAAAAACCAGCTTGGATGAAGGGGTGGATGTGTACGAGACCGACAAAAAAGGAATTTTACAGGTGCGTTTTATCTACATCTACTGTTTTACAATTACTTACCTTAGTACTTAGGTATAGTAGATCTTAGTTCAAATTCACCCTTTATATACATTATCATTCCTTTCTTCACCTCCTTTTATTTAGGGTTACATCTGTACTTTCAAATCATTTGTAGAACGAAATCTGTCTTCCGTAAGTACACCGAGAGAGAAACAGATTTAGATCGATGATGACCAATTAAAAAAAATGTAGAACATAATCTACAAAATTGATCATAATCTCGAAAGTTGTGCTGTAGTAGATCAAAATTGTTGTTGTTGTGTAATGATGGTCACATTAAAAATCCAGAAGAAGAACAGTAGAACAAAGTGGAACAATAGACCATAATAATCAAATCATGCACCATAATACAGTAGCTGAAAATCCACAAAGAAAAGTAGATCTAAAACTGTTTATTTTCCTCATTTCAGAAACAAAATGTCAGATCTTTCGAGTCTTCAAGTGGTGCGCACAGTTACGGAGCCATAGCCCAAAAAGCCTTTGCAGCAACTGCCCCCTCTTCCCAAACCTCCAGTTGCTTTACTTCGACGGAATCCTATCCTTATGAAAGCCTAGACAACGAATCAGTGCATACCCCGCTAGGTGGTCAAACGCCTAGTTCTAGTCATGTCGTTCACCATGTCCAAAGTGGCTTAAACGAAAACGAATTGACGCAATCCTTACCTTCCTGCAGCACAGTTTTGCCGCCGACTTTTCTACTGGAAGAACCGGCGTCGGAGATGGAGCTGAGCGCGGTCACTAACCAGCTGCGGGCTGACCCGAGCTACCAGATGCAAATGAGTTTAATACACCAACATCACCAGTATCAAATGGTGATGCAGCAACAATTGATGGCGGCTCAACAGCAGCAACAGCAAACCAACAATTTGTTGACTGTCACTGATGCACATGGACAACGCCACTTAATGAGGTAATTATTAAAGAAACAATCTGTAATGGAATGTATTTTAATTTCGATGGTTGTAGGTCTCCCGTAAGTTTCCGAGAAGGTCGTCGAGCCTCCGATGGTTTAGCTACGCAATCCGGATTCGTGGCTTTTCAACAACGCTTATATGACAAAGGCAAAGCTCATGGGTACACAGAATTACATGACGTGCACATTGAGCACAAAGCCTTACAGCATCAGTTTTGTGCCACCTCTGGCTCCGGATCCAACAACTCTTCTCCTCGATCCGGCACCCCGGAAAATACCAATCAAGAGAACTCCTTAAGCGCCGCCGCTAGTACCACTAGCGGGAAAATGAAGAATTTACATGGTCGACCATCGATATCCAAACGAATCAGCGTTCCTGAGAACTTTACTTACTTTCCTACACGAGAAGATAGTACAAAAGTGGGAATGCAGCAACAATTGATGCAGTATCGGATACATCAAAAACGGCAAATCATGCCTTCCAAACCCTCCATTATGTTAAGTGCCTCGGCTAGAAGAAATTTACTAACCAGGCAATCTGGAATGAAATCTGGAAAACCTTATATGCCTCAGGACATGTTTTCATCAGGTAAATCATCATCAAAAATGAACTTTGCCATCGTTTTCTAAATCTGAATATTGCAGCCTCAATGTGCGGTGGAATCAACGATTTCCTCTTCCAACCCATCGCTGAAGATGAGACAGACAATCCCGACTGCGTTCCCGAAATGCATCACGCAGCTTCCGGTGGAGACGTGGTGCATACGGTTCAATCCAGTTCAGCCTCGTTGATGGTTCCCATCATTCCTACCTGCATGTCTATGCCCTCGAGTCCCACCCCCTCTTCCGCCCTCCATGTGACCCCACCCCCGGTCAGCTGCTCACGCCTGACCCCACCGGTGATACTCATGGAAGAAGACGTGGAGGAGGTGATGAGCATCGACTTGACCTCGGCCCACGCCACGCTAACCACCACCAGTCTGAGTACCTGGCAAAACCTACCTAGTCATTTGGAATCTTGCCGGATTGAAGCATCGGCATCATCGGGTGGAAATTCTCCGTCCCCAGCCAGACGGCAGTTGATACCCCCTAACAAACTGGACGTGACCAAAGTCAGTCCTTCCAGTCCTTCAAGATCTCCAATTTTGCATTCCAGTTGTAGACCAGTTGAACCCCCACCCTTGAAAGCAACTATCATAGCAACCAATGTAACCAAAGTTGGTAGTCCAGAAACCATGGATATCAGTCCTAAATAGATACACAATTCATTGTTTTTATTATCAAAAGCCTTAGCAAAATTTTACACATTGTCCTACATTTTCTTTGATAAGCAGATTGTTGCCCTAAACTTTGTGGGTTGATATCTCGCTGAGAGAAAATGTGTACTTGGGGCATGGTGTGTACTATTTGAAGTAACCAACCAATGCCTACTTTGCATGCTAGTTTGCATGTTATGTCACAACAACTTTTAAAGTAGTTTAGAGTCACTAAAAACGAGCACTATCTGTGATTTAGAGTCAAAAAATAATAATTCGGAGATACATAAATACATGATTTGATGAAAGACAGCAAGAAAAAATTAGTCAAATTCATATCACAAAGAAAAAAGACGATGATGCCCTAAACCAAAACTCTTTGTTAGAAAAACAGCCATTTTTTTGTATACTGTGATTTTTTAAGTTGTAAACGGGTCTGAATTAAGATTTTTTTTTTTTTATTTTACATGGATAAGCAATAACCATTTTTGTAGAACCAACCCTCCTCCTCCTGCTTCTATAACCATTTTTTTTAAATGGGCCCAATTTTAATTCTGACCTGCAGACCTGCAAACCTAAAAAGAAGAAAAATCTAAAATAATTGTATTGATTAATTTCTAGTCTATTTGTTATGATAACAATAAAAGAAAATCTTGTGAAGAAGATGAAATAAAGATTGAAAAGGAAGCTTTAAAAATGGTTTATTTGTCAGACTAAATCTAAGATTTTCTCATATTGATCTTCTGGCAAGAATTTAGCAATGGTATGAATAACTTCAAAATGGCCAGTCATGGAAGCATATTTGATTGGAGTCAATCCATACTCATCTGGCGGATTCAACTCGGCATGCACAGAGTAAATGGGGATAAACAACTTGACAATATCCAAGTGTCCATGCATGCAAGCGTAATGCAAAGGAGTCCGGTTCCGGATATCTTTGGGGCTACTATCCATCAAATAATCCAACAACATTTCAGTAATTTCAAAGTGTCCGGCTTGTGATGATAGATGTAATGGGGTCAAACGATACTCATCACCTGGATTTTTGTCTTCAAATAAGGGCAATAAGTATCGAAACATGGCGTCTTGTCCAGTTTTGGCAGCTATGTGGATCAAAGTCTCCTTTTTCCCATTGAGAAACTTTTCACACCTTTGGTTGTTGTGTAGTAAAAGTTTCATTACTTCATAGTGACCATTTTGAGTGGCCAAGTGAACAGGATATTCTCCTTTAGTATTTTGTACATAGGCCAACTTTTTGTCCATCTTCAGTAAGTATTCACATATCTTTTCGTGTCCATGTTGAGCTGCCAAATGTAATGGAGTCATTCCCTCTTTATCTACAGGATTAACTTTGATTTTGGCATAAATGTATTTGACAATCAGTTTGTGTCCACATCTAGCAGCATTATGGAGTGGAGTTGTTCCATCTTCAGATTCCGGATTAATCTCTTCCTCTTTCATATTTGAAGTCAAGATTTTGTAAATGGCTAAAGACCCACCAATACAAGCAGAATGTAAGGCCAACTCTGATTTGTTGTTAGGTTTGTCCGATTGGAACATGGAAATGTACCTAATCAACTCCAAATGACCTCTGAGTGATGCCACATGTAACAATCCATTTCCTTCAGAATCCACCAAGTTTTGATGTTGAAAATGGGGCAACAGGAAGAGTACAGTGTCCAGATCTCCAGCATAGGCTGCCTGGTGCAAAGGAGTATTTTCTGGATGGTAATTGGCAATTATAGGCACTAGTAATTTGACCTCTTTTAAGGATCCATCTCGGGATATTTTCTGAACCAATTCACCCCATTCATTTGACAATAACTCACTGTTTTGAGAAGAAGTCCTGAGCAAAATGTTGGGCCAGTCGAAGAATTCATAGTCGAGAAATTCACACCAGGATTTGCAGACTAAACGACTTGAAAGATGAGTGGAATTGTCCAATAAGGCAAAGATTTTTCTGCCAAGCATAAACAATCCTGGATTGGTTATGAAAGCTTTCATTTTGAATCAAAAAAGCAGAACAACAATATTGATCAAACAAGAGGAGGTTGGGGGTCACGTGACAAATGCGAGAGAAAAAGAGAGAAAATAAATGGCCTTCAAAACAAGCCTTCAAAAATACATAACCCTGACTTTTACTAAGCACGACACTGTCTCACGAATTTATTCTTTGACTTTGGACTTTGACGACGGGGGACTTGCAATGCATAACTAGCATACAATGCAGCACCCGTACAAATGGAACAAAAACTAGCCAAGATAATCCAACCAAACGTTTCTTGATTAGGCAAGGCAATGACTAACATCAACTTAATGGTATCCATAGCAGAATTTAAAGCATTTTGAACTCCTCCTAAAAGAAAAGTTCGGAAATTTGTATTTTCACAAAGTTCAGAATTTACCTATAGTTCCTCTATGTTCTTCAGGCACTTTTTCTTGAAGTATCTGAGTGATGGTCAGGTCACATAACCACAACCCAAACTTCCCAGCAATGATGCCAGACATTAACATGATCACAGATTTGGAATAGGATGAAGAACCATCATCACAATCTGCTAGTTCCAATTTAGTGGTTAAGGTATGGTTAGCAATGAAGTAATGGGGATCAAAAGGTGAACCATCCGTCCATATAGATACCACACAGATGCACAAAGCTGCAATGAGGCAAGAGTACCCCACCAGTCCAGTTTTAGCCAAACCTAATCTTTTTCTTAGCAACGGAAAAGATAGCGATCCAAATACTCCATTCAAAGCTGCAATACCCACTAAACCACCCAGTAATGATTCCCTGACACATTGATGGACACAGTAACCATAAGTGATGTTGTCAAAACCTGAAAAATTATAAATAAAGGCGACTTCTTTTCAAGTAAAGGAATGATTAGGTATGTTAATGTAATGTTTGTGTTGTAATATCTTGGTTAGATTTTTGTGTTGACTTGTCTGGTTAGCTTGATTAGTAGAGTAGTCTTGGACAACTTAAAAACCCACCTAAA
Organism: Oithona nana; assembly: GCA_900157175.1. Lineage (NCBI taxonomy): Eukaryota > Metazoa > Arthropoda > Copepoda > Cyclopoida > Oithonidae > Oithona > Oithona nana. Next base: position 333,751 of record LT727895.1, read on the forward strand.
ACAGTCATGTATAGGCAAGCAAGACCCAATCCCGCATTTCTGATTGGATACTTCATGTACATAATCCAAGATTGGAAAGCTTCAACAAGTCTTGAAAGTGGGTTACAAGCTTCTTCAGTATCAGCTTTGGTGTTCACCTCTTCGTAGTCTTCTTTCTTCTCTTCAAAGATCTTCTTACGACTTAGTTGGGGATATTCATGATAGATTGATTTAAGTAGTAGGTATTCGAAAATGACACTTACAAGGTTCCAAGCCGCAAGAAAGTGGGCGGCCGCCCTGGTACTTCCTAAATCAAAAACTAAACCTGCAGTTAAAGGAGCTAAGGTCAGAGTGGTCAGGTCTATGGTTCGAAATACGGCATTGATTTGGGCCAATCTGTCATCATTTCCCCTATAAATGAAATTGGGTTCCTAAAAATCCGGATCTGTGAGATTCGAGACTTACATGGCAATGACGACAATCCAATCCTTTTCAACCACAATCTCCGTGCCCACTGAGGCCAATTGGGCCATAGCTGCCAAACCAATGCTGACATAAGGCACCACATCCGGGATCCAAGGAGGCCAATGTTCATGTCCGACTTTTGCAAAGTAGCAACCAATGATAATGCAAGTCAATGCGGTGATGGAGTTTTGTAGGGCTAAAAATACACTGGCCGCTTTGAGTCTGGGATTCTTATCAATCCAATTCCCAATGGGTGCACCAAAGATGATGACGGATACGCATAAAACCAGACCATAAATAGCTACCAAACGTAGGTTTTCCGGAGCCAATTCCACCATGAAGATGCCCGCTCCAAAAGCCCATGATCTGTCACCCCAAGCTGACAAAAATCTTGAAACGTAGATTTTCCATGGAATACTCTTCAGTTCTGGATGATGATTGAATTTTTTGTCTAGTAAAGGCTTCAAATTTGCGTTGTCACTTATTTGCAGTGGAGCCATTTGTGATGATGTGATTGTTGAAGCTTCTTCTTCGCTTGTACATCTATGTAGAATGAAGGATTAATGCGAATGCTTTCCCGCGCTCTATTCTCAACTGAATTTGGGATAGCATCACAGGTGGCATTGTGTAAAACAGTTGTGTTCAAAAAGTAGAGACTCGACTGCCTACTAAGTGTGTCTATAATAGATTAAAATATAAAATGTAAGCCAACGTCATCATACCTCGAGTGTTTCTGTTCGGCAGGCTGTTCATTTTCAGATTCAGAATTATCCATTTTTCACTTTTTCAAATGAAACATCAACAGAAAGATAAAGATGTGAACCTCCCTTACATTTCCTGAATCCTGCTGTCGAAACTCAAACCGGTTTCAATTGTGAAGCGCGAACACAAGCTGACTGAATAGTGAATACTAGCTAATACTGAATAAATTTTTTCCTTCGCATTTTCTTTTTAAAATAATTTTCACACTTGTTTGTCATGTAAAGAACAGTTGTCCACATATAGTTTGCACCTAAAGGATACATTTTTTTCGCTATGATATGACAGCTGCAAAGCAGTTATTTATGAAGACAACTGTAAGGACTGTAAGATATTTTCGTAGCTTTCATCTTTATAAAAGTAGTCGCCTCTCGATATAGCGGATTCCCAAAATCATCCGCTATGTCGAGTTTTTCCGCTGTTCGCAATTACATTTACTCCATAAAATAATTTGGTTATTTTTAGTTGCAGTACATTTGATTAGGACTAGATACTTTAATAGTAAATCTAAAACAGATGGTGAATCCGGATGATAGACAGTACAAACTTTTAAAAACGAATTTATAACCTTTTTAGGGCACAAACAATCCCATAATTGGCCAAATTTGTGCGGAAATTAGAGTCTGCAGACGACCAAAGAAATAAAAGAAGAAATTGACATCATAACCTTTTACCAGATCTTATTAGATCAGTTGGTGGATCTTTGGGAATGTCAACACAATAAAGAGCAAATCTGTTTTGAAAGCATCAGCACCGGGTTCGGGTTTGGCATCAGCAAAATGAGCATAACGGAGTGGAGCATATCCAGCACCTTATCCACGGCCGGAACCGTACCGGAAATTGGAACAGTCCAGAAATCATATCTTTCAACATCTTATTTAGCTACTGAAATTGTGAAACTACCCTGAGTGTTTTTACTTATGTGATTTTCGCAAATGTACGTCTGCACGTACTACATAGAGCATTAAAATTGAGAGTCACAACGTTTGAAGCTTCTTCGTCGCAATGCTTGAGCATGATTTATGCCATGATGAAACTAAGTGGCCCTTTTGTTCAATACCTTCAATCTTTTCCAATAATGAAAATTGAACAAAGCCTGCAGTCAGTAGCAGATGGAAGTTGAAAAGTCCAACTGATTTAAATGAAGACATGTGTGACACATGCAATAAAAAATTGCAAAATACTTTGACACGTTCAAAATTACACCAATAAACTTTAAACTTTCATATTTTTTCATCATCTTTTGTATATTTATTTTGGACGAAAAAAAATGTATTCAAAAAACCTGTGGAAATAAGGGTAATGAGCAAAAAAAGTGACACTTTTACCCCGTGGACATGAAATGATCTGTCATGCTGCTGCATGCAACAAAACCCTCCCTATTATGACACGGATTTTTTTACACTTGTACACATCTGTTGTCTCGTCAGTTTTTCAATTGCGTCGTCCTATATTTCTCGAATTGCATTCAAATAATGCGAGGAAAATTGCCTAGAAGTACTACTACTCGACTACTCCTCGCTTAGCGAAAAAAAAATATCGAAACTTCCACCTGGATTCAGAATTTTTTTCGGCTCTTTAGATTTCACTCTCACTGTCACTACCAAAGTAAGATTTAGGCCAAGTTTATACTTCACATCATCGTTTTCGCTGTTGTTCCCTAATCTAACAGCTGTTGCCTTTTAAAAGATAATCTTATTGAGAAAATCATGTTTTTTCTACTGCAATGATTTTGTATGACAGTGCGCTGCAGTGGTCGCAAGGCTTAGTTTCGTCAACGATTTTTGATGCCTTGGATCGTCAACGGTTATGTCTTGGTACCACTATATTTAGTTAAGCAAAGCTACATGTATGTTTTTCATCACCCAAATAGACATGCCAAGTTTCATCAACGGTTTATCTCATGAACCTACATTCTACAACGGTTGCTAAGTAACCCAAGTTTCAT
>LT727895.1:337099-425535 GCA_900157175.1 Oithona nana
AGTTCCATTCATGCAAATAAAGGAGAGTAGTGCGCATTTGAAGAAAAGCAGAAGACAGACTAAAACACGAGTAGTACATTCTCTTTAACCTAATTTTCGAACACTGTTCGAAATCTGCATTTTTGACCGCTCGTAGCGATAGCAGAGAGGTCCTACTAATCGCTTTTTTAAAGTCGAGCAAAGTCGCTTGTGTTGGACACATCCTTCTTGCGTCATTATTGGCTTTGTTTCATTGGAGAATTGATAATGGATAATTTACATGATGCTTTGCTAGCGGCCTGATAGATATTTTTACACATCTGCTGAGCTTCTTGATTGAGTTTTACATAACATTGTGCAATAAGAGTGGGAGAAGCTACATCGATGAGATGTAAAATTACATTAAAATCAAGCAGATTTTGCATACAACACTCTCGTGGTATAAAAGCAAAAGCCCATCTCAGGCAGTGGCAGAACGTAGAGAAAATTCATACCGTCAACAGAAGATTCGAAAATTGTGGAAACATGTCAAAGAAGAGCTGTAATTGTAATTTCGCTGAAGAAGATCGAAGCCAATGTGACTTTTGTAACAAACTTTTTGAAACTTTTTCATCATTTGTAAGACATCTTTCACACAACCAAGATTGTAAGGGATTCTATGGAGAAACCTTTGAGGAATATAAAAGGATTTCAAGACAAATTACTAAGCAAAAATGGTATTGTTGGAATGCACATGGATCAAACGCTAAACAGTTTAAAGAGGAAAGAAAGAAGCAAAGACAAGCAAACAAGAAAGTCAATTATGTGTCCATCAGAACTAAACGGTCTGAATGTGGCAGAGCATTTGAATGGAAACTGAAGGGAGTTTATCAAAAATACTTAGAAAAAGCAAGAGAAAAAATTGATGAACAATCTCTCACGAAAAAAACTATAAGGCAAGATGCTTCAGTTCAAGCTTTAGACAATACATTCAAAGAATCTTCTCTTGACAAGATATTCAAGCAAATCACGGAGATGAATGAAGATGACAGTTTGATTTTGGAAGAAACTTTTGCAAAGCTCGAAAGTACTTATAAGCATGATTTTGAAAGCATTTTCACAGAAAAAAGAAAAGATTGGAGGAATGAAAAATTTTATGATATTTCATGTGACCTCTACTCTTCTGTGAACAATAAGGCCTTTGTGGATCTCTTTGACTATACCACTTTAAAAGCTAAAGTTGATGACAATACTTTAGATACCATATTCCTAACTTTGGTGACAACAGAAGACTACTTTAACGATGAGGAAGATTTGGAATCACAAATGGAATCAGCCTACTACACAGTAAAGAGGGAGGAGATTCAGAAGCTTTTTGAAGATGATATTGATTTAGAAAATAAGCTAGAACATCTTGTTGAAAAAGCATTTAGAAAAAGATTTCTGAATTTTGGAGTTAAATATTAGGAAATAAATAGAATATTTCAAGATTATCAAATGAATACTTATTTTGAGCCGTTGAGCGCGATCGTAATTAGTAGCTGTTTCGAGCGGTCATCGACTGTTTTCAGTCTTGTTTCTCTAGAGACAACTCGTCAGAACTTAATATGTTTTTCATCACCCAAATAGATATGCCAAGTTTCATCAACGGTTTATCTCATGAATCTACAACGGTTGCTAAGTAACCCAAGTTTCATCAATGGTTAGCTATGGCAATTGACATATTTTAACATGATATGATTTTTGAAGTCTGATGATATAAAGACCAGAAACTACTGTTGATGCAACTACACTCAACAACTGTTGACAGAGTTGGTTAAATTTGAGATAATCGTTGATAATATTAAGAGGGTCCCACTGTACGAGTATGGAATATGAAAATCCATGGTTTTATTTTGGTCTCCCATGATTGATTTGACAATTTGTGGTCTCCATGAAAAGTAAAAGGATTTTCCAGAGTTTTTGCATGACAAACCTGAAATTAGCACTCTACTAAAATTGCTAAAACTCGGCACACTGCACAGAAGGATGGAAATCCAAATATTTTATGTTTCTTGAAATTCGCTTCCAGCAAAGGATTGCTGTCAAGATCAAAGTCCTGATTTCTTACAGTCATCATTACCCCTTTGTGGCAACATCTGTTCTGGTCGTCGGAAATCTAATCTCATTGAGAAAATCATAAGTGAGAGACCAACAATCACTGTAATGACTTGAAATTACGTCTTGAGGTTTTCCTGGTGTTGCAGTTGCATTCTTTGAGTTTTTCGTCGTGATGAACAATCACTCTAGGTTGGAATGTAAAACTAGAAAATGTAGATTTCTATTTTTGTGGGCACTTCATGTTTCTGCCCTTATAAAGTCACATATTTCCGTGCCACTTAACCTATTGTGCACTTATCATCTTTGTCAAGATAGACTAAAATTGGTGCCTTTGTCTTCCTTTTTGCTACTTTTGCTCCTCTAAATTTCTCAGCACACCGTATCAAAATCGCCAAAAATCCAGTATGAATTTTCATGCCAAAAATACCATTTCAATATTTTGAAAAATTGCATAAATTGGTGTAAAATACGCATTCTTCATTTGTAGGACATCTTGATCATAGCAGAATAATAGAGGGAGGGGGTGTTCACATACATACTACGTAGCTAGCGCTTGAAAAACCAACCTGTACGCGACGAGACGACGACATAGAGGTAGTATACGAAGAAGTGAAATTCATTTCTGCAGTAGTAGTTTCTCAGTGGTGGTACAGGATGTTCATCTGATAGTTACAGCAGCAGATTGTAGTGGTGTGTCTGTCTCCTCCGCAAAAAATAAAAGTTGAACTCAACATAAAAAGTTACCATGAAATCTTTCACGTTACCAGCAATTTTGTACCTTCTGTTTTCCATCGTGCCATCTTCACTTTGCTACACAAAGAATCTTTATACCAAGGGTAAGTAAACAAAGTAAACTTCCTTTTATCCAAACGCCATCCTACCTTTCTCTATATTTCAAATGAAATTATCGAAAAATAATTTCAAAAAAAGCAAATAAAAAATACTGCCGCGACCCGGGATCGAACCGGGGACCTTTAGATCTTCAGTCTAACGCTCTCCCAACTGAGCTATCACGGCACTGTTATGAGGAGATCTCAAAATAACTTTACTATTTTTTCAGCACACAATGGCAGATCTTTCGAGAGAGTATTTGAAAGCGCCAACTCCTTAGCCAAATCAATAGGCATGGAAGAATGTGGACAAATGGCCATTTGTGATGCACATGCACGATATAGTGACTATGGACTCTTAGCTTTACCTCTCGTACTTTTATTCCCTGGGTAAGTTCTTTATCATCTAATTTGCTACATGATTTCACTTGCAAGTGATTTTTTAACTCCTCCCCCTCTATTTCATGGTCTTTTAAAGTCCAATTTGCCAATAACAGAAAAAAATCTCTCTATATGACAAATTGCGTAAAACAAAGAAGTGATGATGCTTGTTCATTGGCAAGATGACAAGACAAAAAGGGAAAGTTGATTTTTGACCATTGCATTTTTGTGGCTTTTGAAAAAAACTAAAGAATCACGTGATAGGAAATTGACGATAATTAAGTAAGGGGTCTCCCTCCATTCTTCAACTCCGACTCTTGTCCTACTTAACTAATGATCCCCTTTTATGTATGGTGTTCAGAAGCAGAACGGACAGTGGTGAACCGGCATCAGAGTGGCAAGAAGCAGCTTTGAGAGGCAAAGCCAGAGAAGAATGCTATTCTAGGTAAGAAAAGGACTCTTGATGATGATCATTATCACATCACATCATCACAATTCTTCTATTTTATTTCAGATATAATTGCATGGTAAACCCAATGTGGATAGTCAACTTCCTTTTGAAAATATTTGTCTACTGAATAAAAATAATCTATTTTTCATCAAGAATTGGTTCTTCACCACTTCCTTCAGTAGTTGGAGCTTTTGTGGTGGTGGGAAACAAATTATCAAAGTTTTCAGAATGTTTGACTCCTTGCCGATCTTCCACAAAAGTATTGAAACCGTCAACCCAAAGCTTATCCGGCAAGGCTTCTTCTACCTCTTCATCCTTCTTGACTGTACATCGTTTTCCAGGCCCGCAATATTTGAATGGGTCCCGTTTTTGCATGGTTGACATTTGACAGAAACAATGGGCATACAAGACCTAAAGTCGTGAGATTATGATAATAGTAGTGAAAGTTGATCATCAAAAAGGATTGGATTTACATACCTCAGACTTTGGATCTTGCGGTTCGGAATCTGCAAATTCAAACATACTGGAGCAGATTGACACGCCTTTGTGGTCAGCTCCACACCTTTCGTTGCATTTTCCATGGCAATCGGGATTTTCACCACCACCTTCGGTTTCAATTGGAATTTTTTCACGCCATTGTGAGTATTTCCCAGGCGCTGAAAGTTCTTCTACCTCGTTATCTTGAGCTTGAGCATTGATAAGAAGAGGGCCAAAAAGTAAAATAAACAAGAGGTTCTCCATGATTTCAAGTCGAAGACGAAATGTCGCATTTATGAATATTTCATGGCCTTTGTTGTCTTAGATACTTTGTTTGTGACGCGCGGACGGCACTCTATCGTCAATCGTGTACTTTACATTCATAAGGATTTGGCCTTTGGTAAAGTAAGATCTCAAAGAGCGTAATGGTCATAGGTCAAGAAATGACCAGCCTTTTTGTGGAAAACCACAAAATGAAGATGTGAGCAAAGGAAACTAATTGTGTTATTCACTACTTACATTATTTGGAGGCATCTTCATCAAATCCGGAATCCGGAAACTATTCCAAACGCAAGAAAGATCTGCACAAAATAAACACAAATTACAAAAGACGCTGAGTTCAAGTTGAGCTGACTGCTGACATCCCTGCGGGCTGCGACCCTCCTACTTACACTGCAACTGCTGAGACGCTCGCCCCTGTGGCCGTGGCCGGCTGATGTTTCAAAAATGCTAACTGATTTGTTTTGCTCAGTATTCAGTATTTCAGACTTCAGTACAGCATTAGTGTTTATGAAAGGAAGACGTTCTATCCGTTCTATTAAAATAGTTTTATCGAATCTTCTCTGTAAGTGTTTTTGAGAGTTTACTCCGTAATAGGAAATTTTGTTCAGTTCTCTGTAGGCTCTGCCTGGACGTTTGCCTATTAGCAAGACCAGGGTTCAAGATTGATACTAGGTTTTCATTTCCAATCAAAAAGTATTACGTTCTGAAACTTTTTTTCATATTTCAAAGTTAAAACTTAAAAACCTTCAACGAACGCGTCTTCTTTCTTGTTGTTTTGGCTGAAAGAAGGAAATGTGACTACAAGTTTACGTCTGCACAATATAGAGGGCGCACTGATCAATGCTTTGTTCAACCAAATGTCAATTTTTCTTTTTTCTTCAACAACTCTGAAACCCAAGTTCTAAAGATAATGTCTTTATAATTCCTTCTAAAACACCCTTCTAGCTGAAACAAGTTTATGAATGCATATTTAGAGATAGACTTCAAACAGACTTAGGCATTCAAAGATCTGTCGTTGGTTAGTTTTCAAGTAAAGTTTGGTTCTACATCTGAATGGTCATGTGCAATCCACTGTTTGGTGCGGAAGATATCCTAGTCACTGTCATTCCAAAGCGAACAGAGTATCCAGATACAAGTTTGACGGAAGATTTACAACAAAACAAGTTGAGTCAACTCCATTGGATTTGTTCAATACTTAGGCACGGATGAATCTGATCAAACCCTCCTCTAAACTGAGGTTATATTTGTAGCACATCTTCATGTGCAAACTTAAAAGTAATTTTAAAGTTTATTTCTTGAAAATTGTTTTTGCTGATACTTAAAATAACAATCAAAAGGCAACTTGTAAAGTTTTCTAATAATAGAGGGCGCTCTTTCAGACCTCAATTGTTTACACTGCCCGAAAATACGAAAACTGTTTACTCATTCTTCACCTTTTTAAAAAAATTTAAAGGCAAAAAGGATTCATCTTCATGAATGTTGTTTAATATAGGATTATTATATGCAAAATGTAAAATGTACTTTCTTACTACAGCTCATAAACTTTCAAGCTTTGTTGATTGAATAAATGAAGAACTTATGTTGTTTTAGACACTGAAATAGTCATGTGAAATAAGTTGTGTGTCTCGGAAAGCATCCTAGTCCCTGCTATTCCCGGGCATGCAACATCATCTCATTCATCTCTTGAATTACTACATCTTCAACAAGATAGAAGGTCATGCTGGATCAATCTATACTGAGGCGTGATTGATTCAGTAAAAATCCTGTAAAATGGTTAATTTTTCTTGTGCATTTTGATGCACACTCATATCAATATGAAAGTATGCTGAAAGTTAACTATAGAGGGCGCCATTTAAGGTTCTACCTTGTACACAAATAAATAAACTGTAAATTCTTATAGTTTTATTCACTAGTGGATGATAAAAAAGTGGAACCCAGTCTTTGTTTGTTATTGCTTTTGTAAATCTATGGTCACTTTAGTGGAAGCTAATTAAAAAGGAACAATTCTATGATGTCTAACCAAACAAGTATTGGTTCTTGATAAATAGAACTAAAGAAAGTTGGCTTTGTTAACCTCATGTGAAATAGACTTATTGGTGGGAGGTTGCTATCTGAGTCCCTGGCAAACCTTCAATCAATAAGATTTCTTCTTGAATGAAGTCGACACTAATTTTTGACTACAAAGAAAGACCTAATACTCAGCTAGGTCTTTCTAAACCACCTCTATACAAGAGAATGTTTGGAGCACTTTACAGTGCAATCCTATTTCCTGATCTAGAATTGATAACCTGTAAAACCCAGCAACATTCCCCCTAAAATACTATTGATTAGCAAATCTGACTAATTTCAAAAGGATAAGTAATGATTTTCTAAAGAAGTTTAGCGTGAACGTGCAAGTAAATGTTGATCCAAATGTGAAGTCAACACGGATTCCGGAACAGCCGATCAAAATCTTTGACATTGCCACCTAGTATATGTGATATGTAATTGTACAATGTAACTGTGTCAATGTACCAGACAGACACCTTTAGCGCCATTGAGGCCGAGGTCAGCATACGAATGAATATATCTTTGTGTTTAAAGGACATGTTCCTTATCCAAGCTCTGATCTGATGAAACGCACATAATTATGGTAATAATGTTTGTTCTGATTTCTCCCGAGACTCATATGCAGAATATTATGTACATATTGTGTGTCAATAAAGACCGACAAGATGAACAAGAGATGTATGTACTTTCTGAACCCCAAAAAGCTCGAACTTTCGTTTTAAACCAAACCAGGCAAAGTTACTCGTTGATGCTCTGATGTTGGATAACAAAGTGGAAAAGCGAAAGATAGCAGACACACCAACAGAATCAGGCTTTTTGTCTGGTTAGCATACCGGAAAATACGTGTTTAATCGGTTCTGGTGAAAGGAAACTTCAGAAACTCAAATAAAAAGCTTCTTTCCTCAATGAAAGCTCAACAGCTTGAAATCTGTTAAACCTCTTGGTACAAAGTTTTCTCGAAAAAGTTTTTTGTACTTTCGTCTATGCGAAAACTTCAAAGACATTCATTTTAAGTGCCAATTCTCATTTTTGGAAAGACTGAAGTTTCCAATCTCATTTTTAATCGAATCCTATCTAGACGAGACATCCTTTGATGTAATTTACAGGGTGCGTCAAAATTTATGGTCCGGTACAGTGCAATGCTTAATTGCGTACTTACTATGAAGAACTGGACGGTAACCTAATGTTTGAAAATCACCAAAAATGTCTCATTGGAATTTCCGTCAAAACAAGCCTGAAACTTCGATTCAAGCCTAGACCGCGAGTTTATATGACTTTAGTGATTATACCACTATCAACACGCATTCGATAGTCCTCTATGCAAACCGATTTTTTCTTATATTCCTCTATGCAAACTACAAGGTATTTTAGCTATCCAAAGGTTAAAGTCTGATGAACAACGACAACTATTACACTTCTAGGACCGCAATGCTTCGCTACTCGCGGTCAAAAATGGTTGGAATATTTTTGTAAATTGAATGTTGAAGACACTCTGGGAAAATTCTGTCAAAATTCCTGTGTAAAATACTGCGGGAATGTGTATCCCTGAAGAGGAGGAGTCCCTTTTTGAGCGGCGCTTTAGGTCGAAGAGTAGACGAGGAGACGAGAAAGAGAGTTGGTAGGAGAGCTTCAATGTACATACTAGTAGTAGCTCTGTCTCTCATCAGTCACATTTAGGTCATAATTCCCATCGGACTTCTAGACTGTCTTCCAATCCAAGGAAAAGAGGAAACTTGCAACGTTACTTTACTACTTTTCGATCCCAAAGGTAAAAGCTTTTTGAGTGAGTACCTTTTTATAGACGTTTTTTAGTGACTTTATTGAGTTACGAGCTTCGTTGGTCTTTAAACCATCAGCAGAAGTCGGTACATATTTGAAAACCACAAAAAATATTCTTTGCGCCAAAATACATTCGGACTAAAAATGGCGAAAATTTGATTAAAAGATTTTTTTTAGAAAAGCGATTTTTAACTAGTTTTTCAATTTCAATTAAGAAATAGTAGGTCCCCCTAGCTTTTCAAAGGGAGTAGGCAATTTAGAATGGCAATGGTCATTGCTGTCGTAAAACGTATTCAGGTCACGTCACACTTTTTATTCAATTTGAAAAGGGTCTTACTACTACTGTTCGAAAGGCGAACTAAATTATTTTTGCTGACAAAATAACATCGTTTCACCATTAGAAGAGACAGCCAAACAAAAAGAAGCTAGAACACATTGTTTAAAAAAAAAATCATAAATAATGTCGCATTTAAAAATCGCCCCAAAATTTTCGGAACTTTGAATGCAAATTGTTGTAAAAGTAGACTTTTTGGAGTGATTTTCAAACATCTATGAAGAGTCTATTTTTGGTCTGGCTTTTTTCCTCCTTATGTACCATTGACTGATTTGATTGCTCAAGCGGAAATATCCATTTAGGTTTCCTCCGTCCCTTCTTCATGCATTGTAGTCATCTCGCATAAGGAAGAAAACAGACTTTTCATTGTGTAATATCACGTTGTTTAAAAATCGCTCCAAAAGTTTTATTTTGCGAGCGAAGCGAGCAACAATAGAAGGGGAAAAAATCCCGCAATAAATCACTAGGTGAAATTTGGCATGTGACATTTTTGGTGATTTTTGCAACACTGTGATTGTGTGTCTTTCTTATTTACAGATTCTTTCTACTGCCTCGCCAGCGAGCGAGTGGAATCTTGGAAAAGCAGACACAGAATAAAACGGAGAAGAAGAAGATAAAAGTGACAACCAGTCAACCGCCACATTTGCATTTCCTCAGCGACAAAACTTTTGGACGCAAACGGAAACGTTGACTCAACTCTGTAATGGAATGTGAAATGAAGAAAGCTTAGAAGAGAAGCGAGAAAAACTTCTTCCAATGCTGCTGTCTCGCAGTCATGCAGTGAATGTAATGGAGTTGAGGCCTTAGGGCTAAATACCTATACAGTGTGTGAAAATCGACCTAAAAGGTCTCCATTTTCCCAATTAGCGAGCGAAGTTGGATAATAATTGTAGCTCGCTTCGCTCGCAATTCAAAAAAACAAAAGGTGAGGCTTTTCAGATGATTTTCACACATAGTGTTACTTTAGACGGAAAAATGTTTGGAAAAGTTCCCTTGAATGACACTTACGAGGCTTATTACGCCACGGGTACCAATTCCTATACTGTCTTCGATGTCTTTCGTGCCGTGGCTATTATGTTTATGCCACCAGTTGCCTTTATCAGGAATGTCATGATCATTTCCCTTACTTTTTGAGGAAAGGAAGATGGATAGAGTGAGTCAGACTTTGTTGACACAAAACCATTAGAGGGAGGACTACTGAATGAAAAATGTACTCCGACTCTTTTTCCATCCTTCTATTCACAAATTGCAAAAATGCAAATTTTAAAGTACTTACAGTGTTTGGAAAATCACACAAAAAGTCTCGTTTTTCAAAATTGCAATGAATTTTTCGCTCGAAAATTCAGTTATTTTGATAAGTGCAATTTTTGGGCAAGTGAAAATTATAATACGACATCTTTGGTAATGTTGAAACAACACTGTAATACCTTGCATAGTAGAGGCTGCTGTGCATGCACAATTGCACAAAGTTTTAGTTAATGCAACAGCTGTTCAGGCCTTTTTTCTCGCCAATCAATGAGTGTCTGTCGTTATTCGTGCTAAAGCAAAAATAAGCTAATACGTAGGTCGTACAAATGGTACAAATAGTTTTGCAATGGATTGCAACCAACAATCAATGATATCAGAGCTATCTAGGAATGCAAGCATGGGATATCAGAAAAATGAAAAGCAACAAAAAAGTTTGTTCAGTGGTTCTCCAGAATTAGTTACGCAAAAGCAAGTTGTAAATTGGACGCATATGGCATACGGTCCTATTTAATTAACGTTAATGCAATGTAGGCTAGAAATAGCGTAAGGCTACTTAAGTAAAATTAACCCTTTCCCTTGAAAGATGACTAAGTACCTTAGTCCCTAAGTACATTATTTTGCTTCGCAAAAGCCCACATTGGTTGGCTACTTTAATTCTACATTTGGATCTTTGACAATGTTATCTATATATAAAGTAAGTTATCCTAATAAGTGATTTTCCTTGATTTCACTCATAAATGCATCAAAAATGTTACATACTTTTTCATCTGAATGATTTTTTGAACAAAACATAAACTGTTGGAGCAAAGAGTTTGAGTAGTACATGTGCTACTAAAGCCCAAATGATGACTTGTAAGTCTGTAATTGTCACGTTCTCCAGAGAGGGAAGAGGGCATCAGCCTGTAAGTATGTAGTAAAGAAAGGCTTGTCATGACATTCCTTGATCTTCAGTTTTGTCTTGATTTGTGTTTATATCTGCCTAGTACGTCCTCTCAACAAGCAAAGACGGAGAATGTTTCGCGCCTGCACAGCCTCTTCGGCGGCTTTCATTGCTACATCTTACATGCCACACATGCAGCAGGGGATAGAGGCCGTTTCCCAAAGCCCTAAAGTCAATACCACTTTGGTACCTCAAAAAGCTAAAGAAGACCCAAAAGTCACAATAGTCACCATAAAAGCCCCAAAAACCCAAGATGAGGATGAAGAAGACCTTGATTTCTGACATACGAGGAGGTTGCAACCTCCATCTACTCAACCTTCCACTTCGACCTCCAATACTTCCCCTAACCTATTAAAAAATTCACATCTTACCCCAATAATCGATCATGTAAACAATGAGACTTCAAACACCTCGGCCTCATCATGGTCGGTGAATTTGTGAAGAAGTAAAGAAACTAGAGTTAACTATCTATTATATCATCAAAGTCATAAATAAATTGTTATAAACCTTTAGAACAACTAAGCATTATTGGATAATGGAAAAACTGCCAAGTACATAATGAACGAGGGTATCTAAACTCTTTGGCTTGACATGAAATGTCAAGCTCAACCGCATTTCGCTTCGCTTCATTATAAAGTTCAACTTTTAAAAGCTTTTCTATTAGTATAGTTTTCAGGCTATAAATATATCAGTATATCGGATCCGGATCTTCGCCTGTCGAAAAATGGGCTCGAGTTGAGTGTCAATAGGGATGCATTTCAAGTTACCTTCGTTTCTAAAGCTGAAAAGCAAAGATGCTCAACGTCTCCACAAACTTTTCTTGAGAAAAGCAGAGTAAACACAAGCAAGGAGAGAAAAGTTTTGCAGGATAATCCTTTTTTGCAAACTTTGCTTAGCCTAGCAGTATCGGATGGAAAGAAAGCTTTTAGCCCTTCTTTTCAAGCATTATAGGCCTATATCTAGTTAGTTTCCAAATAGAAAGGCTGCTTCCTTTAGCTATTGAAATAGAAAATCCGGACTTTTGCATTTCTCAAAAGAGTTGGGAAAATGATTGTGTGCAAAACTGCAATTTTTCATAGCAAAAAAAAACCGAGAGTCAAACGAATCGAAAATTGAAATGCATTTAGAATTCGATGGTTGCAACATCAAAAAAAAGTATAAAACGGAACATTCTTCAAGAAAATCACGCAACCTTCCATCTTCAACTTTCTTTGAAAATACACTTGACTTTGGGGACTTGTTGTGCATTCTATGGATGAAAAGGCATTTTGTGGCTCATTGATTTTGTGGTCACCGTGTACACCGCTTACCAAGCAGTTCAACAAGTCAGAATTTCTCGAAACCCTAAAAATTCTTGGAAAAAGATGATTTCATTCAGGCAACTACAAGTGAGTAATCCTTGCTGCTCCTAATGTATGCTTCAGCAGGTGTCTAAAGTTGCCTGAATTCTAGTTTTTACAGTCAGTCTACTTATGTTACGGCTTGACTCATAGATCAAATATCAAGTGTCAAAAACGATTTGAAAAGAGTAAATATTTTATCTACTTTTGAACTAATGTTTGTTCAAGTCAAATCAGATTCATTTTCCAATATATGCATGCATGATGGATTTTCTTCATCCAAGATGAAGACCAGTGCTGTAACTTCGGTAACTTCAAATGACTTGAAATATACCATTCAAAATGGCCTTAGATGTGCCATGAAAATCAATTTTCTATTTGATATATCGAGACTTCCTTGCTCTCCTGACTTATGCATTAGACTTTAGAAGTCTTACAAATGACCTTTTCCAAGAACTGTCCTCTCAACATTACTAAGAAGATCATAAGGTCACTTGGCCTCTGGCCTCAAATATGACCACCATATTTTTCAATAGGATGGCTGAAACGTCTGAAATCCCTTGCGAATCTTTAGTCATTTTTTTCATACCCGCAAAAAATGAAAAAGAGTGTAACTTATGGTGTACTTTAGAAACCTACGTCCTACAGGGTGTCCAAACATATTTTCTAATTTTGAACCTTTTCGTTTTTTTAAAATAAAAGAAGTTTAGGCGATTTTTTCCCTTTTCACAAAAATCCGTGAAAATAAAAGGAGTCATGCACTGGTAAGCTTGAATGTCAACAAAGTTTCACATATTTCCCCCCCTAAATCAAAAATTGCGGGAAATTGTTGAACTCACTGAAACACATCTTCCCAGACTTTACCCAACTTTTGTGAGCTTTAGAATATTGCTTGAGTTTACCGGCCGGTTCAGTTCCGATTCTGCTTCGCTCGATTCTCTCAATATAGCAGTCTCAACTCCTGAGAACGGTGTGCACGGAGTAGCTGAGAGGAGAAACGAGCGACGCTCCTCTCAACAGACACTCAGTAGTAGAGCTACGCCAAGCAAGGCGAGCTTCAGTCAGTCTCTCAGTAGTAACGAGAAGCTGCGTGCTGTACTGAGTATAAGCAGTGCAAAGCGAGCTGAGCTGCCGAGCGGCGACTGACTGCTGTATGGACTTGGGCGTGTTCGAAAATCTTCTCTGCGAACTCCACACGAGTGCGACCTTCTCAGTTCAAAACATGCCGACATGACTGAGAGAACAAGACCAGTTTTGCTCATGTAGTGACTACTTTTTTTAAAACATAACATCCAGAGCTATTTCATTGGAAGATTCATGTGACTCACCAAGCTTTAAAAAAAGTCTGAAACATGGGGTGGACCAAACGGTTAATCACCTCCTGGTTAATTCTGAATTTGGCGGGATTAAGTAAAGGTAAGATTTTTTAGGTTTTTGCGCGGGCGTTGTGCTTGGATACGGCAAGTTTTTCTAGTCAAATCGAAGTTGACAACAACCGAACAGCACAGAAGCGTTGTTGTTTGACGAATTTTTAGAGTCCTTATATTTCAAGTTGCTGAAATGAAGTTTGTGAAGTTTGAAAAGTTTATGAAGACGTCTTTGAAAGTCTGCAACAGATGAATTATTTAAAAAGCGATGTTTTCAGAGAGTTCAGACTAGGTAAAATTCCATTTTGATGTAGTCATGTCACGAAGAAACA
The DNA here is from genome assembly GCA_900157175.1 of Oithona nana. Classification (NCBI taxonomy): domain Eukaryota; kingdom Metazoa; phylum Arthropoda; class Copepoda; order Cyclopoida; family Oithonidae; genus Oithona; species Oithona nana. Next base: position 350,968 of record LT727895.1, read on the forward strand.
TTTTTGGGAAGTCTTTCTTTCTCAGCTCTAGAGTTTTACGACGCGCGCGTTTTCGATCCGAGACAAAACTTCAAAGTTTCGACTTTCACTTTTTTTGCTGTCGTTTTCGTCGGATTTTTTTACACTTTCGACAAATACGAGACACACGTTGCGTCAAGGCTTCTCTCTTCTTTCTATTTCGTGTCTAGAGAATGGGGGTAAATTGAAAACTTTTTGATTTTGCAACGTCGGATCAGTTGACAGTTTTGGAAGACTTTTAGAGTAGTGACTAAGGTGAAGAAGAAGAAGACTAAGTAGAACAGCAGCAGCACCCTGGAAGTCTGGTTAGAAAGCAATTTTGCCAAGTTTCTTTTTTGCCTCTGTATCACGCGATCTCATTTTTGCTTTTTTCCAATCTATTCTTTCCATGTTATCCAAATCCATAAACTCGATTTTGTTGCTAGAAAAAGTAATTGAAAGGGGGGAACTATTTTTTTTTTTTTTTGTATTTTGGACGGGCCAGTACTTGACCGGCATGTCATGTTCCAAAACAAAACAAAAACTAGGCGGGAAAATTCAAATCCTTTGAAATCAATAAAATCCTGCTTTTTCCATTAACATTTATAGATACAGATTAGAAAGGTATTTAGTACAGAAGTAGGTCACTTCTGCAATTTCACCTTAGTTTTAAAACTAAAGAGATCTAAGGGTAAATGGCTCTACTTTTTGAAGCCTAGGGGAGTAAGCGGAAGCCAAGGAAAAAGTTGGGGAGAAGAAAACGAATTGGAAGAAGAAGAGGAAACTTGAGAAAAGAACGTCAAACTTTTGCTACTACATTGCAATAGTATAGTAATGCACAAAAGAATGATTACTTACAGCTCAATAGGTCAATTCATATTTTGTTATGATGCGGAGTAGTGCAGTGATATATTCATATGGAGTAATCCGGTCAAAACACGCAACCTCTCTCCTACATACATTATTGTATCGTGAATTATCGATTTCTCTTTTTTCTAGAGGTTGGAAACAAAGATTCTTTTGTTTACTACAGAAAAGTCATCTGTATAATGGTGTTTGCCTATTTTATTCATGAGGATACAATTCTCCCCTGTGCTACATGCGCGCCATTTTTCATGAAGGGTCTTCGCATATGGACGCAGGGGTGGGAAAAAGAGCCATTTTCAATTTGTGTCAGTTCGGGCTACGCATATAAAACAATTTGGGAGTGAGCACAACAAAGAGAGAGAGAGGGTTGACAGTTTGACGTGACAAGTCTGATTTTTGTTCCCTTAGCATCAATAGTTCTTCCATGCATACAATGCTGCATTACTACTTCTACAGTCAGTTCTGGGATCCATCAGTAGGAAATTGCATCGCCAAAGGAAACTTAGGGGGGATGTCCGCGATCCTAAGAATCCATTTATCCACTCGTCCATGTCAATTAGCTATGCCTAACTATAGTAACTTATAAGGGGTGCAATATGAGAACTAGACTTAGTTTTTGACCCAATTTTATGTATCCAACCCTTTTTTGCATAGTGTTTTGGCTCTTTTTCACCCTTTACTTTGAAGATTCTCACGCCTTTCAATCCAATAGAAATTTCATTTTATGACCCCCTCCTGAGTCCTGTTGGAAGCAGTAAATCTACATTTGCAACAAAGAGTGATTAGAAACTTCAATTGTGGGTTCTTCAATTCTTCATTCAACTAAGAGAAAGAAAAGTGAAACTTTGACGGTAATTAACCAGAACTCCTAACCAAAGCAGCAAAATTCTTCTTCTCTTTCCATCATTCTTTTGATGAGTCATTGTATCGTTGAAAAACAATCACATGAGAGAGAAATTACACGCGTCTCGTGCTTTACCACACACTGAAAAATTGTGCAATGCCACCAATGCATTTTTCAAAGAGGTAAAGCTGATGCCCTTCACAACTTAGCAAAGCTATTTCTCGCCATTTTTTTTCCAAAGTGTAATCGAGTGACATAGTCAAGTTTTGCTGCAAATAATTTCCCTCCCTTCCTTCCTCTTTATTGAAATTCAATACTCTGTAACCTAGCCTTTTAATGCAGAATCGAGGCCATGCTAAAAGCCTTTACACGTGAGCAGAATTATTGCAAAAATCATTTGAATTTCAACGAGACTCCTCAACATATACATATTTGGATGAAGTTAGTTCTAGGTGTGTAATGTCAGCCTCAGATGAAGACAGACATATCGTAAACAAACTTTCCCAAAGATGGAATTTTGCGCAATTTCCTCTATCTCTGTTCTTTCCACAATATTCATTACGATTTTTTAAAAGGCTGCCATAAAAATGAAACCGAAATTCCTCTGAAATTGCATATTTTCTATTCTTTTTCTATTCATGGAGTGTTTGTAAATCGCCAGAAATGTCTCATTTGAGTTTACATGCCAAAATTAATATTTAATTTTGATTCTGTTGGTATCGTTATTTTTTCAACTCATGTTGATTTGAGAATAAACGCTCGCAATGTTGTAAAATGAGACTTTTTGAGCAATTTTCAAACACTTTGATTCAGTCTAAATTGTTTTGAAAACGATTGTGGAATGTCTTGGCAACAGAATTGCAGCTCCAACATTCAATGTCCAAATTCCTCCTGACAGTTGATGAGCAAGGGAATTTTACAATTTTCCGCCCCCGAAAATGTCACGACTTCCACTACCAATTGAGCAAAATCATTGTGTTTGGGTCTAACGGCAGAAAACTTTTCTGTTCTGACTCTGGGGGGCTAGAGGTAGGCAGTAAAGCTTCATGACGTCACGTCAGTACAGTAGCACATGTGCTGTGTTTGTACAACAAATGGACAGAAGCTGCTCAGAACACGCAAATGTGTTGGCTTCGTTTCTGAGCACAATTCTACGATTTGTGAAAGGAAAAGTTGGTGGAGCAGGAAGATGAAGAACATAAAGTAGAGAAGAGTAGGGGAAGAAAAAACAAAAGCAGATTTCCGTATGGCATGCAACAGACCTATGTATCTCAATGCTGTTGTTACTGCAGAAAAAGGATAGAAGAACGGAGTTCTCCAGGGATTTTGCGAGATTAACCCTTGAATCGATAGAGGGGAAGAAACTTTTTATGGCATTTTAGAGGTTGTTCTATCGCTTTACCCGTTTTACCCTTTTTCCATTACGCCATTTTCCTGAGGTTGCGAGAAATGTAAGAAAATCACGGAACCTCTTTATGTATTACACTTTTAGCTGAAACAGATACAAGTCACTAATGTTCAGTATGAGAATTTAGTCAGCTGCAAAGGAATGTGTTTACCATGTTTACCCTCCTACGTAGGTACCCATACGTGTGCTTCAACATCTCTATAATTAGTGAACGATGCTGAGCATGCTGAGAGCATTAGGTCTCCTAATCATGAAAATTGAAAAATGAAGATTACCTTCATGGCTAATTTTCCAAATTCGAAATACGTGGAAAATATGAATATTGAATATACGATTAGTGTTAGTGTACTCAACGATATTATAGCACGACAAAAGTACCTACATTAAAGATTACCACATCATGTTTTATAATTTTTACTTCATTCTTTTCAGCCGAAATTAATATCAAGAAAGAAACGTGTCAATTTGCCAAATTTCCCAAATACTATACTTCCTGCAAAAATGATGCTACCATCTGCTCAGACAGTGGAGGAGAATTTAATCCTTGTGAAGGAGACACACCAGATCCCGAAAACATGTATTTCTGTACAGCTGAAATTCCGGACATTCCTGAGCTAAAGAGGCCATGGGTCAAGTGTTCCGATGAATGTTTCGATGCAAATTGTAAGTATAACTGATAATTGGTTAATTGGTTTTACGTACCAATAGTGATGTACATTTCAGCTGATCCAAAAGAATACGACGATACGACAAGTTGCGGTGCTGTTGCGACAACATGTAAATTCCCCTTTAAAGTGAACGAGAAAACCTACACCAGTTGTACTGATGATATCGTCGTAGAAGATGATGATGTTATTATCATCGATAAAGATGGCACCAAAAAACAGACTTTCCAATGGTGTGCCACATCAGTCAATGAAAATCAATTCATGAAGAAGGACAAGTGGGGCATTTGTGATTTAAAGCCTAAAGATGAACCTAAACCACCAAGTAAGAACTATTTTTTATTTCTGGTGATTTATAAGAGTCTCTTACTCACGGTGATTAACTTTGATGATATGTAAGGCTATTAGACAAAATTGCTGATTAAGTTAATTTGCATATCTCACATCACGCAATTCTGACTTGAAAGGTAGAAGATGCAAGGTTATTTCATTCAAAATTAAGTGTATAGTGTCTTATTTCAAATGTCACTTTTTGCACTGAAAAGGTTAAAGAAAGTCCTTTTAAGGCAAGTGTAGTAATTTTGACTCTTTATGGTCAAAAGTTGTCACTTTTGAGAGATAGAAGAAGTCGTGAAGCTGTGGCTAATTTAGTGAATTTTGTGCATTGTATTGTAGTACGAAAAGTGTCGTTTAGCTGATGAAAACGTGCGAAGGGCACTCCCTACTCGAAAAGATAAATAAGGGACGGTTAGGCTGAGCTGAAGATGGTGGCAGAAATCATGAATGTGATGCCCTTTGGCACTAAATTACAAAGCAAAACTTGACAAAATAACACATATCATCACGCACAACACGATTAGAAATGACACATTTTTTCACCATTTGTGATGTACATATGTGCCAAGGTGTGGTCTAGATTCTGATGAGTATCTAATGAATGGCACTTTTTTTACTTTTTACAACCCTTTTGTGTTATAAGCTAGAAGTTATGAGAAGGGTTGGTCTCTCTATGTAGTCCTTTAGTCTGCTTTTATGGCCTTTGTGTTTGGTCTCCTTGGTCTCTACTCTGTCGACCTCATTTTGAAGGAACACAACTTGTCTGTAGCTGTACATTCAACTAAACTAAAGTCAATATATTGATGAAACAAACTTGGTATTTACCCTGGACTGTACATATTTCAATCTTAGAGCTTACTGCCAAGTGCCAAGAAGCAGAAGTGTAGACAAGAAGATCAATGGTCTTCTATCCCAACTTTCATTGGTTTTTTGTATAGCATTGCATGAAAGCAAACTTTTGTTGTCTTGAGGGAGACGGAAAGAGAGGTTAATTATAGACACTAATTGACATCTTCTCCTGATTTTATTTTTATAGACTCTTTTTGAACAGTGTTGAAAATAGAAAAAAAATGTCTCATTTGAATTTTCAATTTCCCAAATATGGACAAAAAATTTAATTAGCTACAGATTCAATTGTAGATTGATTTTTTGCTCGAAAAGCATTGAAAAATCTACTTTGTGAATAAACGTAGCTTGCTCCGCTCGAAATGTTGTAAAATGAGACTTCTTGGGTGATTTTTAAACACTGTGAAGGTAGCTGTCACTGACGGTAGTAGCACAACCAATGGTGGTTTTTGCCGACCTTTCTAAAGCACACATTGAAAGTTTCAAAGCTCAAAGATGCATGAAGAATGGTTCTAGCACTACTACCATCTCTATGGTTCCTAAAGTAAACCTTTAAAAAAAGTCAGACACTAAAAGCAATTGGTCTCGTGTCGGACAAAGAAGCCCAACAGTTTTTCTGGTCCTTGTCTCGGACAGCTGTTCTGCTACTACCACTTCAAGGTAGTTTGTGATACACTTTATTACTCCCTTCGGATGCAAAAGCTTCTACCCAAAGAGGTATATAAACATTTTACAACTGTGTTATTACAGTTGCAAACCATTCCAAACCAATTTTGGAATATATATATTTTTTTTTTTAAGCGCGAGTATCATCGCCACATTGTCCAATTTCATTCTTTGATCAAAACCTCTCGCGCTTCTTACAGATTGCACATTTCAATCTTGTTTTGTCTCATGATCTCATGAACTCCGAGGGCAGATTTTTTCCCCTTTTCGAAAGTTTTACTAATAGAAGAAAAACAAGAGGAAAAGAAAAAAGAAGGGGGAATGAAAATAGATGGTATCTTGACCTGAATAATCCTCAGCTAATTTTGAGAAAATACCATACCAGTGGTACAAGAAACCAGCCGGTAGTGGCAGTGGCGGCAGTTGCAGAGTTTTATGGTACAAGGTTCCCTTTTTTATCACCCTTCGTCGCTTTTCTTCTTCGCTTTTCTGTGGTATTATAGACTCGAGAGATCTTTGGGAATACACTGTTACTAAGAACTAAGAATGTACTACGACTCCGAGGAAGAAATCAATTGGGAAAAAAGTCCCTTGTCATGTTAGGATTTTTGCTTGACGTGGTAGTAGAAAAGGAGGGGGCTGCTGCCTTTGGTTCTTTGTCCCACTATTCGTCTTTTCTTGGTTTGAAACCCTTTATAATGAAGTCTTTTTCAGTAGCTAATTTCCTATCCAAATGTTTCCACATAAAGTTGACTAACAAGATTTTGAACACAAAAAGTTTGGTTTCTTCTCTACTTTTTTCTTACTCTGGCATACATTTAACTTTCAAAGCCACTCTACCAAAATGAATTATGGTTTAAAATTGAAAAATCTAAATCGACATCTGTCAATTACTTCAGAAATGAAAAATTGTACATTGAAAAATCTCCAGCTCCAGCAGAAAATTGTGATGTTTTTCAGACACTACTTCAACTGTTTTGTCAAAAAGTTATATCCTCGAAAACGAGGATTTTAGCTTGGCTAAAAACTAGTTTTTATCTTCATCACACAAACAATTATTCAGAAGTACAGTAGAGTCCTGATCCAGTTTTTGATTAGCAGCATTAGTATTTGAGTTTACTAAATCGGGACCCTACTGTGTATTACTGTAGCAAAAATGTCATAGTATGATTACCGCAACAGCAGCAAAGTCAAGCGACGAGTCAGCAACAAAAAAAGTTTGCCAGGATATACTAAATTGGTTATTATTTTAGCTCTGCTTTGTTGTTTTCTTCATTTTTGGCTTGGTTATAGAGTTGTAGAAGGAGGAAAAGGAGGAGGAGGCATGTTGTGACTGTTGTGGTAGCAAAACCACTGGTATAGTAGTAGTAGGGGCTGGTTATCTGCCATTCCTAGACATATGTCACAAGATCTCTGTTGCCTCTGGTAGCTCTCTAGTATAGCCATAGTAGTATTAAAGAAAGCAGCTTGCTACTGCAGTTGGCTTTCACCTTACTGTATATCCACTACTACATAGTAATAGTACATACTGAACATAAAGATAGACTACCTGCCAGTGAGAAAATGCGATGATTACCCCATAAATCTCCTAGGCAGATCGATACCGACAGACAACAAAAGAGTTTACAGCGATGGAGTTAGCTAATTAATCTCTTATGCGTGCAGGCACACCATTAGACACACGTTCTAGCTCCCAAGGGAAAAACACGTGGTTTTACTAATGAATAAGATCACTACTAAAGATGCAATGCAAGCGAAGCGACCTTTTAAAAGAATTTGTGTAGCGCAACATGATTTTGGAGATCACGCAACCTTTTCTAGCCAAAAGTTTATGGCCCACACATTCGGATTTTTGAACTGTTGCGTTTTGCGATTTGTTTTGCTTAAAATCTAACATTAATTTTCCCGTCAAATTGAAGCATGATTCAGCAAAAAAGAATATTGCTTTTTCATGAACTTTCCCTTTATTTTTCATTGCATTTTTTCCGTCAATTCAAAGCCAAACAGTGCGACACCATTTGGATTTCACGATTCTTTGTTTGCAAAAGGGGAATTAAGCTCGCTTCGCTCGCGTTTTTCGGTAATTCCCTGAGGCTACAAAGAAGAATAGAAGTTTATGCATAATCTAGGTTCCGCGGGACGCTTGCTGGACAAGAATAGAAGAGAGGAAGGACTAGGTTTCAGCTCTAGTAGTGTGTTTTCAATTATGCGAGAGAAGGAAGACAAACCAAGCTAGGAGAAAGGAGAAAGCTTGGAAAGCATAGATACTACTATACCATTTTGGCTGGCCTCTACTTATCTGACCATTTTGGCAGTAGCTTTAGAGAAAAAAAAACGTAGTAAGCGTCTTCTACCGCTTACATGCATTGTTTGTTGTCAGAAGACAGCTTGTAACATATACGTAACCTAACATCTTTCTCCTTACAGAAATGAGATGTAATGTCAAGTCTCAAAGATGTAATGCCGGCTGTCAACAACAAGATGAAGATTCCAAATACTTTTGTCAATTCTCACCTGAAGGCTTTAATCAAGAAGACGTTAGTGGAAAGCCGACTGGGGAATGTGACGAAAACTGTTTTGAAAATGATGAACCCAAGAAGTTTCAAGGTATTGAAGCCACGACACTTTTGCTACTTTCTGGCTGTAAAACCCGTCCTAGTGAATGTCAATTTCCCTTTGAGTACCGAGGCAAAACATATCACCACTGCACTGATACCCTCATTGATGATGGAAGTGAAACTACTCGGGAATCCTTTAGATGGTGCGCGACGCAAACGGACACCAATGGGCGAATGGTAGAAGGGAAATGGGGAGTCTGTGATCTGGAGACGTGTAGACTTGAAGACGAAAGCAGTCCTACAATTTGTAAGTTTTTCCTTACTTTACTGCATAAATGAGCTACATTTTTCTTCTCAGTATAGCAGTGTTTGAAAATCACTTAAAAATTGTCTCAATTTCGCCTAAGATATGGAACCCTAATTCCCCCACAAATTGAATATTTCTTGATTTGTTGTGGAGTAATGTGTACGAAAATCAAATAATCGTTGCAAAATGAGACTTTTTGAGGGGTTTTCTAACATCATGAAAGTAGTGGTAAGCCTTGAGACAAGCCGATTAATGGCTTTTTCAATTTCCTTTCTTTACTGAGGATGCTTGCCTTCTGCCTTCTGGCAGGTGTTCTTTTGATATCATATCTTACTCTTCGCACCTTCCCTAGAGTCAAAAGTTGACCTTGACATTCCCACCCAAGTGTAAGCTAGCAATTTATTTGGTAGAGTAATACAATAGTGTTTGAAAATCGCAAAGAAAAGATTAATTTTACAACATAACATTGCGAGCGAATCAAAATTATAATTTAGCAATTTTGGTGCAAAATCCTATTCTGATGAAAAATGAGACAATTTTCTGGGATTTTGAAACACTATGGAACGAGCAGAAATTTCAGGAAACAACAGAAAATCCGTGTGAATCAGTAATGAAAAAACGTAGTAGTAGTTAGATTAGTTGCAACTTTGCTTTGCTTGTTTCTTTCTCCAATGCAGGTTCACAATGTACCATTACTTCAGAAGTAGCTATAGGGAAAGAAATGCATCTTTTTTGCACTTTCAGATTTCTTAAAAGTTTTCTTCTTCTATTTTGAACAGCTGCTGTGGCGAATATTTTTCCCGAGAAAAAGGGTGGAATCAAAGCAACGATCGACTTCAAGCAACAAAAAGGTGGCATTCTCAAGATTACAGGAACTGTTTCCGGACTTACTCAAGGATCTCATGGCTTCCATGTTCACGAAATTCCCGATACATCGGATCAATGCAGGGCTGCTGGAGGCCATTTCAACCCATCTGTAAGATTTTAAAAAAATCACCCAAAAAGACTCATTTTGACATTTACGACTTTACTGTAGGATTCTACACATGGCAAAATATGTGCAGAAGAAAGCCACGCGGGTGATTTAGGCAACATCCAAGCAAATGATGATGGCGAAGCCAATATCGAAATTTACATTCTACCTGGGTGTCAAACTACGCTTTTTGGTGACAACACCATAATTGGTCACACTCTGGTCATTCACGACGGTGCGGATGATTTGGGCCAAGGCAACAGGTTAGATGTCGTTTCATAAATCTACAAAAATCCTGAAATCTTGAAACTCTTTTCATTTTGAAAACTTTTACACAGAAAAGTTTACAATTCGCACTTTGAATCACTTTGAATTTTGTGATACGTTAGACGCCATCTAGTGGCATTTTTAGATTAAAATTGTCTTTCATTTCAGTACTGCCAGTTTAACTACAGGGGATGCGGGCAGCAGATTGGCTTGTGCTATTATTGAAGAAACCTCCGAAGGCAAAGCACTTCAGTGGTATATTTACCTCTTGATCGCTTTAGCCATCCTATTCCTTATTATCATCGCTTATCTTCTCTTCCAATACTTCAAAAAGTAAGTGAAAAGCAAAAAATGCAATCAAAGTGAAAGCATCTTCTCAAATGTATGAGGTTGCTTGCTACTTTCTGTCTTGATTTAGGTGTTGCTCCTCAACAGATGGAAGCATGAAAGATGATGATCACGTAGAGCTTTCAGATTTATGATTACGCATGCATTTTTACTCTTTTTCACTTTGCGGTATTATCGAAGTAAGGATCTGTATCGGTGATAGTAAAATTGCGTAACATATATGTAGCAGTATCTTACATTCAGTTTAGTAGTACAATGTGCTATGTATCCGATGTATCCTAACAAAGTTGTCTCTAAATTATGTATTACTACAAAATGTCCTCTTGAAAACTTCTTGGAAACTTTGTTTTTGTGTCTTTCAGCAAACGTGGTGTATATGATCCCACCAAAGATCCCACCAAACAGAAAACCAATGGTGTCATCGCCAAAGATGGACCGTTATTTGATGAATTGTCGATCCCATTTATTGACGCATCCCCTACAAATACACCTAGACTGGGTCGCAGTGTCGAAAGGTTGGGTTCGTTCTTTAAAGGAAGCATAGGCCGGTCAAGAGGATCTCTATCGAGTAAGATTAGAATACACTCACAGTGACATTCAAGTTTTGTTTCATTTTTTTATTTATTTCATTTTCTTTTAGATGACGAAGCCACTGCCTGATTTTTATCTCTTATATCTCAATTGTAAGATACTTTTTTTTATGTTTTCTATTTTTTGATTGTCTTTCGCCTATAATTACTCGCGCCGCTCGCTTTTTTTACAACTCCTCACATTCCTTTGAAAATTCTGTGTTTTTGATGTGATTTTCTCTTTTGCTTCACCAAACTAATTTTTTGATACAATTTTTCAGTCCCTCCACCCTACGAGCCACCACCTCCACCTTCGTCAAAATTCAACTCAAGTCAAGAAATCAACTGGAAAGGCTTCAGTCTCCGAAAAACTCATAGCCGTCAAAAAGATTTGGTCTGATATGAAAAAATACGAATATTCGAGTGTTGTGTGTTAAAAAACATTTTGTGATTACAACTCCCCCGTCTCATCTCCTATGCGAAAAAACGAAGAAAAATTCTATGTGTGAAAGAAGAAAAAAGTGTATTTGCAAAGACAGACATTACGAAAACTGACTACTCTCACCATTAAGTGCCATAGAATACTTAAAGAATACTACGCAACTACTAATATGAAGGCTAAGTGGTCTTAGCAAAGCATCAGAAAATAGTCATTTAAAAAAACCTACGCTTCTCTGAGCCTTTTTGGGCTTAGATTTTAAAAGTGTAAAAATGTAAAATCCGAAAAAAAAGAATAAAAAACATGGCCAGAATAAGGCCAGATGTACCCGTAAAACCTGACAGTAGAACTACAAATTATTGAAAAATACAACATTTCGAGCCCCACAAAAATCTACACGAGACATTTTTCCTGTAAAAAGAAGTAAAAATCAGGGTCATTGCTTTAGTGACGTAGTAATTCTCTTTACCTACTCAAATTGGGCAAACATCAATCTATCACAGCTTTCTCTTGCTTGCTTGCGTATACGTTTTTTACTTGGCTTTCTAGCCTTACAAAAAACATCTGAACGTGTCAGCACATCAGAACGAAAAAGAGAAGAAGTGCTTTTGCTGCCGTTCTCTAAATTGCGTCATTTAGAGGAGAACATCGAGAACATAGCGTTTGAAAATTGCTCAAATTGTATCATTTTACATTATTGCCAGCGACTCTGTTTGAATTTTTGCGCCAAAAACATTTTGTTAAGTTTCATTATTGATTCATCACTTAGCTTGCAATGTTGTAAAGTAAGACATTTTAGGTGATTTTCAAACACTGTAAAGAAAGGCAGACGTATGATATGACATATCTCAAGATGATATGGGAGAAAAAGCCTACTAAATAATTCAAGCCTGCTTTTGCTTTTTTGCTAATTGCGAAGAGCCTCTTTTACTACCTTTTCACGAGGAATTGCAGTTTTCGACGTTTTGGACTAGATATATCTGGAGTAGAAAGGCAGGCAGCAGGAAAGTTACAATCACATCACAAACGAAAGTAGGAAAAGTTTTTGGGTTGGTAAAAGTAGAGGAGAGCAGAGCAAGAAGAATTGTTGAACCAGCAAATCTCACAAGAAGTTCAACGTTATCAATTCCAACATACAGACTATCTATTCAGGTGCATTTTAAAAAGAGTTTTTGTCTTATCATCGTCAAAAATGTTGCGTGAAGTAATGTTCCTATGCTGCCTAAGCCTCCTGCATTGAAAAACCTAAGATTATATTGCTTAAAAGGAAGCCGATGATTTGAGTTTTAAAAATGATGAAGTCTATGATAATCCGGATTCGAACAACCTAATCTGATTCTGAACGACTTAGCGGCTAATGGTGATTTTTTGTAACCACTTTGAGTCTGTGACCTTCTAGAATATATACCAGAATGCAATAAGTAAGAATCCGATCCTTACAGCAAATACATTTGATACAATCTCGGATTTCCACTAACTCCATTTGATGCAACTGGATTACCACTCAATCAAACATCGCTACTGCAATACCACAATATTTACAACAATAAGAATCGGCTACAGCAGGTTACACACTCACAAAGTAATATTACTTTGCACACTTGGTAGGAAAGTAGGTCGTCAGCGATACATCAAATATGTAATTTTTTTTTTTTTTTTTGCTGAAAATACCATTGTTGAAAGCCTCACAAAAGAGGCTCCAATACGCTCCAATACATCCTTTGGATTTTGGACGCAAAGATGGTGTCAACTGTCAACCAATATCGAACTTTATTTCAAGATGAACCTAAAAAATCCAAGTGTATCGAATACAGATATTTCTTTTTGCTTATTGAATTTGTGTTGAAAAATGTAGGTGAATGGCTGAAATTGGATTATGCAAACTTTGAAGTTCAACGTTATCAATTCCAAATACAGACTTTCTATTCTATTTTAAAAAGAGTTTTTGTCTTATCATACTAGTAAAAGACATAACGTTGTCGTTTTATCTTTGGGTGACCTTTGAGGATTTATAAGATCGATACTTTATTTTCTCAAGACTGCAGTTGTCTCGAAGATGTTGCGTAAATACCTTTTCTTCTTCCTTATATTATTAGTTTCATGTCAAGACAAACCCAATATTATTGTCATCTTGGCGGATGACTTAGGCTTTGAAGATATTGGATACACCAATCCGGATGTATTGACTCCTAACATTGATGAATTGGCTAGAAATGGGGTGATTTTGGAGCGAAATTATGTTCAACAAGTTTGTACACCTTCAAGAGCTGCATTGATGACTGGAATGTATCCTTACAAATTAGGTTTACAGGTAAGTTGTATTTTGGACTATGTATCCGATCCATTTTAGTATTTACACTTTGTCCTTTAGGGACTCCCATTGGGACCAAATGATGTCGGAGGGATTCCAGAAAACATCACTTTGTTACCTCAGTATCTGAAAACGCAAGGATACGCTACACATCTGGTTGGAAAGTAAGCGCGATACATCATGTGGAATTTTTTAATTAAAGTAACAGGATACAATTACAGATGGCACCTGGGAAACTGCAAAGACGATTACTTGCCTCACAAAAGAGGATTTGACACGTTTTTTGGGTACTGGGAAGGTGCAGTTGTAAGCTCAGTAAATAATTACAAAACACAATGCGTTTCGGATACATTTTATCTTACTTAGGACTACTACGATAAAACCTTTTCCTACAATGGAGGAGATTTAAGAGATTTCCATTTGAATGAGGAACCATTTGAGGACGAGGGAGAGTACACGATGGTAAGCAAGAACAAGATACCTACTATTCTCTCTGTATTCACATTTCATTCTAACCTGTAATAGGATCTGTATGATACGAGGATACGAGAAGTCATTGAAAGTCACGATTCGTCTTCCCCACTCTTTCTGTATGCTGCCTTACAGACAGTACATCAACCACTTGAAGTACCTCAAGTAGGATTGTATCCGATACACTACTGTCCATTCCATCTAAGTCTTACTTTTTTCTACTTAGAAATACACTGACTTGTATCCCACGCTTATGTTGCCAGCCAAACGAACGTATTATGGAATGTTGTCAGCTATGGACGAATTGGTGGGTAATTTGGTGTCCAGTCTGAAAGAAAATGGACTGTATGACAACTCTGTCATCATTTGGTCTAGCGACAACGGTGCATTGCCACCAGGCTCAAATTCGCCTTTGCGTGGATGGAAAGCTGAACTTTATGAGGGGGGAATTCGAGTTCCAGGTTTTGTGCATTCGCCAAACTTGGTTCAACAACCTGGGTAAATCAACAGATATGTACTAAATGTACTGAAATGTTATCACAAATTCCATTATTTGTAGACGGATACATTCAGGTCTTGTACACATTTCTGATTGGTATCCAACTATTATGAGATTAGCAGAAGGAAGCTTTCAAGATGATGAAATCAGCTCTAACTTAGATGGTGTGAATCAATACGATTCTGTGTTCCAAAATGTACCAGAAAATCCAAGGTATGTAATCACCTTTCAAAATCAAAGCCTTTGAAAAGTCACTAAAAGTATCATTTTACAACTTAGCGTGCGAAGCGAACTATGTTATATTTGCGATTGAAAATGTCTGAATTTTCGCGCCAAAAATCAACACTTGAGGCAAAAGGTGTATTTCAAACCAGTTCTGGAAAGGTATATTTCAGTAAAATGGAGTAGTAATAATTTTGTACAATTTATCTGTAATGCCAAGGAGTTTTGTCATGTTCAAATCTTGAATGGTTTGCCTATAAACAAATGTGTTGTTTGAAGAAAATTCAAAGAATTTGATATTGTTTAAAGGGCTTTGCTGCATCCATGCCAAGTAAACAGTGTTTCGTAATGTGAACAGAGATATTGGGACAGATCCAGACCAACCCAACTTAAAGGTTTCATAAGGCTTAAAAGGTCCCAACGCTTTGACTTTTCCAGTGTCATAGTCTAATAGGAAAAGCATTTGTTTGTCATCCATACCTAAACTGTATAGGATCACAACAGTCAGATTATTTGTCTGCTTGCTGTTTGTAAATGTAGTTGAGACAATACTACGATCCCAATTCATAAGATCTACATGCATATGATTTTGATGTATCTCTACATCAATCAGACACTCATTGATTGAAACCCATTGAAATGTGGAAAAGGATATGGTAAAGGCTTGTATGCAACTTTCATTTTCGGATACAATCAATAACACACCATGGCTTCGGTTGACAGCAAATCCAGAAGAATGATCAATACAATGATTAGGAGTTGGTATGTAGGGCCCTTTGAACCAGACTTGTCTCTTAATGTTCCAAATGGCCGTGCTTGAAACTGGTTCAGTCTTATTTCTTCTTCTAACTGATGCACAAGGTTCATCGTCGTATCCCATATTAACCCATCCATTTCCGCCTTCTAGCAATTTATATGATCCTCCAAATACCATGACAAGATGACCAATTCGTAGAATGGTCCCTGAGAAGTAAAACTTGCCTGGGATTTGACTCTTATCAATCACTTGATGTTTGAATTCGTTCAGCATGGTTATTTTGCTCTAGGTATTGTTGGGAACAGAGTTGGTCTTCAAACAGGTAGTATCCAGTATCGTGTGGTATTCTTGGTAACTTGAATTCCCAAGCTAGTTCAAAACTCTGATTTTTGTCACGGAATCTGAATATTGCCATTTGTCCCTGTCCAAATCTGTTCATAATCAAAACTTGGGGGAACCGGAGGCTTGGATAATTCTTGGGGTCTCGTTACATTCAAGTAGATGACTTGGTTCGTTGATAGTGCTTGTAAGCAGTAAAGTACATTCAAAACCGTTGAAACTATACCAAGCAAGGAAGCTGAAAATAAGCCAAGGTAAATCAATCGTAATTCACTTTCTTCATAGGAAATATTTTCTCTGTGTTCCTTCCGGTCAATCAACCTTTCTTGCTTCTTGACAATAAAAGTGCTGATGATCTGATCAGCTAAGTCGTCTCATTTATTTTTTCGATTGGGAACTGTGGATGCAATCGAATCTGCAGATATTATTGAATCTTCAGATAAAAATGTGTCTGCAGAATTAATTTTTTTGCTTGGGTTCACAGTGCGATTTGTATTTGCACTTTGTGACATTTTATTTCAAAATTTGAACAGAATTTAACAAAAGCTAGTTTAGTACTGATACCATACCATTGGTCTACAATTATTAAGAGCGTGCTTTTTCCAATCAATAAAATGTGGTATAACCTACTAAGTATGTAGTACCACAATTTTTTCTTAGGTTTCTTTGGTGAACGGCCACATTTGAGATTTTATTGATTTGGTAGTCATTTGAAAGCAAACCAATCAAACGTAATTTGATATTCTTCGTCATAACAAAACTAAAAAGGCAAAGTCTTCTGGCAATAAAAAAAGAGATTCATTTCGTCAGGTCATTTATTTTTTGAAAAACTTTATGTCTTTTTTTAAAGGAATATGGTAGTAAATGAAATTGATTATGCAGTAGAAGCCCTTGGCACTCTCAAAGGAGCTCTCCAAATTGAAGGCGGATGGAAATACGTCTTGAGACCCATCAATCCATTTGGATTTGTGGAACAGATGTACAATGTCATTGATGATCCGACTGAAAGCCACGGCCTAAAAAATGAACACCCGGACATTTTTGAAGCAATGCAAGCCCAATTTTCCGTAAGTGTATTTTTTGTTTCTACGTCTCAAATAACAAATATTTTATGACTTCCTTAGGGTTTAGCGAAGAGTTTGGTATCGAGTAAAAGAGAACAAACCAACAATGACATCAGTGACGGCAATGGAAACTTGGCAACTGGTTGGTGCTAGCCTCACTAATTACATTCGAATAAAGGATTTTGAGCTTTGCATTCACCCCTGCTAAATTCGCACACACTGTGTCAAAGGACCTATTTTGGTCCAAAAATTGTCCAAACCTCCTTTAGATAAAACCTAATGTACCAAATCAAAATTAGCTATTTTTCAAGTTCTATGTCAAGTTTGAATTTTTTGACCGCGAGCAGGCTTTGACGCTCCGCGGTCCTAGAAGTTGATAAGTTGTTGTTGTTGTTGTTGTTGTTGTTGTTGTTGGACTTTTCCCAAATTTTTCACGAATTTCACCATTTTCAGAAACCTGTCGGATCGCGTCGGCCAATTATTGGGTTGGAGGAATTTTACCATTTGAATTTTTGCCCGTGGGAATTTTGAGCGTAGAAAATTTGCCTTCAGGATTTTTACCTACTTGGAATTATACCTGTATGAATTTTGCATACAGGAATTTTGCCCGCAGAAAATTAGAACACCGGAAATCTGCCCGTGGAAATCTGCACGTGGAAATCTGCTAGTAGGAATTTTGCCCGCAGGAATTCTACAGGTCGGAAATCTGCCCATAATCCCAAAAAGGAAATCTGCCCGCAGGAATTTTACATACAGGAAATTAGTCCAAACTAAAAAATAAGGAATTTTGCCCACAGGAATTTTACATTTTGGCTTTATTTTGAAAGTCTTATTTGTCAAGTTTTTAACATTGAAAAAGTCCAGAAGGGTTCAAATCAGGGTCTCAAAAAGGTTAAAAGAGGACTGATTGGAAAACTCCCGTTGTATTTTTCCCCAAATCCTAAATTCAATTCAATAATCTAATCAGTAATTGTAATTTCTTACATGAAATTCAAATCTTGGAAACTTTTAAATTTTCGCGCCAAAAATGTAACTTTGTGATAATTTTGGCACAAAAATTAAAATAGGTAAAAAGCATCAAGTGAATCTACATATATATTAGCGGTCCCCTTGTCTGTCCTCCTGTAACTTCCCTATGCACGGGCAAAACCAGTGAACCTAGGAGGTTGAGAATTGAACACAAAATCATTATTTGACACACTGTGTAAGTCGCGTTTGTCGACTGAGATAATGGTGCTCTTTTAGGTCTAACTTTTCCTCAAGTAGAATCAAGTAGGAGGTAGGCTTTCTAAGTGCATTTGATGATGGCAAACTTGGGTCAAAACTCTCCAAAGGACTTTGAACTTTAAAAATGGAAATGAAACTCCGTTTATTTTTAAAAGTTACATCATTTTGGAATCTTCAACCTCATTGTCAGAGATTCCAGATTCGTAGTTTTCATCCTTGACTTGTTCCTTTAGATTCCGGATCTCCACTGAGCCTTCATACGTAGAATTTTCATCCAAAAATTGAGACACTAGAGCGTCATGAAGGAGTGTAAAACACTTTCCGGATTTCTTTAAAGACTCAAAAGATTCATCAACCGCTGCCACTTTTCCCTCAAATGTAGTTGTGGCTTTCGAACCAAAAAGTTTCAATGTGTACGAAAAATGTTGAGCTTCTTTGACAGATCCATAAATGTAAACCCAACTGTAAATCACTTTGTCTACAGTTTTTTGAGCCAACAGAAATGTGTGATTGTTCAAGGTAAACTTGATTGGATTCTTGAAACAATCTTTGCCGGACAAAGCGATGTCATTGCATTTTTGGCTGCCTCTGGTATTCAAAACACCTTCGAGGAGTGTACGTTGGACATGTCGCTCGTAGTGTTCAATCACTTTTTGAAACGGCACTTTGACCTGGCAATTTCTTAATAATATTCCGGCATTGAAGGTGAGACACGGAACAATGCGATAAATGCACTCAGACTCGTGCTCATCCAAAGCAATGTCAGCAAGTACGTCTTGGCAACCATTTTTCGTATTGATACAGTTCAACTTCAAACGCTTGACACTCAGCAATTTTTCAGTCATCTTGCAATAGTCAATTGAAATTGGCTGGCCACAAGTGCACTTGTCAATCTCAATTTTCCCTTTGCAGTCTTGGCAGATTTGGTGAAGTTTCATACATCGATACCAATACTTTTTTCCGGGTCTTGCGGGATTTTCGCATATTTGACAAACCAATTCCTTCCGCACTTCAGTCAAATCTTCTAGAAACGAAGCCATTTTGAAGTTTTCGCAAATTTTCGAATTGACGACCTTTTTTAGCTTTGTTTACGAACTTGATTTTTAAAAGCCAACCAATCAGATTCAATTTGCGAGTGAGCGAATCGCGCTCGTTGAGTTTTTGAGACTTGAGCGACAGCCAATCAAATCTAGAGAAATACTCATGTGATTCAAATGCTGCGTAGAATTTCTCAGTTCCCAACATCTCAACTAAAATTTTTCAACTCTCAATTTTTGGCCAAAAATTCATTTTGAATGACTTACGACGCGGGACATCAGTTCAAGAATCAAGATGTTGTCAGTGAGTTTGAAGCTTGATGTTTCCGGTCTCAACCGTCTCAAGGAAATTCCGGACATGCCGGTCATTGAAATCCTTGCCAATGATGGCAAGATTACTGCAAATCGTATATGCCTACGATTCGCCTCTTCTGCTGTACATGCCAAGCTTTTAGAAAATCCGGATTTGACCATTCTCGATATGAAGACAAGTAAGAAAGCCACTATTGATCGTCTCCTGTATCTGATATATAATGGAAAAACGAAGTTCAACGATGAAGTTGAAAAACAAGAGGTTATCAGTCTCGCTCGGGACCTTGGAATCGACATCATTCAATCAGCTGTGAAAACTATCAGAGTTGAGGCACCAGTAGTACCGGAAGAAGAACCCAAAAACGATGATCCTGGTTTGGTGGAATTAAAAGATGGAAGCTTTAGTTGTGGACTTTGCTTTAAGCCTTTTCCTAGTAAAGGAGCTGCCAAGAGGCACTACAAAGATATTCACATGACCAAGGAAGGGAAAAACTTTTCATGCAAACTTCCAGGATGTGACAAGAAATTTGGTAATGAAAATTACATGAAAGCCCATATGCGCAAGAGTCATGGTATCTCGGCCAAGATGCTTCCATCAACAAGCAAACCAACGGCAACTAAAAAAAGTGGCAAGACAAAACCATCGAAGAAAGTCATTCCGGAAGAGCCTCAAAATGTCAAGGCGGAATCAATTGAAGACTAATGCCAAAATACCAACAATTTACAGAATATGTAAAGTACTTTTGACTAGAATCCTTAAAAATGAATAATATGACTGGAATTTGAAATTTTTTTCCTTTTCGTATTTTCGTTTCATTTGTTGACATCAAAACTGAGTGGTTTAATATATCGAGAATTAGAGTCAAGCAACAAAAAACCCGTGAAATATTCGTGAAAATGTGTTTACATTCTAGCTAAACAGTGCATAACTCCTTTCATTTTGACAAGATTTTTTCACGGAAAGTTCAAAATACTCATTACAGTATTCTTGTTTCAATTTCGGAATTACAGATGGTTTTATGACGGCCTTTAAAATATAGAAACTCTTCCCAAAAAGAAAAAGGCTGAGACGAAATTTACACAGACAATAACAAAACTGTCAAAAAGCAGACAAGAATTTTGTGCTAGGAATTTTTGCATGACATTTATAAAAGAAAAATGGCTGTGTCCATCCGGAAAAGTAGTGGCAATAATCCCACCAATGCAACACCAAAAACTAAATCCCCAATGCGTGAAAAGATTGTCCAGATGTACGACGTGTTACTCAAAGGCGAACCTCCTTCGACGTCAAGTTTCGGTGAAACTTTCTGGTCCGAATTCTTCCTACTCAAACCTAAAATTAACCATTTCGAAAACGAATTATGCAAACTAAATCACGAACAAGTTGCAAGTGCAAGAATCAATCTCAACACTTTATTTGAGCAAAGCTTAATTAATTTGACGGAAGAACATCACATTCGAGTTGTTTATGCTTTACAAACCTTATGTGGTCTATTACGTGGAGCCTACCGAAAACAGTCCGGATCAGGCATCGATTTAGTCAATTTACTTATGGGTTTCGAAGTGGCTGAAAAACGCATGAGCGAATTGGTCAACCATATCAATGATTTTCTCATGGGAGATGAACCCGCCAGCCTCAAAGATCTGTGTCTAAAGCTACTTTTAATCATTGCTACCGGCCTAGAAAACGTGTCGCAAAATATGTTACTGGAGTTTATCATGACCAATTCACTCTTATTTGAAAGTTTGATGCACTTATTGACCAACACAGAATCAAGAAATTCGCATGGGAAAAATGCCGTTTTGTTACTGACCCTTTTAGTGCAATACCGAAAATACGATTCTACTAATCCATACATTGTCAAATTGTCGCTTTTGGATGATGAGTTATCGCTTCATGGATACGGGCAAGTTATTACAACCAGTTTAGGAGCTTACAATCAAAGTTATGAAGCCTCTTTATCGGACCAACCTCATTCCGGATGGTTCAGCTCAATCACTAGTATGGTTGGAAATATGTTTGTCTCCGATGAAACAGCAGTGCGTCCGGATCAACTACGGGCATGCAATGCAGCCTTATTGGCCTTGTACGAGGCCGTTCACTTAAATAGGTATTTTTCAATTTTCATGACAGTTTTGTACACTTTTTTATGTAAAAATTCGTGAAACTTTGCTTATTACGTAAAAAGTGCAGAGCTCCTTTAATTTTGACGAGTTTTTCTTGAGTGCAATTTTCAAAATTCACAAGATTCAAGATTAGTGGCAGCAATTGTACATTTCTTTTGACCTTATAGGAACTTCATTGCCACTTTGGGACACTACCAAACTGAAAGTACTAATGTACTAAATACCGAACCGCCCAATACCGCATCAGCTAATAACGAAAGCGACCAAAGTGCACCCACAACACCCAATGGATCCCAAAGTAGCGTTCCAAGCGAAGAATTAGTCTCCGGTACACCTAGCAACCTATTAGTCACCTTTTTGGAGTATTGTTCAATTGCCATGCAAGATACAAAATCAGATTCGTCCGTCAATACTGTCAAATTGAGTTTTCTAATCTTATTGTGCGTAACTGAAGATCAGTACGCTAATGCGCTAATGCATGACCAAAATCTGGTCTTTTCGGTCAAATTGCATAAGACACCAATGAGACATCGGAAAATCAGTGCTGGTGAAGGAAGTTACCAAGTTGGTCAGTCCAAGTCTTTGGCTTGCTCCGTGATGGATTTGATGGTGGAATTTATTCGGTCGCATTTGATGAAACGGTTTCCCTTGGATTTGTATCTCCATTCTTTGTACGTTATTCATCGATTATTGTCCTATCAAAAGAGGTCCAGAGTCCGAGTTCCTTACCCTTGGAAAGAATTGTGGACTTCATTGATATCTTTGATCAAATTTTTGACTTCCAATGAAACGACTTTGGTGAAGAAAATGAATGTATTTTCCGTGGCATATCAAGTGACGATCATTTTCAATCTATTTATTACTTATGGAGATACATTCTTGCCATCGCCAAGCAGCTATGATGAGTTGTATTATGAACTCGTCAGATGTCATTCTACCTTTGATTCATTGTACTCTATGGCTTTACGATATTCCACAAGTGGAGGCGAATATAAGGTACAAACCACTTTGCTCTATTTGGCTGTTTACAACTTCAATTTCACGAGATAAATCATCACTTATGTTTCTTGTCGGAAAAATTTCGTGAAAATTCAATGGAGGTTTCGCCCTTTTTGCAAGTTTACCAGTTTGATTTCACGATAAAATTACATCCTATTTATATTTCATTTTAGGAGGTTGCAGTGAAAGTGACGAATTCTTTGGTCAATATCAAAGCCATCACCGCTCATTTTAATCCAAAAATTGAAGCATGGCTAGCTTCACTACAATTGTCAACTCCGACCGAAGATCAGATTTTAGAAGTTGTCAAATCAAACTATGATAGTCTGACTTTAAAACTACAGGTATGAGCCACAAAAATTCACGACTACGAGATTTCAAATTCTGATTTTTAATTTCTTTTAGGACGGTTTGGATTATTGTGAAAGATATGCTGAATCTCCCAAACACTCCAGCTTTTTCGCCAGTCTGGTCAGAAGTGTCTTGTCGGATTCCAGACAACAGATATTATTAAACGATTTGGAATTACAAGTTGTTCTGCATGATTTTTCAATGATACAATAATAATGATGCTAATAAAAAAGAAGATTCCAGGTGATTCTGGGCCTAAGTATGGCTTTATTCTCTACAAATCTGAACAATAGCAATGATAATGTAGATTGCACCATGAATAGCCAAATGAATGTTTCCGTTGCTTTTTTGCTGTTTTGCAGTTCTACACTTACTTTCATCTTCAATTTCCGCATTGCACAAGTCCTTGTTGCAGTGCTTGACAAGTGGGCTAACCTTTTAAAGACATACATTTTACCTCATTTAAAAAAAAACTGAAAGATTTATAAGTAAAAATTTACATACTGTTGAATTGGGGACAAATTGTATTTTGACACATTCATCTTGAAACTTATAAACAGGCGTGCATCTTCTCCACTCTGAAAATAATCTTAAGATTCTAAAATGATGTCTCTTAAAAAGCCAAATTGCTTACCAAGAGTTTCATTTTTGCAACCTTTAAAGTGTTTGATTTGACAAGATGACTCACAATCTACCTCCGTTATTTTGTCACCATCGCATTTTCCAAGACCCATTTCTGGCATATCACCAAATTCATTAAGCAGTTCATCATTTTTACACCTCACGGTTGATGATTGTATGTCACTGCATTCATAGCATTTCAATGCTGTATTGCCACTCAAAAAGTGGCAAAATACAAAGAAACAGAAAATGTTTGCAGTATTCATTTTATCAAGAAATGTATCGGGTTTCAAAGACTTTGGATCGGATACACATCAAACTAAATATAGGTATACATAAATTGTCTAAATAGATGTCCAAAGTTGGATGGCTTTGGAGTTCGAGTACGTCGACTTTTAAAATGTGAATTTTATTCTAATGACATACTCCAGGATGATGTAAAGGAACAATGGAATTCATGTATGCAGAATGAGGCGGCCTCAAAGCCAATCCCGCTGCTGCCGCAGCTACCAAATTATTCAAAGGCGGTTCAGCAGAAACTCCGGAATTTTCTTCTCGCAAAGGCTTTCTCGGAAGATTGTTATTCGTTGATGAACTTCCGTTGGTAGTCACCAATTCATCCATGAATGAAATGTAGGTGATGGCCAAACGTAAAGTTTCGATTCTTGAAAGCCTTTTTTCATACGCAAAAGTTGGAACCTAAAAATATTTGAACGTTTTTAAATTCACTCAAATATATTTTTTCACGATAATTTAAACGAAATATTTTTAGATTGCTTTATGGTACCAATAAAACTCGCTCCGCTCGCATTTAGTTTCATTACCTTAGTTCTAAGACGGTCAAAAGCCTCATTGAGGTTAAACATCCTCCGCCGTTCCCTAATATTTGCCGCTCGTCTTTGTGACACAGTTGCCACACGTCTCCGTTTCTTGGATGGTTTATTTGACTTTCTAAAATGGCATCAAAACTTTCTGGTAAAATTCGAAAACTTTGCCAAAGAAACTTTTTCGTCACTTACTTTTTGGAATACCTTGTTCTTCCCGAACTCGAAGATGAGGCGGCTGGATTTCCTCCACCGCTCGTTCCGCTGCTCATTGAAGTGTTCGAGGCTGCAGCCGCGGCCGCCGCAGCCGCTGAAGTCCAAAATTCATGGCCGGCTGAGAGGCCGGAAATCAAGGATTCGTGTTGGTAGCCGTGCGGGTGATGGGGATGGTGAGGGTGTAATTGGTGGTGGTGATCCCAGAATCGGGGGTGATGGTGGTGTGATCCGTGATGTTCACTTAGTAGTCCACCAGGAACATTCCAACCTTTTTCAATATGTAGAAAATGCAATCAAAAGCAATTTGTCACTGAGATTCAAGTTAAGGATTTATCTATATCTGAGGCAAGCATATGTGGATGAGTACATCAACAATGATACTCATAAACTGCGGACTATCATACTCAATATTCATACATATTCTTTGTCATAAGTACGTAAGTACTCATGTACCTCGCAGAAAATTGCTGCTTTACTTCATAAGTTTAAGAGTAGCAAAGTTAACATTTGACTCTATGTTCATAAAACAAAATACAAAATATTTTAAAGTAATAGTTTCAATTTCGTAAGATATTAAAATTCGATTGGAAGTTTTCAAATCTTTTTACTAAAATACAACAGAAAAGATACCTGAGGATGCAGCAATTTCATATCCAATTTCAGGATTAGTTAAATCCCACAATCCATGTGGATGGTTTTGATGTGGAATAACTGCCGCCGAAGCCGCTGCTGAAGGAGGTGGTGGAGGTCCAGATGGAAAGTCCCTTTCATTAGTTGAGGAAACAATGTTGCTTCCAAAGTGATCTCGATCGTTGATTTGAGGAGTTGTAGATGAGCATTCTGCCGATGCGCTAGAAGAAGTATTTTCCGATAGTGTCACCATTATGACTGCAACTTTCAGAATGGAATCAGAAATCTGGTAGCCACACCCCATGGCGATAGGTCCTTTTCGCGCCACGAAAGCTCCTCTCTGATGCACCAAAAGCGCAAGAGAGACCATTGGAAAGCATCTCCCACCATGACACAGTGTTTGAAAGTCACTTCAAATGTCTCATTTTTCGAGAATGCGAGCCAAGCGATCTACGATAGCACACATTTTTAAATGATGAAAAAATTTAATTGTATTTTTCGTGAAATTGAAGCAGTAAACCTTGAAAATGAAAAGTGCAAAAACGGCGAAGTATTTTTACTATTTTTATAGCCCACTTTTTGATTGATTTTTTTTTCGTGAAACTAAAGTTGTCAACAATCAAGCAGGACAATAATCGCAATTTTTAAGCGCGAGCTCAAGTTGCTCGCTCTTCTACATCTTTGTATTCTTCTTGTTGATTTTCAAAATTCTTTTTCCCTTGGGCATCAAGACAACCTCTAAAGAAAAGGAGCTCCGTTAACGAGATAACATAACAATAACATATATCTTATTCTTTTGGAATACTTTTTCGAGCTTTTCGAGCCTTTCGAACCTTTGGCGCCTTTAGAGCCTTTCGAGTCTTAGATTTTCAAACTTTTGACTTTTGGTTACCTTTGCTCGCTTTCTATGGCACATAGCTTTCTCCCCAAAAAAGCGTAACTATCTGTTCATCGATTAGTCACATTAGTAGTTATGCGAGAGAGCGCACACGTGAGGCGTTAACCAGAACCAATCACTTCTAGTTATGCAGCATATGTGTCATAATACCCTAAAACGTAGGATTGTTGCACTTTATTTTACATAATATGATTGTACTTTTAGGCATCATTATTGTTTTCCGCTTCTTCTTCGACATTGTTATTTCCAACGTTTTCTTGCATTTCCAAATCCTTGGCATTTTTTAGGGTAACTGGCAATTCCTTTTGGTAGGTATCGGGTAAGCAAAAAACCATAAATCCCACAATGACAATAGGTACACCTACAATGACCATAGGCAAAGGTTTCCAGTAATGAGCCAATGGTCCTAAAAATGGAGCGCACATACAGAAAATCCTGGCAATACTGGATGCAGATCCAATAGCTTGGGACCTCAAATTGGTGGGGAACAATTCAGCTGTCATCAAGTAGACATATCCAAAACTTGTTCCAGCGACAATGCTGGAGGCCATGTAAACAATCAAAACCGCTGTTGTGTACTCTTTGGGAATGAATGCCAACCCCAGACAGCAAATGCCTAAAATAATGTGGCTGACAGCCAAACTCTTCCGGACACCAAAATACAAGGCTGGCAAAACCACGAGAGGCAAACCCAAGAAATCAACGCATCTGAACAACAACATATTGGTGATGATATGACCATCCAAATCGGCTGCGTTCAAGCCAAAAGCGTAAAAGCTAATACAGACGGTGATCCAAGCCAAGGAAAGAATGGTAGACTTGATAAATTGGCCATGTCTGAACATATCCCAAGGGTAGAATTTTTCTTTAGTTGCACCCTTATTAGATTGATTGGCCAATTCAGACAAAGATTTGCGAATCATGTTTTCATCATCACTTGAAATAGTACGGCCTGAAAAAATTAGCGATCGAGGTTGCGTTAGTTTTGAGCCTTTTTTCCGGCCAATAGTTAACCCTTACCATTCATTTTGGCCATTTTGAGCAAGGTATGCAAAGCTTCATCTTCTCTATCATTCAGAGCCAACCATCTAACCGATTCGTCAACCAAGGCAAACAAAGGTAGAGCCAATCCTGCACAGATTCCCGTCCATAAGTGGATGTTAGTCCAAGTTCGGCCATAGTACAAAATACCGGCGTAGATTATAGTGCTGAGGGGAACGAGACCGAAAGCCACTTGATACGAATATCTCCAGTTGGGAGTAAATATTTCCGTCATGTAAGCAGTCATGTTGACCCAAACAATGGGCACGCATCCCATGCAGAATAAATGCAGGAAGGCATACACTGAAATATCAATTTTCAAAGTGTGTGACCGCGAGAAGAAAATTTGAAACTTACTATGATAATTGTCCACATAACCTCCAATGAGACAAGAAGGACAAATTAAAGCTATGGCAATAAACATGGCTTTTTTGCGGCCCAATTGGTCACCCATTCGACCACCAATCAACGATCCAAAAAGCAGTCCCAGAATCAGTAATGTCCTCAATAAACTCTTTTGATATTCTTTGTCACAGACCAGATCGAATTTGGTAACGAAAGTCTCATCAAAATATTCGTTGTCGTAAATGTACTCTGTGCATTTTTGTGTCTCATTGGGATTGAAATCACTTTTGGTACAAACTTCTTCATTGATAGGATTTGGATTGAGTTGATCCACTTCTTTAAACATTTTGCAACCATCGAAATCTTTAAAGTCAGCTAAATAGTTACTGGAACTTTTTTCTTCGGGAAGAACATAACTTAACCAGGTTTCATTGAGGATGTTGGGACCAACCTGCAAAGTAACAAAAATGCTTCCTGATAGCAACCAGAACCACTCTTAAAAGTGCAAAACTGCAGAGACTTGTCTCCTACGTGACTCTTGCACTCTATTAGCAAGACTGAAAATGCTTTTCAGATCTATGACCGCGGTTCAAACTGAACTAATCGTGGTCAATTTCCTAATCTAGTAGGTAAATGTTGGAAAATCTTTAAAAAACTTACTTTTGTTTGATTATCCGCTTCACATTGGGGCACTCGGCATCTATGAGTTGGCTCATAAGCCGCATATGTCACATTAGAGAAAGGTAATGTGCATAATTGAATAACGAGGGTCATCACAAAAGTCACCATCAATTGATATTTGCCATGTCCACCCACATATTTTTTTAGGATTCGATCGAAACTTACGGTAGAGTCCGCCATCGTCGGCTATTGTTGGACTACTCGATGATTTGCGTCTCGTTGAGGTGACTAAAAAACTTGACCTTCGAGATGCATGGCGGAGTTCGGAGGAGACTTTACTTCCTTGTGTAGTGATGCCTTAAGCCACCAATGAACGGGGAAATATCGTTTTGTACCGAAATATTAAAGTTGATCTAATGTTTCCGGCTTCTTTTTTAACGCCGGACACGATTTCAAGCCTGATTCCAGAACACTTCCCTTCTTGGTATCTAATTGACTAATGGAACATTTGAGTTGACCGTGCGCTGCGTACTTAGACACATTGTTTGAAAATATTTGTCACAATATTATAATTTTGCAGTAGTTGTGAGCTACGCTATTTAATTTTCTAAGTAAAATGAAAAATCGTTAAAATTGGCACTTATTTGATGGCGGGAACATTCAGATGATACATTTTGAAGATTTTTAAACCCTGTGTAACTTACATGTACTTACTTAGGTATGTACATGATTGAATGAACAATTGAGGTGACCGTTTAGGGGTGAAATCCTGTTTTCAATGGAAAACTGCATTCCACGGATTTCACCTTGGCATTATGTTGACATTAGCGTTGACTTTGGATTTTGCAACAATAATCATCTGAATATACGATTATATTCAAGGGCAAACAATAATTCCAAAATCAAAAATTGCCGAATTGAAAAGAAGAATGGATGCTAAAATGAAAGAAATATGTCCCTTTGTTTTCACCACCAGATTTTGGCGTGAAAAATGTAAATCCATTGGTTTCGGTATAACACGGCCAATTACTCTACAGCAGCAGCGGCATCAGTATAGCAATGGCCGATGGCGTCAGGATGGAAAGAAAGCCGAGAATGAATTGACTTTTGATGGCTCACTCATAACAGTAGGACTAGTGGATGCAGCAGCAGATTACAGCACGTGTTCGCACTACACTAGCATAGTAATAAGCCAGTTGGCAAAATATGGCATTACTGTATACACAGAGTACAAAGAGCGGATTAATTCAAGAAGAGGAGAAGATTAAAAACAGACAAAATCCTGACACACAGATGCACACATTGCAGCGATTTAGATGCTAATTTTGATACAATGGACTCAAATACAAATTGAAAAACACTTTTAGTACATCTTTTTTTCTGAATAAACCTAGGACACAAAATTAGAAAAGCACCAAAAATTTTTCCAAAAAATTCTAACGTTGATTTTTGGTAGGAAAATTCAAAATAAATCAATTTTCCTTTTATAGCATACCTATCATACGATGGGTTTTAGCACGTATATTTTAAAATATTGTTCATAAACAGCGAAGGATATTTTTTGTAGCTGGGGAAAGCCACTGAAAAATCAATGTGAAAGTAGTTTCCTTGTTGCTTTTTATTAAAACCTGCCCGGTACTCCTCCTCCCCTTCATGTTGTTGTGTTTTTGATTCCTATTGTAATTCGAGACCGTTGAAAACTGATTCTGACTTCTTTGCAGCAATTCAGAACTGAAAAATGAAGAGGCCAACAGCAGCAATAGTGTTGTCTGCTACATTATTATTGGCTACTGCTAACTTTTCGGAGGCTTTAGTTCCCAAACAAGTGGTTAAACATGGACTGATGACGTTCATCTCAGAAATTGCCGAACCTACCGAATCCAACGTTTGTTTTCTCTTCTTTGAAAAAATGGTGCTAGCTGTATTGGACGAGAAAAAAAGTTTTGAAGAGGCAGTCAACTTGGCTTTAACCCAGGATTTTACGCATGCACAGGTTAAGGGAAGATGTCAAAAAACGTATAAAGTGGTCATGGAAAAATTCAGTAATCAGGCAGATATGCGTTCAAAGGTAAATTCGTTACATGCTTTATTTTACGTTTTAAAAAGGATGTAAAAGACTGGAATGAATTGCGGTTTTACGATCCTTTGTTGAAAAATCAGACAATCGTGAATGATATTAATTTTTTTTTGCAGCTCATTGCTGCTTGGACTGGCATCAATCAATACGTCAAAGAGGTACTCAAGGAGGAAAAAGACTTCAAAGATGACGAATGCCTAGTATTTATTAAAGACCTATCTGGCAAAATTGTCAAAGAGAAAATCCCAGACTTGATCAACTCTTCATATCCCGAATTATCCAAAGCACTTTTGAAATCTGCTTTGCAGTACTTGCAATCAGGACATGATAATTTGCCTTGTGTCAAAGCTATGAAACTCATGTTTGGAAAGTACTCAAAAGAGATTCGGGACTGGATTTATTGGATTATTACTTCGGACGAAAAAGAACAAGTGATTGGAGGATTAGATTGGGGGCTTACTTCAAAAGACGAACTCTAAAATTAAATATTTTGATTGTGCGTTCTTGTGTGGATTTTGCGACTTTGAAAAATAAAGTGTGATATTTTTGAAAAATTTGAATTTTCACGCCAAAAATAATGTCTCATCCATTCGTGTCGTTTATATTTTCAAATATGTATTCGCATCAAAAATGACGGAAATTATAAAGGTAGATTTTTGGCGGGAAAATTCAAATATTTACCTTTGAAAAATTGAGAAAATTGTTGTAGCTCGCAAATGTTGCAAAATGAGATTATTGTGACAAAGTAAATTGTATTTTCAAATAATGGGGCAAGAAGATGTGAAAGTTCGCCGTTGTAGTAACAAACTTTCTAGTAGCAAAGCTACTTTCATATCTTCTCTAAGAAGGGAAACTGAGGCCATCATTGCCAGATGTTACACCACCCCCTGCTCTACTAAAGCTCCAGAGGAGAACAAGAACAGAGAAGAAAACGCATATTGAAAAAAAAATATGGTCGTCTGACAATGTTTGAAAATCATTTAAAAAGTCTCATTTTTATAACATTGCGAGCGAATTGCGAAGCGAGGTACGTTTATTTTCAATTTATTTTAATTTTCCCGCCAAGAAAAACAATAACATTCGAAGTGTAACTTTGATCATTTTTGGCGCGAAAATTGAAATTAAAAAAAATCCAAACACTTTGTCTGATGGAGAAGTTTTTATTTTGACAACAAAGAAACGAAAGAAAATTATTATGACATGAATTTATCGGGGATTTCCAAAAGACTACGTTTGCCAGCATAATCTGGATTAAATGCTTTTCCACGATGATTATAAGTGTAAAAACTTGGACGATTTGATAGTGTCTCCCAACTTTTTGCACTCAGTTCTACTGAAGCTCGGATTTCACGGAATTCTCCAGCCAAATTCAACACTGATATCATGGCTAACGTCAAGCCCACAACTGTCTGTATGGTGATATCCAAGGGAAGGGAAAGGCCTTCGGAATTTCTTGTCAATGAACGCCATTCTGTCACTGAATATGCGGCATGAAAGAGTATCGCTGAAATAGAAGATCAACTTTAGTTTCAAAAATCTCCAAACAAAATTGAAAATTAGAATTTGAAATTTTCTGTGAAAAAAACATTGTCAATGCATTGCGTACAAAACTGTAATGTAAAGTTGAATGTTACCTATTGAAAGGAACAAAAGTCCTCGAGCCACTGAATTTCGACCCATTTTGGGGCTATTGATCAAATCTGAAACGTGAAAAAGAAGACATATTCTTTAAAATATTCCAACTTTTGTTTTAAAAATGAGAGATTTTTTAATATTTAGTTGTCATTGTGTTGGTACATGAATTCTTCACATTCATTCACAGAATTTAGAGTGTGTTTTAAAAAGTTTCAACGACCATTCCGCCAGCAATGGTCTTTCCACCAGTTCTTAGCATAAATCTTCCTAATTCTTTGACATTGGTATATAAATCTAGACAGACTGGCACTTCAGTAGATATTTCAATCATGGCATTGTTGCCCTTAGTTAATAGACGTGGTCTTTTGGTGTTGACGGCAACTTCGCCCGTGGATTTGTCTAGGAGGCCTAAAAGTTTCTTCACTGAGGCCGCTACTTGCACACTACCATAGTGCAAAATACAGGTATAGCCTTTGGTGATGGGCACATCAACGTTAAACACCACAATCTGTAAAGAAATTGTAAAATATTTTGTAATTTTTCTCGTGAAAACTCGATGGTCATCATCAAAGTGAAATCCGTGAAATCAAAACAAACATTGCCAATTTGACGGAACATTTTCAAAATATTTCTTGCAAAATGATATGATTCTTTTTAAGTGAAAAGTGAAAACTTACTTTGGCTCTAAAGTGTTTGGTGACGGGTAAAGGCGAAGTCGGATCCACAACAATGGAACCCGCACTAACGGCAGCCGTGGCATCAATTGAAGCTAAAATAAGGGAGACATGTTCGCCAGCAAATGAAATTCCTTCCATTATGGGTACACCTTCGGCACTTTCAATAGTTTTCACAGTAGCGATTTCATTCAAAGGTTGCACTAAAACTTTGTCATTGGCCATCACAAATCCGGATTCAATTCTTCCAGCAACGGCTAATCCGGATCCTGTATTAGGCTTGAACACATCTGAAGCGGCCATCCGGAACGGTTTTTCAATAAGTCTTGCGGGAGGTTTCAACTTATCGATGGCTTCAACCAAAGTTGGTCCGGTGTACCACTCCATAACTCCCGTTTTCAACGTTAAATTCTCGCCGGTTAATCCGGACACCGGAATATAATTGACATCGGAATCTCGGTATCCAACTGAACTCTTGAGAAAATGTTTGAGCTTTTCCACAATCAAATCAAATCTT
Organism: Oithona nana; assembly: GCA_900157175.1. Classification (NCBI taxonomy): domain Eukaryota; kingdom Metazoa; phylum Arthropoda; class Copepoda; order Cyclopoida; family Oithonidae; genus Oithona; species Oithona nana. The sequence goes on from LT727895.1 coordinate 383,873, forward strand.
TCTTGACTCCAATCCACGGTGTCCAATTTATTGACGGCAACGATTAATTGGCTGACGCCCAAGCTGCGGACAAGTACTGCATGCTCGCGAGTTTGTCCCCCCTGATCGAATCCGGCTTCGAATTCGCCACGCGTAGCATTGACCACCATCACAGCCACATCAGCTTGGTAAGCTCCTGAGATCATATTGGGGATGAAATCTCGGTGTCCTGGAGCATCCAAAAGCCTGACACTTTTATGCGGAGTTTCGAAAGAATTTTGTCCTACGTCCATTGTAATGCCTCTGTAATAAAGAAAATTACCTTTAGTTCCAAAACAACCTAAAAATGCGGATAAAGGGCGTGTGTAATATCATGATTTCTGATTTCTGTAGCTTGATTGAAAATAAAGTTTCACGAATTTTTAAAAAACTGTCATGAAATGAATGAAAAGCTGATCATTACCTATTCCGTTCTTCTGACGTCTCATCCAGGACCCAAGCGTAAGCAAAACTTTGTTTGCCCAATTTCCTTGATTCTTGTTCGTATTTATGCATCACTCGTGAACTAATTTGGCCAAGCTTGACGAGGACATGACCCATCAAGGTAGACTTGCCGGAATCCACATGACCCACCACCACCAAATTGATTAAATCTTTTTTGTTGCCTGAATGTATTTTGTTGTATTCTTCCTTGGCATCGATTTTAGATTTGCGCATTTTGACATTGGATCCGGGAGTTGAGACACTTGGGGAAGGACTGCGTGATCGAATATCCAGTCGGGTGGCTTTTTTGATGGGTAAGGTAGTGGGGGTGACAAAGTTGGGATTCTCCGGATGATCCTTGATTTGGATGGGACGGGCTTCGCTTTGGGGTGAGGCAATGATGGGTATGGATGTTCCGGCTCCGATTTTGGTCAAAGTTTCGACAGGTGGAGGACTTGATCGGGTTGGTTTTGGTTTCATTTTTGATGACCTTTTAGGCTCCTCTTCATGGCGACGACCTCCGCCAATGGGACTGTTTAGTAAGGTGCCTAATGCGGATTCTGCGTTGAACTCACATTTGATAATTGTCTCTTTGACTGCGAAAATGAAATTAAATCAGTTTCTAAAAGTAAAGAAAAGTTGTGAAATTGTTACTTTGGATCTCGGGGATTGTGTCGCCGACAATATCAAGGATGTAATCGAGACATGAGGCAAGTTTTTGAGCTTCTTCTGCGTCTAGGGCTTCTACGAGAGAACTTCCAGAAGAGTGTCTTCGCCTGAAAAAGAAGATTTCCATCAAGTTAAAAAATTTGTTACGTTGAAGCCTTGAAAAAAAGTAGGAAAAGAACAGTGCCATCTCATCGAAAGTTTGACCAGTTATCTACGTACTAAATATATTTCCAAAGAAATTGCGTAGCGAAATAATAAAAGAGCAATCTCATTTTCCCCCGGAAGTTCATGAGTACCAAGAAGACAAAGAACCTTGTCAACAGGGTCAACAGATCATCCGCCCCTCTCAACATTAGCCAACAGGTGAATTTGACGATTTTGCACTTGCCTTCTCTTATCTGAACTTTTAGGAAATGAGTATCAGTAAGCCTCACTGTTCTTAGAATCCAGAACAATTTCGTTTTAATTTGAAAAGTCGAAAATTACATCATTTGTAATGAAACTATGAGTGTATTCAGTTCCTTAAGGTTCTTTGGTTTCTCCAGTACATTCAGTACCTCCAGTTCCATCAGTGGTTACAAGTCTACTCCTAGTCCTTTCTTTCTTCCACAAGAGAGCAATGGTCCTGTATTCAACGAAGAATACGACTCAATGGTTCGTAATTGCGAAGTTTTGGTCCATTTTGAAATTGGCAATAGAGAACATGTCGGCTTTACGCGTTCATCATGGGCAATAATTTTTGACTTTGGTGGACGCAACATTAAGTACGAATTGGTGGATCGAACCAATGGACTTATTAGTCCAATTTGGATGGATTTAGGACGAAATTCATCTATTCTTTACAAATCTTCCAAGGTACAATTTTCATATAAAAAAGTAAGACTTTTGGAGAAAAAAAAAAGTCATTTTACAATTTTAGATCGGAAAAATCCAATCGAGCCCAAGATTGATCAACGATTTGGTTCGTGCCCAAAACGACAAAGGAGGTGAACAATGGCACGAATTGAACTTTCAGAGTTTCCATGAGGTTGAGAACAAACGCTTCATATGGTTTATGGACTTGCTTCAAGTCTTAGATCAAAGTTTGTACGAGGAAGCGATGACAAAAGATTTCAATTCTACCCTTCAAAATCCTTCTCCCAAGAAACACATGTCTTCGATGTCTTGCGTATCCAACATTCAGAAGGAAAGTAGGGGATTGAAAAGGAAATTCTGCGATTTTCCATAGATGAAGAATTAGGGTGACATATGAAGCACATTGTTACACATTTGAGTCTTTAGAGGCTTTCTTGCCTCTTTTGGGCCTTCAGTTCAATGCATGAAAAGTCAATAGTGTGCAGCAATGTTCGTCAAATGGAATTTCACCCTAACATACAGAAAGAAGTCTTGTCATGAAAGCTTTGTAAAGCATCATATCACAGGTCAGACCCGTGTCAGATCCATGAATCAATGATGCTAAAAATAAATCATTACTTTATCATCTACCAAATCATAGTCATATTTTTCGACAAAAAAGGTGCAAATGTCCTCAAAAATTAGAACGGATATACACCCTCCTAGTATCAGCTCGCAATTTTTTGTACGATTTAGCAAACCGAAGTAAACACACGCCCATCTAGAAAATTATCGAGAAGCCGAAATGGAAAGTGAAGAAGATATACCTCAGCCAATTCCAGATAGATTGGCCAAGATCGAACATTTCAAAGAGTTTGATAAATCACGAAGGCAATGCAAGGTTTGGATATTTTCCCAGCCCATCCAAAACTTGCCTATCCCGCCAATCCCAAAAATCATGAAAAAGTCGGAGACAAAACTTTTACGACATTGGTTTGTGGTTTGTAGCTTTGGCAATAGGCTTATAAGATACGAATTGACCAACCCGTCTGGAGCATTGAAAGGCGGGGAGATTTTCCCTAATTGGAGCGAAGATTTTGGTGACTTGAGACACGAATTGGACAACCCGACTAAAGCAACCATCAATGTGAAGACTCGAAGGGCTCGGAGAAGCAATGGTTTGGACGAAATGACTGACGAAGAAGTCGGAAGGCCACGAGGGGCAGAAGGAGCAGAAATAGGAACGATTGTGACGTCACCCAGAAAAGTATTTGAGTTGGTTTGTAACCACGAAATGAATTTCAAAGGGTACCAAGCAGTGAGCAACAATTGTCAGAATTGGGTAATGAAATTGTTGGAAACTATGTCTCCGGAACTTCGCAAATCCGCTGAAGAGGCGAAATTTACAACTTTGGAGGACAGTAGGTTAAGATTACCTATTCAAAGTTTAGTGATGATGAAAACTTCTAGTCATACATTGAAGAAAAAGAATTAGGAGTTTGACACAAACTCATAATACATGTACGTGCTTTTGTATCAAATAAAACCAACTTTCAAGACTTATTTTTAGGTACCATTCTGTCGATGAATCACTACATTTTCCCTTGGCGTTAGACTTCTCGGCGCCAAAACAAAGAACCTGCTCCATAAAGCTTTGTCCGGGCGGCGCTCGTTGCATTTTGAGCCAAGACCTGCTTCGTTTGACTAAAATGGCCTCTGGCATGAACTATCATTTTCAGAATGAATCATGTCGTACCACATCGTACGATGCTTGGCAATCTCTCTTTACTGGCATCGCATTGGGTGAAGCTAAAACCGGCACACACGTTTCACGACGCAAAACGTCTGAAAACGTAAGCAGTCCAATCCGCCCAATTGTCGGTACAAAGTCCATTCAGTTTACACATAACGACAGAAAACGTTAAGACTTCTCTGTGCTTTGTGTTTTCTTCGTACCATTTTGGCATTTTCATCGCATGAATCAGACACCACGCAAGTGCACATCGTACGATCCTTTTCTAAGCCAAGGGATTCTACTGGGTAAGCACTCAACGAAAAACGTTCAGAACGAAATTGGCATTCAACAACTCAACAACAAAACTCGAATTTTCGACGAAAAATGTCGTAAATTTCATCATCTCAAGAAAATTGACATTCACAAATCTACAACTAAACAAGCTACATATACTCGGTAGTTCTGTCCAAAGTACAAATTTTCTACAATAAAAAAACGCATTTTGGAACGGAAGAAACTAGACTTCTCGGCGCCAGTAAAATACAAGTTTCTGACGCCTCAATCACTTGTATGACAAGTATCGAATCTTGATATCTAACTATTTTAAGCGAAGTGATCAAGAATCAAGATGAGCAAAGAAGTACAAAAACCAAATAAAAAGGATCAATTGTTTCCACAAGAACCCGACAATGAAATCCGCAACTGCCAAATTTACCTTCGAACTGAACCTCCATTGCGCAAATTTGTTGATCGCCGCATCTTGACCTCACCATCATTCAGGCACTGGTCTGTCCTCTGTGACTTCAACGATCGAAAAATTCAGTATCATCTTTATAATTTAGCGGAAGGACCACTGATTGGTGGAGAATGTGCTCCACATTGGAATGAAACTGATCAAGAACCGGACCGACCTAGACTGTTCAAAACTACCGATTACTTTTTAGGCAATTTAAGGGTGAGTCCAGAACAAGTTCATCAATTGGCAGCTAAGAATAAACTGAACGGAGATGACTTTCATGTCACACTTAGAAACTGTCAAGTTTGGGCCCTGGAATTGTTGCAAAATATGGATCAAAACCTATGTCAAAATGTCAGACGAAATCATCACTTGAAACCCATCAAGGATCGACGGTTCGCATCTGTCGTTGTTACATTTGTCAAGATTGGATCATTCATGAAAAACCCAATCGAGTATTTCACTTCCAATCGTCTTGCTCAACGGAAACGAACATAACTGCCACATAGCATTTTTCAAGACTTCTTCCAAATGAAATCACCAATTCGCATCTCATTCATCGCATTTGTTCATAATAAGTAATTTATGTGAAAATATAGTACAAATCCTGTTGCTCTCTAAATGCCAAACCAACTTTTAAAAGGCCAATTTAGGCCCTGCAACAACAACCATAATAAAATGTACACTTTATGTTTTACTGAAAGAGGTTTAGTACCTTCGACTAAGATAACCATTAACCATCACCATCCGTCAGGTAGTGACGTTTACGTCATCAATCTGCTACTTACTCTGGAGTACCTAATAAACGTACCGGCCCTATTAAGCGTACCGACTGACCGATTCCATAAAATTAATTAGCGTACTGGGACCAAATAAGCGTACCGGGAAACAAATTTTTCGAAGTAATCTACATATACCTACAAATAGAATGCTAGCAGAGAAAGCAGAACCCGACGAAATTCAGAAAATTTCATCGATTTATTTCATTTTTCAAATCTCAATTTTAAGGAAAATATTGTTGGTCGTTGATCTCAAAAAAAAAAAAAAAAAAATTAGCGTAAGAAGTAATCTACATATACCTACAAATAGAATACTAGCAGTAGCAGAGAAAGCAGACTTCAAAAAACCCGACGAAATTCAAAAAATTTCATCGATTTTTTTTTGATTTTTCAAATCTCAATTTTAAGGAAAATATTGTTGATCGGTGATCTCCAAAAAAATAATTAGCGTACTGACCCCTAATAAGAGCGTACCAGGTGCATTTTTTCTGAAAATTAATTAGCGTATCGGTACGTTTATTAGGTACTTATGCCATAATGAATGCATTTCTTGGAATTTGGAAATACGAAAATGACCTTTGAAAAACATTTTGAAACGTCAAAAAACGTACGAAACACACGAAATTGCGTGCACAACGTTTCAAACGTTAAAGAAGACCTCGTTTTCTTAGAAGTATTTCTTGGGCACCTATGAAAAAGCCGACGTAAAGGAACTCGACCTGGACCAGCTGAGCAAGCCGAAGCCGGGCATGTTGCCACGAGTCGATTTCGTCAGAAAACGTCGCTTTAGACAATAAATTAACCCTTGATAACAAAGAAGGTATTCAGTCGGCTGAGCAACCCCAAAAACATCACTAATGGATAAATTGGAGACAGGCACGTTCAACGTTGGCTTCGATGATGAAAAACTTATTTCCAAAATCGAAGAAATAAGTCCTAAAGACATGCCAGAAGCGTCAGAAGATGAAAGTGATGATAATGAGGACGATGATGATGTCTTTCCAGAAGAGTTTGACGATAAGGTCCGGAGCTGCAAAGTTTGTCTTCGCTTGGAACCCGCCTTGAACCATTCTGGTGCAAAGGTCATTTTGGCATCAAAATCTCTAAAGCATTGGGCGATTGTTTGTGATTTCAAAGGCCGTAAAATCCAATATGACCTTTTTAACGCTTCTGGTAAACTATCTGGAGGAGAAATCTGTCCACGATGGACGGATCTTGGTCATGAAACGAAAAATTGTTTGACTACAACTTACGTTCTTGGAAAAATAATGACATGTCCAAGAAACGTTTACAAATTGGCTGGATCTCATGCAATGAATGGCGGGACCTACCATGCAACTGCTCAAAACTGCCAATTATGGGCCTTGGACCTCTTGAAAAATTTGGATCCGGATCTTTACCAAAAGGTTGAAGAATTAAAACTCAAGACTTTGAAGGAACGGCGAATTGCTCCTTGCGTAAATTGTTGTGTTCAAGTATCTTGCGCAAGTGGATCCTCTTAGTTTAGACAAAAATCCGTGAAACAATGCAAAATTCCTTTCATTTTGACGAACTTTTCTAAAAGTGAAATTGGAAATTCTGGCTTTGGATTCAGTGATACTTTAGACTAACTATTTGTACATAATAATGAGCTGTGATTAATAAACATCTTGCTTACCCTCTTTCTTCGCTTGAATTGGATGAAGAATCATCCGAATCTGCTTCACAACCCGCGTCTTCGTCTTCTTCTGGCACTGAAGACACTGAATTTGTTCGGCCAAGAAATTGAGACATTTTGGGTGTCGTTCCACCCCGTCGAAAAATGTATTCTTGTTCGACGGATCTAGACAAGGCCACTTCATCTGTGTATGAAGAAAAACTGGAGCCATAGTCCCCTTCGTCAAAGTCTTCTGTATCAATGTTGTGAAAATCCCTATGCCGCGCCATTTTCAAGGGTTTTCTGACGCTCTAAGAGCAACTAAGAGACGAAATAATCTTAGACAGCTTGGACACGTTTTAAACTCGACTTCTTTTTTATTCACGTCAATTTTGTTGTTCAACTGTTTGTATTCTGGATCGAAGGTAAGTCGATTTTCAATAACGATCTAACTTTTCTATAACAAGACTATTAATATCAGTTTTAACAAAAAATATAAAACCTTTAAACTTGATTTAGAATTGACTCCAATAAGTTTGAAGGCTTATCAATGCCATTTTAGAACAATTTTTTTTCAATTTTCAAAGAGTACTTTTGCCCTAAAAGTCTAAACTCGAGTCCGAAGCCTTGTGGCGTAAAACTGGCGTAATCTGGTTTATACCGCTTACGCACAATAATTCAAAGCGCCACGAGAGATTGTCGTTGAAAAAATTCAGACCTAAAATCTTCTCAAATTGATGGTAAAGTGAGCAAAAATGGCAGTGGCACCGACTCAAGAAACAGTCAATAAACTCCTAGACTTCAATCAGAAGCTGGATATTAATTTGCTGGACACAGTCGTTGGAACTCTCTATGGTGGAACTGGTGAGCAGCAAAAAATGGCGCAAGATGTCCTAACCACACTCAAAGAACATCCTGATGCGTGGACCAAGGTAAGTTTTTGATTGAAAATGAAATGTGGCAAATTTCGTGGATTATTTTGATGTTTTAATTCAGAATTGACTGCAGAAGAATCAGATCGTTTTTTGGTTAGAATCTTTTGAAACCAAGAATTAAGAAGCATTTTCTTTTTTGCATTTTAGGTTGACACAATATTGGAGTTTTCCAATAATCAACAGACAAAGTACTATGCTCTGCAGATCTTGGAGAGTGTCATCAAGACCCGGTGGAAGGTTTTACCAAGAAACCAATGTGAAGGGATCAAGAAATACATTGTTGGCCTCATCATCAAGACTTCTTCGGACCAACAAATGATGGAGAAAGAAAAAATGTATTTGAACAAACTGAACATGATTCTAGTGCAGGTATGTTGGAGCTTTCATTTTGAACACATTTGTTGCAAAGCTGCTTGCTACATTGTAGTATGTAGTGGAAATTGGAATTTTCCACAAATAGAGTAAAGTAGCAGAAATGTGCGTTGCTAATTGTTTGTATTGCAAAGTCTCAAGTTCAACATTCTTATGGATTTATTTGGATTTATTACAGATTCTCAAGAGGGAATGGCCCAAGAATTGGGAAAGCTTCATCCCCGACATCATTGGAGCTTCTAAAACCAACGAGTCTTTATGCCAAAACAACATGATCATTTTGAAGCTTTTAAGTGAAGAAGTCTTTGATTTTTCCAGTGGACAAATGACCCAGACAAAAGCTAAACATCTGAAAGATACAATGTGCTCACAGTTTTCTGATGTGTTTACTCTCTGCCAATTCGTTTTGGAGAATTCACAAAATGCACCTCTAGTCAGATCAACCCTGGAAACTTTACTACGATTCTTGAATTGGATCCCACTTGGTTACATTTTTGAAACCAGCTTAATTCGTACCCTTATCTTCAAGTTTTTGAATGTGCCTATGTTCAGGAATGTCACTCTCAAATGCCTGACTGAGATTGCTGCTGTGAGTGTGGCACACTATGATGAAGCTTTTGTGGCTTTGTTCAGTACCAGTATGCAGCAATTACAATTATTGTTGCCCACTGACACCAATATTAAGGAAGCATATGCCAATGGCGCAGATGCTGAACAGCAATTCATTCAAGATCTGGCTCTCTTTTTCTGTGCTTTCCTAAAAGAACATGGAACTCTTGTGGAGAAAGGAGGTGAAATGAACGAAACATTATTGAAAGCATTGCACTATTTGATATTGATATCAGAAGTGGAAGAAGTAGAGATCTTCAAAATTTGCTTGGAATATTGGAACATCTTAGCTGCAGATCTGTACCGTGAAAGTCCATATGCTGCTGGAGCCAGTCCATTGTTCATGTCCAGACCGGCAGCTACAAATAACAGCAGTTCGACCCCACCAAGACGACAATTTTACCAACCGGTTTTGACCAAGGTGCGGTATATCATGATTTCCAGAATGGCCAAGCCAGAGGAGGTTCTTGTTGTAGAGAATGATCAGGGTGAGGTTGTTCGTGAGTTCATGAAGGATACAGATTCCATTCACATGTACAAAAACATGCGCGAGACTTTGGTTTATCTGACCCATCTTGACTACATTGATACTGAGAGAATCATGACAGAGAAGCTTCAGAACCAGGTAAGCAACAAACAAATTTGGTCAAATTATCTTTGATGCCTAATTTTCAACACTTCAGGTCAATGGTAATGAATGGTCTTGGAAAAATCTTAACACACTCTGCTGGGCCATCGGTTCAATCTCGGGCTCCATGCATGAAGAGGATGAAAAACGCTTCCTGGTGACTGTCATCAAAGACCTCCTTGGCCTTACTGAGCATAAGAAAGGCAAGGATAACAAAGCCATCTGTGCCTCTAACATCATGTACATTGTTGGCCAATATCCTCGCTTCTTGCGTGCCCATTGGCGATTTCTCAAAACTGTGGTAAACAAGTTATTTGAGTTCATGCATGAGACACATGAGGGTGTCCAAGACATGGCATGTGATACATTCATCAAAATTGCCCAAAAATGCCGTAGACAATTTGTTCAAGTTCAAGTGGGGGAAGTCATGCCTTTCATTGATGAGCTGCTGGGCAACATCAACTCAATTATTTGCGATTTGCAACCTCAACAAGTTCACACTTTTTATGAGGCTGTGGGTCATATGATTTCAGCCTCTAATGATCCACAACAACAGGAACAACTTATTGGTAATTATTCTTTCCATTTGTGTTGAAGATTAACAATTCATTGACCATTTCTTATTTCTTTTTTCTTTTTCACAGAAAAGTACATGAAACTGCCTAACAATGTATGGGATGACATCATCAACCAAGCAGCCAAAAATGTTGATGTGCTCAAGGATCATGAGGCTGTGAAGCAACTTGGCAGTATTCTTAAAACCAATGTCAGGGCCTGCAAGGCTTTGGGCCACCCTTTTGTCATGCAGTTGGGTGGTATCTATTTAGATATGCTGAATGTTTACAAAGTCATGTCAGAAAATATCTCTACTGCTGTGTCATTAAATGGTGAAGTTGTGACCAGACAACCTCTCATCAAATCAATGAGAGTAGTCAAAAAAGAAACCTTGAAACTCATTTCCTATTGGGTAGAGCGATCCAATGACTCCAATATGGTGATGGAAAATTTCATACCCCCTCTTTTGGATGCAGTGCTGCTAGATTACCAAAGATGTACTGTACCCTCAGCCCGGGAGCCTGAGGTTCTCTCAACCATTTGCGTGACAGTCAACAAACTGAAAGGAACCATCACCTCCCAAATACCAAAAATCTTTGATGCTGTTTTTGAATGCACTCTCAACATGATCAACAAAGTAAGTTTGCTTATCAACTACTACTTGAAATTTAGAGGTACTTAGAAGAAGTACTTCTACTCTACATGTGTAGATTTAATTGATTTTTACTCTGTTACTTTCTTACAGGACTTTGAAGAATTCCCTGAGCACCGTACCAACTTTTACCTACTCTTACAAGCTGTCAACTTGTACTGTTTTGAGTCCTTCCTCTCAATTCCTGCCACCCAATTCAAATTGGTTCTCGACTCAATAATCTGGGGTTTCAAGCATACCATGCGTAATGTTGCTGATACAGGACTGAATATCCTATTTCAGTTACTGCAAAATGTCTCCAACAACCCTGAGGCTGCCCAATCATTCTACCAAACCTATTATACTGACATCCTTCAACACATGTTCAGTGTTGTGACAGACACATCACACACAGCAGGCCTCACCATGCATGCCACTATCCTGGCCTACATGTTTGCTTTGGTGGAGACCAACAAAGTGACCATCTCTTTGAACCCCAGTGCTCCTCAAGCTGGCAATTCAACCAATATTGCTTTTGTCCAAGATTTCATAGCCAATTTATTAAGAACAGCCTTCCCTCATTTGATCGAAAACCAAATCAAAATCACTGTGACTGGTTTATTCCATTTAAATCAAGACATCCCTGCCTTTAAAGAGCATTTGCGGGACTTTTTAGTCCAAATCCGTGAGTTTACAGGTGAAGATGATTCTGACCTATTCTTGGAGGAGAGAGAAGGGGCATTGAAGAAAGCTCAAGATGAGAAGAGAATGATTCAAATTGCAGTACCCGGAATATTGAATCCACATGAAGTGCCTGAAGAGGAAATGCAACAGATTTGAGCATTTGAATCTCCTCCTCTTCTTCTCTCTTCTACCCACCTATTAGAAACACAACATTTGAAGAACCCCATCAGAAGAAAATATGTAGTCTTTGTTTGATGAAGAAGAAATAGTGAACGTGGACGTTATCAGAAGTGTGTACCTGATCATCATAAGCATTTCTTTTTCAGAACGTTGGTAACTTCGAGCTATTGAAAGTTTAGAAATAAAAACCATCAAGCAAAATGTCTGAAACTACTTTTGAAATTCTCATGGTCTCAGCTTCTAAAAATGACAAAGCTCTAAACTTTAAAGTTTTATCAAAGCATTCATCAAATGGAAGTTGAATTATCATTTTTCAGTGACCTTACTGCCCGAGAATCTGGGCTCTACTATTGCTGAGAAGCTGTCAAAACAGATGCAATTTAGTTTATTTTCCGCTAAATGTGGCAAAATGAAAGTTGTACCAAAAAAACTCACAGAGATGAGAGATCGTTGACTTGACTTTTCAAAACTATTTCAAATATGCTATTGGAGCTTATAAAAAATGCAAAAAAGTAAAATAAGTTAAAAATCAAAATAAGGGAAATTGTGGAATCGACAGCTGTTTCTCAGTACCGTTACTGAGAAGACTCATTTGCTCTAACTGCAACTGCTGCAACTGTGAAAAATTGAAAAAGAAAAACAGTAACAGAAAATGTTGAAAATTGAAAAGACTTTTATTCTTCTTCGTGTCTTGTCACTGGTACAAAATAGCGAATGTGACAAGTATGTTTATGCAGATTACTTTGACTATTCAAAGTTACCTTCATTCGGTTTGAATCCGGATGATCCATATGAAGCCATAGAAATTCTCTTAAGAAATCAAGTGGAAAAAGTCAACATATTTGGAGCTATGAGTGGTTTGATCAACATTGCCAAGTCCCAAAATCGCAGTGAAACAAACATTTACTCTTTCTTGAATAGCAAAGAAGCAAAGGAAATTTTTGCTCAAGTTGAACAGTTACATTCATCTTCAAATCATTCAGGTTGTGAAGAATCAAAGGATTTTGCACAAACAGAATTTGAAGGCAAGTGTAAAATAGTGATTGAAGAATTCTTATTTCACAAAATGGAAGTTCTAAACGAAGAACCTAGTGTGATTTTGATCCATGAGTACCTGTCAAGCTATGGATTGGAGCAATGGTCAAGAGTATTTTTCAACAAAAAAGAAGCATATCATATGAAATCACTTTACCAGACTTCAGAAACTTCAGATAAAGAAGAATTTGAGACTCTACAAAGTTTCAAAAGAGAAGGAAAAATTGGCTTCGTTCCGGATTCCGAATTCACAGAAAAATCTGAGCAAAAATTAAAGAAAACATTGAAGTTTGTTACACAAAGAAATCTTGATAAAAATTCGTATGATTCCTACCAATTTGGAACTTACGGTATTGGTGGGTTCATTGATGAGCATTTAGACACTTATGGAAAACCAGATGACCCAATGGAATCAATTTTGGATTTTCAATCAGAAGAAGTTCGAAAGCAGTGGAAAGGCGATCGACTATTCACTGCTTTACACTACATCAATGGACATCCAAAGCAAGGTGGAGCCACAGTTTTTCCTAACTTACAAATCACAGTTCCACCTATTGAAGGAGATTTACTAATTTGGCAAAATCTAAACTTTGCAACTTTATTTCCATTGACTGGAGCATTACATAAATCCTGTCCAGTACTTTATGGACCCAAATTGGTCTTGAACAAGTGGATAAGAGCATACTAAGGTAACTTTTTATTCAATGTGTTTTGGTTACAGAACTGATCCGGACCGGTTCTTGATAGGCTTGTGATCTTCGTCTTCTTAGGCAGATGATCCCAACAACTACTAAGACTGCTCCGAGTACCATTCCCAAGGCAATGGAAAGGCCTAAAACGATATTGGTAGGTTTGACAATAGCGTCTTTGAATTTGTCAGCGTTGGTGGTGTCTAAATCTGCTCCTTCGTCTGCCCATAACACCGGAAACAATTCAACTTTGGGAAGATTTTTCGTTACGTCAAATCCTTCATAACTATTCATACCAAAATTAATCTGAAAAAAAAAATCGTCAAATCAACTTAGGTTACGCGGATTTTCTTAGTAAAAATCGTAAATAGCATTTCGCCTTGCCATTTGAAGAGTTTTTTTTTTTCAAACTTTAGATTTCGAATATGATTTCAAAATAAACCTACTTGAATTCTTTTATGGGCACTAAGAGCAACACCAGTAATGGGTTCAATATCCAAGTATGTATCATGTTTATCTCTATCAGCTTCTAATCCAATAATTTGACTTGACAAGTTTTCATCAACGTTCCAGTAATGCGGAGCCGACATGATCAATGGTAAACCACCATAACATTGTCCAACTTTGATAAAACCATCCTTGCAGTAATCATAACAATCAGTCGCGTTCCATACATCTTTGTCTTCTTCAGCGAACGCACAACTTTCGAATTCCGGACAGTAACAGTAATTGTTGGGATTAGTCATCTTGAACACATCAATTGGAGGTCGGTACCGATAAGCTTCAATGTCTTCTACTTCAACTTCAGTGTCAAAATCCAACCAAATGGACCTGCATAGTTCAGATACGAACAACCATTTGGATTCTTCTTTTTCAACAAAGGGGGGAAACATGGTTCCATCGGAACCATAAATGTCATGACAAACTCCGGGAACTCCAGCTTCTTGAGCAGAAGGAGTTGGAGCAATGAAAGGCCACCATTCATCGGGTAAGGTTTCAGATCCTCTGAACTTTTCGATGTTCAAGAACTTGTGCATGTCATGCCTTCCACTATTGATTGTGTAGTAGGAACCGGTTGTTGTACCTTTGGTTCCGTTGCCTCCTTTGAATAGTCCAAATTTGCAGTCTGCTAATGGTTCTGGCAACGTTGGGCAAAGTTGATCTTTGAGTTCCTCTAGCTTTGCATTGACCAATTCTTCTGGAAGATCAATGACATCGGACAGATTTAAAGCCTCCAAAATTCCTTTTATAAGAAAGTTAACAGATCGCAACAATCCGTCGATAATGGTTGGTTCAAAGCCTGAATAAAGTAGTTGATCCGGACTCGTTAGAACAACAATATCTTCCATCCTGTCAACAAATGATTGGTCGACAAATTCTTCAATTTTACTCAACTCTAAATTGAAAACTAAAGTTGTCAAAGATGGAGCCAAAGTTTCTGCAGGAAAAGGCAAATTTGGGACTTGAGATAAGGCTTCAACCAGTAAATCAATGACTTGGTCCTCCGTTACATTTAATACTTTAGCAACATCACGTACTGTCCCAAATTGTGCTTTGATGTCAGGCATGAGTTGAGCAATAATCAACATGAAAGGATTAATGACTACAATTTCATCTGTATCTTTGCATCCATTACAACCAAATTCTTCAGTTTTAGCCTCATCAAAACTGTAGGCATAATACTGCGCGTAGTTGATTTGATCGTTGCCTACGGCAAATATGTCTTCCTTTCGTCTCGTTTCTACATAAACATACGGTCCAACTTCTTTGACTATAAGGAAAGATCAACTTTCAATATTACCTAAAATTACCGCTAGATACATAGCTAGCGTCTGTACTCTGTAGTATCACGCAATATGTACGAAAATGAAATTTGAATAATTTTCTGTAAAAAATCGTCAAAATGAAAGGAGTTTTGCACTTTGTAAGTTTCACGATTTTTTTGAACTTATCGTACAAAACTGTCATGAAGTGAATCAAAGTTGAACATTACCTATTGGTGTTTCACCCTCTTTAATTCTTTCCGGATTTGTCACATTGAAAAATCTAAACTGCATGTAAACAGGTACTGGAGGCTCCACAAATCCATCCCAAGCTTCAGTTCCTTCTTCCAGTTTCAAATTCTCGAAAACCTGACTTCTTAAAACTTGGGGAAAAACAGCGAACTGAACTACGAAACCTAAAACGAAAAGGACCAGTCCAACCACTAAAGTCGTCGCCGACAGGACTTTTTGTACCGTCATGACAGTGCTGATTGAGGTGTAAGCAACAACTAAGTAAATTCCGTAAATCCCAAAAATTCCAAGCTAAATTCTTATTACCGATTAGATTTACAATGCATCACAAAATGCTCAGACTTTTGGCTTCTAGTGAATGTCTAAAGCAAAACACCTTGAGAAATTCGTAGTTTTCAATTGTCTGATGTGAGACATTCGCGTTTGTGTCACCCCCTGTGTATCTCATAAGCTGTCCAAATCTGTCTGAAGTCAATATTTGTCCACAATCAACATGTAAAGTAATGTTGCAATTTACGAAATGACGTTTTCAAGACACGTGATGAGGCATTTTTTTCAATATTTCACCTTGAACAAAGGTCTAATGTATTCGCAACAAAATCATACAATCTACATAGTCCGGTCCTTGATGTTCTCACAAACCGGATTCCGGATCAGATATTTCCTAATACCGTTTTCTAACAGTTTCATTTATTCGTCAAACAATTTTCTTCAATATTAATTAAAAGTCCAAATAAATTATAATCTAATCTTCGAGGGTACATTTCAAACCCATTCCATCACAAAAGCCTTGATAAACTTCAATGGCTCTTTTGCCATCTTCTTTGTTACAAAAGACAATTTCCGCATTGGCACTTGGATGAGGCTCCGCATAATCATGGCTAAGAATGATACGTTTCAATTGTCCAATATGACCATACATTTGAGACAAATCTTCATGGGTTACACGGGGTGACAAATTGGACACTTTTAAAATTGCATCTTTACCAATTGGTTGGCTGTTAGGTTTACGAGTTGATTTTCTAAGTGATAAATACTTATTCTCATTTCGAAGCATTTGGTAATCATTCTCGACTTGGGATAACTTCAATTCCATGCTTATGGCTTTGTTGCATTCCAAATACAACGTTTCACGCCAATACCGATTTTCTTCAGTCAAATCATCAATTTCTTGCTTCATTTGATTGATGTCATCCTTTAAAGTGTCCATGGACTTTTTTGTAACTTGGGCACAACTATTTGCTTTCTCTAGCATCTTTATAAGCTTTTCAATTTTTTCCTGTTCTTCCTCTTTCTTTCTTTTGGGTCTCATGGGTAATGTTTCATTTTCCTCGGAATCAGAAAATTCTGATGTTTCTGATCTTGGTTCATCATTGTAATCTGATTCTTGCATTGTTTCTTTAAAAAGAAGTCTTTTCAAGAGTGCGTAGGAGGATCAACTGTCTAAGCTTTGACAAGGTCTAGAAAGCTACTACGCTGGAAAGTATTGCAATTGCATTATCTGTTAAAATATTTTCGAGTCAACTTGTGTGACTGGAGAAAAAAATTCGAGAAGAATGAGCAGGACAGTTGCATATGACGAGGTCCAAATTCCGGAACGAATACTATGCTAAAATATTGAATGTTGAAAATCAAGATGTCTAAATGTAGTTGCAATATGATGCATCAAAAGTGATACTTACATGCGACATATATGAAAGACATAACATAAGGGTACGAATATATTTTCTACCTAAACAGGTGTCTTAACTATCCGGATTTACCAACGCCAGTCCGGATTTCAAAGAAACTCGATAATTAAAAAAAAAAGAGCTGACAAAAGTCAACGACATTGTAAGAAAATACTTTTCTATTCGAAAGACGTTAATCCGGATCCATATTTTTTGGGGAAAGATACTTGCGAGTTTTCGATCTCGAAGTTTTTGAATTCTAAGCAATCTTCACCTTCACCCTATGGTTCGCTCCTCAACTTTCCTTCCTGGATTTAAACTTTCAACAAACTTTTACGATCTTGCAAAAACTATGGTTGGGGTTTTAGTATGTACTTGACTGCTATCTGGCAAAGTCGTGATCTATGGATTTGAAAAAAAAATTGAAATCATGTGCACTACCAGGGGACCAACTGAGCCAGAAGATCTTCATCAACTTTGTAGCAGCAGTCGATTTATTATGCTCACTGTCTAATCTAAAGTGCTGATCTAAATGTGACAGGATCAATTCTAAGACAATCTATGAGCTTCTCAATCTTGGACTCGGATTTATAAAGAAACTAACACACTTGAGGGACACGTTTCCAAACTTTTCAACAGTACAGTGTGTCCAAGCAATTTTGGAATTGAGAACAAGCTGGGGCAAAAGTCTGATTTTTGTTCGAAAATTCTATTGTGATAAAAGCTTGAAAACTGCTAATTTGAATTTTCACGCTAAAAATACGCACTTCAAGCTGGAAAAGTTTAATTTTCGCATACATTTTCATCTTTTTTTTTCATAAATATATACGGCCGCTATATATAAAAAGTTTTCTTTCTTTTTTTTTTTTGCTCGAAGCCTTTTTCAGCAATATTGATTTGTTTGTCTCTTTTTTGTCATGCATCTTCTCGTCCAAAACTTTTAAGTTTCTCGAGTTTCACGTGTTCTTTTCACCAACACAATATGGCAAAATAAGGGTCCAGTCCTACCTAATAAAGTTTTGAGAGACTTTGAAATTGCAGAGGAGTCAGAGACGACACGAGAGAAGAGTAGCAGGAAGTTCCCTATTATTCGCTTTTCTAGGTCCTGAAAAAAGTTTTACGTTTCGTTTCGTCTTCTCTATCGAAAAACTATAACAAAGGCCTTCTCTATTTTCCACAACTTTTTCTTCTCTCTTGACTCTATCCAACCTGAAGAATCGAAGGGCCTCTTTGCCCTTTCTGACAACTTACAAGCTTTTGAGTCGAGGAGTCAGTCCATCTCATCAATATAGGTAATTGCACATTGGTTGAAAATAAACCAAAAATGTCTCATTTTGCCTTTGAGTTGGTTTAATCGAGCTTTGTGTGAATTGACAATTTGACATCTTGTTTAGTCACATTATTTCAGACCTTCAGGTTTTTAACACATCGATTAGTTATCTGATCCAACTGTTTTCTCAACAAAGCAGCGAAGGGCCTTGGTCAAAATATGCACACGCGTCTTTGCGTGTGATAATAGGCGAAGCCACTAGGTCTAGAACTTGCCTGGACACCCTGTAGTACATATTAGACAGACGGCACTTCAATCCAGTTTTGCCAAACCAATGAATTGGAAATTTAAATGACCTTGTTGCCCCCCTACAAGTTTTTCCTTCCACGTAATCTACTTTTTAAATAGATACTTCCTTGGGGTCCCCCCAACAACGTGGCCTTGAATGGCCTTGAGTCACACCTTGATTAGAAGAAGATTAGAGAAACATTACTATTGCTGCTACTAGAAGTGACCACCCTAAAAACTGCTCGGCGGAACAATGGATAAGTTGGACAAAACATAGCATTTTGCATCACTAATCCTATTGTTTACATAAAAGACCTGTCACGTCTAACTCATCTAATGGTCACATGGCCTGTGCGGCGCGCGGAGTAGTCGTATCATAAAAATGAGGTTTGATTACGTTCGCGGAACAATTGGTAGGAGGTTCTTTTCGTGAGCCCCAAGAAAAATTGGACATGATTTTGCAATATCGCTGTCTTGATGCCACAGTAGTATAAAAATGAATTTCATGTCACAATGGCCAACATTGATATTTTTGGCGCAAAAATTCAAATTGATAATTGAGGTTTATACCTCGGTTCGCTCACATGTGAAATGAGACTTTTTGGACGATTTTAAAACACCGTGTGCCGCCCATACCGCCGATGTTTTTGCTTTAATGATGTGGGTAAATACTACTTCCTGCCTTGATTATTACTTTTTGCATCTTTTAACTAGATGTGTATTGTGTAAGTAGTAACGTCTAACAAGAACGTACTATTATGTACCAGCTGGAAATCACGTGCATTCGTGGCTTCTGTTTAGACATCACATCGTGAGTCAGACTTGTAGTTATTTTCTGACATCAATGCTATCAAAAGCTTCTTTTCTGGAGGAAAAACTGTATGTAAGATGTTTATTGTGTACCGTAGATTACCTATTTAGTGCCCCTCTCCGAATTTTAACGCCCAATTCTAATTAACGCACAGTCAAAAATAATTTGTACGAATTAACACCCATTTACTTATCGTATCCTAATTAGCGCATAATTTCTAATTATCTCAAAGGTAAAATTAAAGCCTGGGCGTTAAATAAGTAATCTACGGTATTCATCAAAATACATTTTCCGAATTTTCGGACCAATAGCCAAACCAAAGATAAATGGTAGCTTTGCGAAGCGTTGCTTTGTATGACCATCAGCATCACGGAAGAGAACTTATCGAACTTATCCATTTTTCTAAATTCCTGAGCTCTCTGCTCTGATGCTTTACTTTAGCTCAATAGCCTTTATGATAGATGATTTGAAAAATAGGTACGGAAGTTTTCATGGCGATTCGAAGGAGAACAAGGGTATCAAAACGTTTATGCTTTGCTGCTGTAGCTATATTTGGCTTTGACAATGACGAAACGAAAGTTTATGGGTGAACAATTAGGCGTGGCACTGCTTTGAAAAATCATCGGGAATTTATAGGGTCATTCGGCCCTTTGTCAATAGTGCTGGGTGTCCCAAGTCCCAACAAGTTTTGGCTACAATGCTGATTTGCTTTCTGCTTTCATAACTTTTGGTACAAAAACACTTGGATGATATGATTTTTGGCGTGAAAATTCAGATATTCTAAATAGTTTTACGGACATCAAAATATTTCCATTTCTACAATGGCAGTGGCACCATGGTAATATTTGATCCAAATAATGGAATAATGGAGTCTTGTCCCAGTGTTAGATGCAAGGAGGCTGACTAGACTTGTTAGGAAAAAATGGTCCTGATGATGTCAACGTAGTCACGTTTGAGATGATCCCCAGATAATTTTTAGGGACGTCGCAGCTTATAGAGTTATATATAGAGCTTATTCTGACCATCAGCAGCCGTGACTCAGGCTCTAACTAGACAAAAATTGAATCATGTCAGGAAATGATCTACTATTCTCCTCAAAAAGCATGGTAGTAGGAGCAGCTGAAGCCACACTGGATGAATAGAAATGTCTGATCGATTCAAGATAACGTCTAGGTCAAAGGTTGACGGCAGAGAACTTTGGCAACATATCTCTAATTCTCTATTTTCAACATAGAATTATTCCAGACAATTTACACTTCACATTTCATAGCGGATAAAATTAACGAAAATGTCTCAGTAGTTCAGCGTGAAAATTCAAACTTTCTTCGCAACAGAAATAAGATTTTAGACTTTTCGGAAAAATGATTCGTTTGAAAAATCTTAATTTTTACAGAAAGTAATTTGAATCTTCGTGCCAAATTAACCTAATACCGATTTTGAATACTTTGATCATTGATTATCTTTATTTCACGGATGAGGAGACTTCATAAATCATAAGTACCATAACAAACATTTGGGCGCGGTACTTTTCAGTTTCAGTTCTGATATTGCAGCGAGATTTCATTACGTTGACAGCTTTACTCAGACAAAAAGTCATAATTCACGCTCTCAAGGATAGGTAGATAGACAAGAAACAAGACATGAAAATGGCTGCTCAACATTTGAATATACAAATTGCATTTAGCTTACCTTTTACAGCCGAAAAGATATCAAGATTACCAAAACTCTAATTGCTGCGCAAAACCCAAAGCAGAGTGATGCATTTTCGCATTCGCTTTTAGCTGCGTATGCTGCTGAATATTTGTCGGTAAGTTATTTATGCATTTTCAAGCACTGTTGGGTGGGCAATTTTTGATGGTTATGAAGACTGACTTGTACTCATTAGAAATAATTAGTGCTCACATGATGTTTTTTTTAAATAAGTAGCATTCAAATAAACATTACTCCCAAGGCTTGTTCGCCCGCGACCCTCTGCCTTAGCCGCCTCAAACGGCCTTCGAGGTCAGAGAGAGGCCAACCTCGAAAAGTTTAAAACCAGCGCCAGTATGTTTCAACCTCCTAGCTCTGAAATTGAAGGCGTGCATAGCTAACAAAGGAAAGGACAGACGAGGTTAGTCGCTAAACTCTTCACGTTGTGTAAAATGATACTTTTTGGGTAATTTTCAAACACTGTGATTGACGTTGATGCAGGTGTGTAAAAGCTTTTTACCTTGAAGGAGCTCTAATTTGAGACCATTTACACCTGGGCCCATCATCAATGCAAATGGGGAAGTGAGGTCCAAAGGTCCAATCATTGAAAGTGATGACTTGATTTTCAATAGAGAAGAGAGGATGATGAATGAGGATCAGCCTAGCAATTTTTGTATAGGAAATATTCTTGTGAATAGAAAAATGAGTGACCGTGAGTGAATGACTCCTTGTACTTAGTGCGTTCTTTGACTTCTAAAGTGGGCCGAAAAACTAGTTTGAGTCCTGATAATAACGCTGCAGTTTTAAAAGGATTTCTTACTTTAAAGACTTCCTCTATTGGTTTTATGGCTTTAAAGTGCACTATTCTTGCATCTTTAATAAAACTCGTGGAATTTTTACACTTTGACCTCGTTTTTCAATGTGTGACACATGAGTACAAATAAAAGGTTATGCGAATTTCCTCGAAAGATGACATCTGCAGCTTTGTCAGAATGTGAGAAAAGAAAAAAGTGAATCCTAGCAATTAGATCCTAAAACGTTAAGTTCCACTGAATAAATCTCAAATTCTCAAGTCATTCAGTAGAGTTCCAAGGCCAATTTCAAGCCCCTTAATCAACGGCACTTTTCCTTTCAAATATGGGGTGTGGATCGGGGTTCATTCAATTGGTCACAGGCCCCCCTAAGGTGGATGATGTCGCAAACAATTCAGAGATAATCATCAATGAGTGTTGCAGGTGCTCTAAACAGTCTGAAGAACAGAGGGTTTTCTACCCATGTAATAAGTCAGCCTTTTTTGAGGTTTTGAAAAGCTTTGGTACGACTCACACCTACTCCACAAACATTGTAACTATGGTAAGTAAGTATTAAGTAGCTTTTCTTAAAGATCCTCCTACTTAGTAGCAACATCCTTACCAAAAATAGAAAAATTGGAACACATGGGTAAAATTGTACAATGTACACGTGTCGATTCTTATGTTTGTTTTTGAGGCGAAAATTCAAACAGCTTTGCTTTGAAAGATAAATGTTGTAAAATGAGATGTTTCTGAGCTTCTAAGTGTGAAGCTAGTCCTTGGTAAGGTTTTTAGGGGGATTTTGCTGCATCCGCAACTTGAGGTAAAGTTGACTATTGCTGATGAAGGTGAAAATGGGGATATAAGACAGTGTGTAATGTTGGTGAAGTTCGGGGCGCTGCGTTTTCGTTTGCGGCAGCTTTTCAGGAAGCCAAGAGGGCAGCATCTCGTCGCATACTATCAGGCGCTTTTTGGGTATGGGGTGGGTCTCCTTGAGGCGATCTGAGGTTGTTGCGTCAACAGGAGCAGCAACAGGATGAAATTACTACAAATGGGACACATCAAGGTGATATACAATTCAGTTTGGAGTTGACTTGACTGTAGGCAACATCCATAATGAGGGTAAGAACTTTGGATTTTCAAAGTAAAACTTAGTAAAAATTGCGAAACTTTTTTAGGCATTCGTTCTTTTGGCTTTGATTCCTTTGGCTTTAGCCAACACTGGCAGCTTTGTCAAAATCTCCGGACACGGACAAGAATACGGGTACAATCATGGTAGTGCTCATTACCAACACCCCGCCCCTTCTTCTTACCACGCCCACCCCACTCCCGCCCCCTACAAGCCTGCTCCTGCTCCCACTTACAAACCTAAACCCGCACCCGCCTACAAACCTGAACCCGCTTACAAACCTGAACCCAAATACCACAAACCTGCCCCTGTCTACCATCACCAACCATCCTACCACCATGCTCCTGCCTATGGACATCATGCTCCTGCTCATCATGGCTATGGTTATGAGCAACCCAAACACAACTGCACCGTCCAAGACGTGACTGAAGAAGCTGAGGTCTGTACTCCCACCATTGTGACCACCTGCGAAAATGTTGACTTACCCATCAAGCGCATTGTTGACAAAGAAATGTGTTACATTGTCACTCGCACTGTCTGCACTGAATCCATTGAGGAGATTCCTCAAGAAATCTGTACTTACGGATACCAAAAGAAGTATGAAGACACCACTGCCAAGACTGTCGAGGTTGCCTTCAGGAAAGAAACTCAAGTCCAAATGGTCACTGTCTGCCAACCTGGACATCAAGGATACGGACACCATGGACATCATGGATATGGTGGATACGGTGGATACGGAAAATACTGCAAAGAGGTAGCTCAAGAAACTGCTTACAATGTACCTGTTGTCTCTCCCGTTGATGTTGCCGTCAAGGTTGCCTACCCTGAACCCATCAAGACTTGTGTCAACAAGCCCATCTCCCTTCCCCGTGTCACCTGTGAAGATCTTTCCGAAGAGAAGTGTATCATGGTCCCTGAGGTCATGGATGACATCGAAACCGTTGAGAAATGCACTGCTGGTTTGGGTCCTTTGGCTTGCAAAAAAGTTGAACTTTCCTTGCCCAAACAACGTTGCGTTGAGTTGGTCTATGGCTATGCTCACGAAAAGGCCCCCGCTTATGGCCACCACTAAATTGTAATAGCCCTTCTCATATTCCCTATCTTCTAGTCCCCTCATTTGTTTCTCCTTTTTTCCATACAGTATGCGTTACCATATATTTTAAAAAGACGAGTTTATTTTATCAATGCCAAACATGTGACAATATTTATTCTGTAATAAAAGTTGGTACTTCTCACGACTTTTAATATTCAGCTTATCATGAGTTTATGATTCTACTTCATTGGTTGACTGCTCATGAAATTGTCATCCTCAACTATTCCCCATGTAATTCCGTCGATACCGTCTATTTCCTAGTCACGTTTCTCTTGAATTGAGTCTTTAACGCCTACTTGACAGAGTTCATCCGCTACTACCTAATCAACTGGTAAATGCCAATGCACGATATCCACATAAACGTCTTTATGTGACTTTTTTTCAGAGGGCTCCCCTGATCAAGATATCAAAGGTTTCAAATATAATTTTGCTAAATCATGCAACATTATGAAAGTCATCAAAAGCAAATCAAAATTAGAACATGACTTTTTAAAAAGTTGTACCAATCTATAAATTTGAATTTTTCACGCCAAAAATATACCATAAAGTGCATTAAGTAAATATAGACTTTCATGGCTAGAAAAAGTGCATCGAAACAAGACGTCAATCACGTTTTGACACATTTTTGAAAAGTCCTTGTTGGAAAGTGAGAAATTGATATGAGAGATGATAAAAGAAAACCGATATTCAATGCCATATCACAAAATGCATGCACGGTGCATTCTTTTAAACATGACGGTATTTCTACTAATTAATGTACGTTTATTTTCGTCGTCTCGGACGACGCCTTCAGCTGAAAGATTAGTTAGGTGAGGGTGGCAATTTACTAAAAAGTCTCGTAGTAGAGTAAAGTTCGTGAAACCAGGCATCCATATCGAAATTCTGCTGGTACGAACGTTATAAGGTCAGCAAATTCCCCTCCTCAACACTTTGGCAATCAACCGGGAAAAAGTCAGAAGCGTCAGCATCAGTTTCAAAATAACGTTAGTAGCAAAATGACATCGGAGTTGAATTGGAAATTCAATATTCTTCAGGTAAGACTTACTTTGTTACTATATTTCTTTGCCATGCCTTTGGGGACTTTGAAGTAAATTCAATTTCAATACTACAACACTTTGGTGACGACGGAGTACAAAGAATCTCTTAAAATTGGATTGAAAGGCTTGAAATTGCATTGCACAAAGGCTGTTTTTTGGCGCAAAAATTGAATTATTTCTTTAGTTTTATAAAGAATGGGAAAAGATAACGAAGATTCGGGTACTTCAATCTTCTTAGCTAAAAGCTAAGAAGATTTCCCCTTAGAGAAAAGGTCAGCATATTTTTGGCATTTCTAGTTATTTTTTTGTATTTTTGTTACCTAAGAAAAGAGGCTCTGCTTCGGAAAGTTTAACGATGCCTATGACGTAAAAACCTACATACCATATAAATGAACCACATGACTTTTAAAAAATGGTCCAATTATTCCACTCGTTCGTAGTAAAATTCTTATTCGATAATCGTAAATTATTCAGTACATTTTAATGAATTTAAAACAGACATGTTACGACCTTACGTAATAAAAAATGGTCAACTTCTCTCATTTTTCTCCCTACACACTGATCCAAATCTATGTTTTATGTCTCTCAAAAAATCGTGAAAAAAAATTAAATCGTTTTGGCGTAAAAATTCCAAGTTCAGCATTAAAAATCTAAAAGAATTTTCCAAGATTGTAATGCTACATAAAATTAGAATAATAGAATTCTATTTATGACATTTTTTGACATTTGCGACAGTGTGTTGTTCAATGTTCACTACACAGTACACATGCTTCAAAGAACCTCATAAAAATTCTTTCTTTCTTGAGTGGCAAAACGAGTGTTGCAAAAAATATAACCCTCTCCTCTTTGACCCTGGACACAACCCAAACGTCTAATCTTTTAATAGAATGAGTAGTATGTAGTCTAGTCTGAAATGTTCTTGGTTAGACATCATTGTTTTTAAAAGGTTTGCATTTTATTTCGCCGGCCTTGATTAAAAACCAACCGTCCTTCGCCTTGCCGTCGCGTCGTCGCGCCTCGACATTTTTTGATTTTCCAAAATTCAATTTTTTGTTGCTGCTTTTCACTAATCAACGGTACTTTGCGCAATTTGAGAAGTTGTGCCAGAAATGTTCCAGTAAATAACGTAGGAGGGTCATAAGCTTGCATTAGTGTCAGAAACAAGCCGAATGTGCTTTACTCCATTGAGATTCTGACATTTCTTGAATAGAACCAATCAACTGTAAGATGAATACCGAATCAAGCTAGAAATGTATCGACGGTTTTTGTACTCCAAACGCTCATCGGGTCCTTAAAAAAGAACGTAGTCTATCGGAAATATTTAAAAATTCAACTTTTTCAATTTGGAGAGTGCGTGTATTCGAGAACTGATTTTAATTTGTCTTATCTTCTTTGGCTTTAGTTAATCGTAAGACCTATTCCAGAATATGTATTTTGCAACAATTTTGAAAGCAATCTTCAAGGTAAACATTTTACCCATGTTACAATTTCTACTGTATTGGGAATGAGAATACAGCAAGGGTAGAAAGGTAATCAGATTATGATACAATTGGATACTACTAAAGTTTGAGCTGTAATTGAATTACAATACACTGGCATCACAATAGGGAGCTTGTTTACTAGTTTTGTTTGTATCTTTTCAGTTACTTCTTTGTCTTTCTTCATGCATTAACGGTATTTGGGGTAACCCAAAACCCGAAGCAGAAGATACTTATTACACCCCATACGTACCACCCAATTACGTACCAGATCAACCGTACCCAGTCACACCCTCCAATTACATACCTGAGCACCCTCCTCCATCCTACCCCGTCACCCCTCCACCTCACCTAACACACACCCAACCCCTTTTGAACCATGCGCCAGAACCATACCCACCAAACCATTTGAATCATGTACCAGAGCCAGCTTACCCACCCAAAGTATATGAACCACCTGCATACGTGGGCAAAGCCAAACCCAAACAAAATTGCTCAGTAGTGGATGAGATTCTCAGGGCTGAGATTTGCACTCCAAGTTTTCAAACAGAATGTGTGACTGAGAATATTAGTATTAAAAAGATCATTACCAGACCTTACTGTTTTAATTTGGCTAAAACTGAATGCGAAGATTCTGAAGAAACCATTGAAAATGAGATTTGCGTCTATGAATACACACCTGAAGATAGAGCAGCTACAGCAACCACAGTCAAAGTCACATTTGATAAAGAATGTCAAACTCAAATGGTAACAGTATGTGACCCAGCCTATGCCAGTTACCATGGTTACCATCATGGTTATGGGGGCCATTGTAAAGAAGTGAAGCAAACAACTTGTTACAATACTCCAAAGGTACTAATAATTGTCTGAATCATTTCTAAACCTTATTTGTAGTTGGGTCAAAATATATGACGTAAGTAAGTAGTGATCAACTTGTTTATTACCTTACATGTACCTGTCAATCTATTGATAGACATATGGTCAAGTACAAGTTACATTACTTTAAAAACCAATCTGTTTACGTTGAATTCAAGGTGGAATCCGTGGATGTTCCGGTATCTTTGACTTTTCCCGTACCTGAGAAAAAGTGCGAGTCTAAACCGATTACCATCCCTCGTGTCACATGTCAAGTCAAAACTGAGGAAAAATGTATAGATGTGCCTGATGTACGAGACGAAGTACAGACAGTAGAAAAATGTTCACCTGTTGTGGGGGATCCAATTTGCCAAAAGGTGGAACTGGTTTTACCCAAGCAAGTTTGCCAAGATGTAATTTATGGGTATGCTCATAAACCTTCCGCTTATGAGCATTAACTGATGTCAGATTCGCAGATTAAAAAGGCATTAACAACGATAATTACCTACCTGCCAAAAATCAATGGAAATAAATCTAGAATTTTTACATTACACGAACACAGTGTTTGAAAATCAACAAAAATGTCGCATTTGAATTTTCACCACAAAAATAATATATTTTTGCCTAATATTTTCAGATATTTGATTTTCGCGCCAAAAATTGCCAACATATCACCTTCAGATTTTTAGCGCGAAAATAAGTAACTTTGCTCGCAATGTTGATAAATGAGAACTATTTAGTAATTTTCAAACAATTCAGTTACTACATTATTTACGACTCCTAGGTAAGTGAAATCTAGAGGATGATTCAATCTACTTCTTGCTTAGAGCGACTTGATATTTCATTCATGATTTTCACCTGGGAAAGCTTTTTGATAGAGCAAAATAACTTATCTTCCTGCAGGGAATTCTTTGCTCCGTCGCATTCTATTTTTGCCAAACTTTTGTGGACGAAGTGTCAAGTCCATGGAGACTGGAGAGTTGGTAAGAAGAATTTTTTACATCAACAAGGAAAAAACCAGAAAAAAACCATAAAAGACTTTTCGAGTAAGCCTTTTCATTCATGCTCTATCCTCGCATCACTTTTTTGATCCCTTTAGACCTTTAGATGATAGTATAACCTAGCAGCATATCCTAGGGCGAAACTCAAAGAGGAGTGATGGAACGAAATAAAGGGAAATGGGAAGGATATGGAGTATTAATGACTTAGAAAATTGTTTTCTGTGGAATTTTATATGAGATGAACTCTAAAGGGTTCTTGATGAACTCCAAAGTGTTCATTCATATAGAACAATATTAACGTTGAGTGCCCCCATTATTAGACCACATTTGATCATCAGAAACATAAAATAGCTACGCAAGTAACCCATTCATTCCTGACAGACAATTTAGGAGCTGCCACTGCATTAGAAATACGTACGTCTTCTGATAACTACTTTTGCGCTTTTGCGTAGCATTTTTTCCTTCTTAGTATTTTAGTGAAATAAGTAGACAAAATGGGCGTTTGACGTTAAAAGCTAATTTAGCTTAAGGGATTTGCAATTTCGAAACGACCATAATTATGCCTAGCTAATTAACTATGAAAGCTACAATTAGTACAACAATGGCTTTGAAAAAAAAAAGGTTTTATTTCAGGATATCTACACTTAGGGGCGGAAGTTGTGTACAAGCAGCTTCTTCTTGAGATATTTCGCACTCCATAAAGGCTTTCATTTCCGTATGAACTTGAGGTTCAATGATACATTTAGTCTTCATTTGTACTCGGCAATTATTGCCAGGATTATCAATGGACAAATCTTCGCACTGTTCTCGACTCGCCGGAAAAACCAACGTGGCTCCCACTTCTTTTTGGTCAATCATTGGCAAATAATAGCAAAAAGTTGCTTGATAATTTTTGCTTCTTAATTTGGTACATTCGGAATCTCGCTTGAAACGAGCTACCGTGGCCGTGGACAGTTTCTGGTCCATTTCATAATCTGTAGAACAAACCATTGATGATGATGGCATCTTTTCCGGTGGTGGACCTGGACATTCGACACTGGGTACCTACATAGATAGAAGAAGAAAATGTGAAGATTAGATCAAGACATCAAGGAAAGAATGTTCCTTTTTCCTAGCCAAAAATTCTGAGGGGTCTTTGATCACAATGTTTCTGTTGGAAAATTACCCGGAAAAGTCTCATTTCGATTGAAGCTACTTTTATTTTCAAATAAGAAATATATCTGAACTTTTTAAAATTAAAGTAGTTAATTTTGGCGCGAAAATTCAAGCGAGTCATATTGTTCGATTTTCGAACACTGTGTTTATAATGTAATACGAACTTTTGGCTGTAGGAAAATGCATTTGAAAACTCTATTTTCTAGAACATTGAAGCAGTATAAGTACAAGGTTGGTGAATTATTTATCCTTTGTGAGAAAGAAAAGAAAAGCGTAAAGTGCATAGCGGAAGAACAAAGTAAAATACAGGAATACATAGCACAGTACTTACGTATTGAAATACATTTGACAAAGTAGGTCGTATGAACTGTAGCTGCAGACTATACTGCAGTTGCTAAGAATATTCAGTGTTCACTAAGGCATGAAAGAAGTAAGTAACCTTTGTAAGTAACAAGTCTGTTGATTAGATTGGGTAAGCTGATCATAACAATGTCAAGGCATCTCCTGCCTTGAATAATGTTATCATGTATGTAACAGTAACCAAAACGTAAAGCAAATTACGGTTGTTAGAATTAGAAATTGATAAAAGATACAGAGATATACATACGTGATTCTATCCAAAACAGATGTTGCCAGGCAGGAGATGTCTCGACACTGTTATGGATCAGCTTACCCAATCTAATAAACAGATTTGTTACTTACTTCTCTTGAAAAGTCTCATCTCCTGATTGCTTATTAAAAATTCCAAAGCTGCCATCAAAGAGTTACTTACGTCAAAGCATCGTTGGACGTCACGTACGATTTTGACTTCACGATACACATTTTTACAGAGTCGCTCCACTTTTGGAATACATGCCATTACATTTTTGGGTTGGTAGTAATGATCTTTGTAATTGTTGTACCGCCTCCTGGCTTCCACTTTTTGTTGATATATTTTTGTTTTTCGTTGGTGTATTTCTGGTTTCTGTAGGTGTGTCTTTGGTTTTGGTTGATGTGTTTCTGGTTTATGTTGGTGTATTTTTGACTTTTGTTGATGTATGTGATGTGTATTTGGTTGTTGATGCTGTATTTTAATAGGTGTAATTGGGGGCCTCCGAGACCAAGTGGTATTTTGAATTTTCGTACCAAAATCAGTAAAATCTTGACTGTGAAGATGCCAGTTAGGGAAAGGGGCAGGCAAAACTGACGAAGCGCCTGGTGGCGAGGTCATCATGGGCAAGGTTCTAGTGATGATAAGGCTCAAAATGTAGAAAATGATGATAATGCACGATACCATGGTTGCAACCGTACTACTATACTCCATCCAGAGTGCTGAGGTTGTTGTGCAAACCATAGACAGATACTCAGACTATTATTGGATACTTTTTTACTTTTTATGGAGCTGACAGATCTGATAAGTACATAAGTGCATCGACAGATGTGACAACTCTCGAGTAATCTTAGAAGAAAATATTTATAGTCTACCTTGAATTTTATAAAAGTAACGTTTTGTACTGCTAACCAATGTTGTGATGACTTGTCTTTGATGAGGTAATATTTTCATGTGAATTCGCCAGATGACAATTTCTTCATAACGCATAAATGTAAATCAAGAAACACAAGGTTGCGTGTATTTTCAAATTCAAATGTTCCGATCCTTTTCGCCAACAAAATACGAATTCAAATTTGCGGAGTATTTTTTTTTAATTTTTTTTTTCCTTTGCCACAGTCTGATTTTTTAAAGGCTATCATTACTAGTGACCCGAAAAGAAATGATGCTCGGAGCAGCAAAAGTCAATTTTTCTCAATCAAGCTCCTGCAAATTGGCAAAGCACTAATGGAAACGCCAGCTAGGTAGATTCAACCGCACAGTCGCAGTTGCGGCGAGCGACGCGTATTATATACAATAAAGAAGAGAAATTGAGGTAAAATCATTGAAGGTTGACTGCAATTCGTTTATTTATCACAGGAAGGCACCACATGCCCGAAAGAAGTGTTCGGAAGTAGGGATGGTAGAGAAGGATGGATGTTTTTCATAAATAAGAATGAAAGTGAAATAAATAGCTTGGATAATAACGTCACTTTGAGTGTAGCTTAGAAAAAAATAGCTATGAACCGGCATAGACTTAAGCGGCATGAGGGTAAGCGGGCTCGGGCTCATGAGCGTATCCGTAGACAAGTTCGACACAGACTTGCTTGGGGAGGGTGAGCTCGACCTTTTGGCAGGCGGGGGCAGCCAATTGGGTTTGGCACTTGGCGACGGTCTCGGTGGCATCTTCAACCTCAGGGACGATGATGGTCTTCTCTTCGGAAAGATCTTCGCAGGAGACACGGGGAAGGGAGATGGGCTTGTTGACGCAAGTCTTGATGGGTTCGGGGTAGGCAACGGTGACATCGACATCGACGGGGGTGACAACGGGGACGTTGTAGGCGGTTTCTTGAGCAACCTCCTTGCAGTAGTTGTGTCCGTATCCTTGGTGTCCGTATCCGTATCCGTGTCCGGGTTGGCAGACGGTGACCATTTGGACATCGGTTTGCTTCTCGAAGGTAACCTCAACGGTCTTGGCAGTGGTAGCTTCTTCCTTTTGTTGGTAAGAGTATGAGCAGACCTCATTATCGATCTCCTCAATGGACTCGGTGCACACGGTGCGGGTGACAGTGTAGGTGAACTCAACATCGACAATCTTCTTGATGGCCAATTCAACATCTTCGCAGACGGTCTCGAAAGCGGGGGTGCAGACCTCAGCGATTTCAGTCACATCTCTGACAGTGCAGTTGTGTTTGGGTTCCTCGTATCCATAACCACCATAAGCGGGAGCGGGGTGTCCGTAGGCAGGGGCATGGTGGGGGGCGGCATGGCCGTAGGCGGGGGCATGGTGGACGGGGGCGGCGTGGTAGGGGGCAGCTTGGTGGTAAGTTCCATAGCTGGGGGCGGGGTGGCTGGGCAAAGCCAAAGCGAAGGGGAGGAGAGCCAAAACAGCGAATGCCTGCATATTTTAAAAGACACAATTGAAATATTTCAAAGTTGGATAGAAGAAACAAATTGTTGGAATTTGAATTTGCAAATAACACTTTTGCTTTACCTTCATGTTGATGTTCTGCTTGTCGGTCGAGTCGATCAAGTGATGTTGCTTCCTCTTTTTCCCTGGATATTTATATGACGGTACGGGCTTTTGGGGCAACAGTAGAAGCATACGCATTTCTGCGTCTTTAGGCCCGTTGCGTCATACGGCGTCCATGCGTCGGCCATCATGTTGCGTTATTGCGTCAACGGACAACGCCTTCCCGTTGCCGTTGTAACACTTCCGCCGCCGCCGTGCGTCACTACAAATTCACTAGAATCTACGGAGTTCTAAGCGCCGCCACCTATACATTATGTTATGTGGTAGGCCTTCCTGAGACACTTTCAACTTAGATCTTTCTGTCTAGAAAAACCCAACTCTTCTAAAGATGTCCTAAGATATCTAAGCGTGGAAAAATAATCTTCTTTTTGGGCCGACACTACAGGGTGTCCAAATAGATTCTGGAAGAGGTGTTGACCTTGATCAAGATTCCAAAGCTCAGAAAAGTTAGGTGACTTTTAGCTTTTTAAAACATGGACAGAACCAAACGTCAACTAACTTTTTAGAGCTTTGGAATAAAATCTTGATATTATATTATTAGTATCCTTTACAAAACTTGCTTGTACACCCTGTAGTCTTCTGAAAGAACCCCTCAAAAAGTTGGTAAAGATGCTTTTAGGACTCGAGAGACCAAAATTGCGACCTTTTTCAAGTTTCACTCTATCTGTCAAGTCCGATGATAGAAAAGATAATGACTTTCTCGCTTACTTGGCCTTTTTTGTTGCCAACTTTTAGAGTTCACAGGTTGACATGACAGTAACGCAGCTGCTTCTTCTAATAGTTTCTCGTGACTTTGCATCTCAGGATTTATATTTTATGCAGCAGGAAAACAGAAGACGTAACGTAAGTAGGAAATTGAGTTCTAATGTAGTTTGGCTACTTTTACTTTTCTGTTCTCTCATCCATTCATTTGAGATGTCAAAAAATGGAAAACTTTTCCCAAGGTTTTGTAGAACAAAAATTGAGGCTATATTTTACCAGGTCTACATACCACTTACAATTTTAGTATTCCTGTTGTACCAGTAGTAGACAAGAGAAAACGCAAATACAGCTTTGCCTGCGTTTTGGGAATCGTGCTTGGAATTCAAATTCACGAGAATTTTATCCAATATCCAACATCAAAACTCTTTCGAAAAATGGATTAGCTAAAGTGATAAACAGAGTAGGAAAATAGAACAAAAATGAGTTTGCTAAAGAATTCAATCTTGTTTTTCTCTCAATTGCCGTGTTTTTTTGTGACTTCAGTGTGCAAGCGAAGGCAGCTTTAGCAATATACTGTACATCTTGTTTTCTACAGGGTGTCCAAGCAAGTTAGTGAAGTTGTGTTAAGGGAATTTTCGTACCCTCACCTACCTTTTCTTTATGACATGATAAGGAGTAAGGACCCATAAATAAAAAGATCTTCTTAACTTCAAAAACATTCAGCTAACACAATTTAACTGAACTTTTATTAGCTTGAGAGTATTGCTCAGTAATATTCTATACTTGCCTGGACACCCTGTACTTCATACAAGTTCTTCTTCTTCTTCTGGCTACAGGCTGCAGACATAGAAGTAAATCTCCTAACCGAAGTTCCTCTGTTGTACTCGTCTCGCTTTCGTGGCCTCCAAAGAGACCGAGGCCGCTCCGCGGCCTCCAAATCCACAGAGCAGAGAAGGCCCCTCTTCAGTTCAAGTTCAAGCTCAAATATGAACGCAACACAAATAAGTTCTCACCATGAGAAAAATCACCACGCCACCATCTTGTTTTGGATCGAGGGCGTGGGCGTGGCCTCAGTGGGTGTGTTAGGCTTGTGTGTCAACTTGTTCGCCATTTGGAAATTGTCTTTCGGCTTGAGGAATAAAGAGAGACATGCTTTCCATCATTTACTCCTTTCCCTCTCCATTTGTGATTTGACTCATGTTCTTTTAACCTTTACCTGTTTTTCTTTGCCCCAATTAAGCAATGCTTACCGTTCCAAAGTCCTGTTTTATATGCTCCCTTTTGTTATTCCTTTGGCTCAAATGTCTTTATCCTGCTCAAGTTTTACGACTGTGGTAAGTAAAATGGATGTATTTTTCTCAATTAATTGAAATGGCAGAAAAAAACGAGGAAAACTAGGGATTTTGAAGAGGAGGATTTTACCAAGAGATAACTTTGAAAAACTCATCAGTCTAAATATCAATCTCAGTTCTCAGGTATAAATTGAAATCCCAATAGGACTACTTATGTCAATAGAAAGGCACAAATTGCATGCATGATAGACATTAGGCAAACATCAAATGTCAAATTATGTTGTAAACGCCGGTCATTGTTTTCTCATTTAGCTTATGAATCGATACAAGCTGTAGAACCTCGTTTATTTCTCCAAAGAGAAATCAAAGATTGCGATGCGAGCAATGCATTATTTAGATTACATTTGAGGTACAGGTATCATCATCAGTAATTTTCAGATGAATCTGAATCATTGATTGATGATCTTTCGGTTGACTTTGCTGTTCCCACAAGATTTACTGTGATTCGATATGTGGTGTAATACATATCTAGTACATACTAATGCATAATAATGAAAGTACAACTCAGGATACATGCCTTCTTAGCCTGTTGGAAAAGGGAGCAAGCCGCTGGGGAACCGGAAATATCCCAACGTGCCCAACATTAATAATGCAACTCTCCTAAATGGATATTCATGAATGTATTTTCTTTGTAGGCATTGACAGTGGAGCGATACATTTCGATATGTAAGCCTTTCCTCAGATACAGATTCGATATCAAGTCTTGGTATTACATCCTAACCGTTGTGACATTCTCAGTTATTTATAATACGCCTCGATTCTTTGAATGGATGACAATATCAGAACCCATCGAAAGACCCTGTCTGAGCTCATTGTATCAACAAGGTAACTTTATGTATTATTTAGGCATTTTCGTTGCTGTATCCATGGCAAGGATACAACAGGGAAAATGGATTCCATGCTGTTGCCAACAAAAGTGTTGAATAGTTAAGTACGTAAGAAGTAAGAGAGCAAAACAACGTACTAAACATTCCTCGGATGACATGTACCCAGTACATTTTGTGCCTATTTTATTCAGCTAGACTACAATATCGGAATGATGATGCGAATTTTCGTGCCAATAGTGCTGAAAATTCAATAGGTATCTCTACGTTTGTCCCCTACATGTTATTGTCACACAGTGTTTTTGTGTATTTATGGAAATCAGTAATGATATACTTGGCAGCATACAATCATAATAAGCTGTATTTTATGTACAATGTACCTTACATTCATTTTTTGAAACTATATTTTGGGACTTATGTCATGGGTACTTTAAAAAAAATTAGATTTTTTTCAAAGCACAAAAATTAATAAATGTATTGGACTGTATTTGGTTGTAAAACATTATGTAATAACAATCTAAATATGTATTTGCAGCAAGCTTCACTCCCCACCAAGTATCTCCAATGAATAATGATGATGAAAGTAGCCTGAATCCCAACACTTTCGACTTTCTCTTGCCAGACATGGACGAATTGAACGCACTAGATGATGCAGCATTACAACGCATAGCCAATTACGACGACAGCGCCTACGACTATGAAACGAGTTACATTGATCCCTCTTCAACTAGTACTGATGTAGATACTCCTGAAAATGACGTAGTAATGTTTGGAGATATGCACAACTGTACTGAGACCTTTTGGAACGTCTCCTTAGTCCCGAGGGCGCTCAGAAAGAATCCTACTTATGTTCTGGTAAGTAAACACTGTCTCCATATTTTGTTGATTCAGTCAGCCTTTGCCCTTTGGGCCTAGGGGCAGCATATGCCATATACTGAAATAGAAAGCTATATTCTGAGAGGACATAGTATTACTAAAGCTTCTTAAGAAGCTTTAATTAAGTATTACATTCTCTGGTGGATGAATAATACCGTAGATTGCCTATATAACGCCCCTATCCGAATTAACGCCATTATCCGAATTACGTCCACCTCAGAGCTCAATCTACATAACTTCATTTGTGAAAGGATGACAAGTACTCATTGTGACAACTGTGATACAGAATGGGTACATTTGCTGTGCACCATGTATCCATATTGCATTGCACTGTGATACCTAATGTACTCGTATTTCTTCATCTTCATGCTATGTAAAGCTAAAAAGCCAAGCTATCTGACACGTCAAGTGCCTCTTTGTCACCAGATAATGTCAGCTTTCCTGTCTCATTTTTCTCTCTCTCTATTTAGCTTTCTGAATGAAGTCTGTATTTTCTTCTTCATTGTATTTGTTCTTCTACGTTCCAGATCTACATCAACTGGATGAACTTTATCGTCAACCTAATGTTACCTCTGGGCGCTCTGCTCTTTATGAACCTGTCCATTTACAAAGGCCTACAGAAACTCCATGGCCACTCTTCCACAGATAACAAGGAAAGGAAAAAATCCAGTGTCGTCGACGTTGGAGCTTCTTTGCTCAACAATTCTGAAGAAGAAGAGGAAAGAGAACGTGATGCCAGATTTGCTCGCGCCTCAATTTTGATGGTAGTGGCCTTTGGCCTTTGTCACACTCCAAGACTCATTTCCAACACGGTTGAGATGTTTATTGACCATAAGGACCTTCCTGAAGTGAGTACAATTTTCTACTTTTTGACCGTGATTAGCGTAGCTGTCAAAAACCACCAAATTTTTACTTTGTACTAAAGTCTTGATTGCGCATAAAGGAAATGACACTTTATTTTGGTCGTTCTTCAGGAAAAACTTTGTGCTCCTACACCTCATTAGGGAAAAAGCAAACGTAAGCTGCTTGGCTAGGATTTTACCACATCCTCAGGATACGAACTGACGTAATGTGTCGTTGTCGCATCACATTTGCGACTCAACACTTCTTGAATACGATAGTAATTGTAACAAAGTAATGTCATTCATTCAAGAGCATGGCCCAAATTAAATTAAACGGTTCTACGATATAGAATATGTAGAACTATTTCTGAAATACTTAGAGCTGCAATCCTAGAAAGTAGAAACCCCCTAAGTATGCTAAGTATATATTATTTTCAGTTCTATCTCAATAACTATTTAGTCGGTACATTTTTAGACATAAGAGAAAAATAGTATACATTTAAACAGTAAAACATTTCTCTTTTCTTTGCAGTGGTTTGAAATCTTGGTGTGTGTCAATCATTTGTTAGTGACCATTAATTCCTCAGTCAATTTCTTGATCTATTTGATGGGATCCAAGAGGAAAACTCGTAACAAAGGTAAGACCTGCTTGTGTTGCACCTAAACTCTAAAACAATGCAATACAATAGCAACACTTGGACACATAACAGCATTGATGAAAAAAGAACTTTTAGGGCCAATGTGAGAAACTCTCACGGTCAGAAAGAAACGATAAACTTTGTGTCAAAAAAGCCCCGGCCCCAAAGTTGTAATAACCTCCTTTTGGTGTTCACTGTTGTATCATCATCACCCATCCAGTGTTAGTTGTC
This sequence comes from Oithona nana, assembly GCA_900157175.1. Lineage (NCBI taxonomy): Eukaryota > Metazoa > Arthropoda > Copepoda > Cyclopoida > Oithonidae > Oithona > Oithona nana. Next base: position 421,890 of record LT727895.1, read on the forward strand.
AGCACTTTTATGTTCCTTTCTCAAAATTTCACTTTACTTTTGCAGAAGACAATTATTACCAAGCTGTAGAAACCACAACTATAGAAATGAGGGACTTGAATAGCCGGAATCAACCTTGAAATCAGAATCTAAAGTCAATTACTACTAGTAATATAAGAAATACAATTTGGCACTGATCAAAAGAATTTGTTGGTTGACCTGAATTTTTCTCCCATTTTCCAGTTCCTACCACTTGTATAACAATGACGACCACTGTGTCAGGACCATCTTTTGTCACCTCGGTAAGGAAGTCTCCCAGTGTGGCGACCTCTGCCAGTACCAATCCGCATTCCTTATGCAGCAACGAACATCGGAGTCCTCAAAACTGTAGTAGTGGCCAAATGGTTACTAACCACAGTGTTGTCAACATTGAGTTGCGTTATATGAATGACCCCACCACCGTTACAAGTACCAATTACTCCCCTAACTCAGCCCTAACGATACCCTCACCCAACCACGGAGGCCCTCAGGAAGTATGAGATCAAAATTTGTCAGTCTAGAAATTAGGGTGACTTAGATTTTTCAGATTTGGCAGCAGACTTGATAAGAGTTGAAAAATTAGGTTAATGTGCAATAAAAGGCGCCCGGGTTCGAATAATCCATTAAAAATTTAGAAAAAACCCGCTTGAAAAAATCTCCCCCTTCTCAGTTTAATTTCATTTCCTATTTAGAAATATCAAAACAAATTTTGAAATCAGTGTCAAATGTGTAACTATTTTTAAGAGTCTGCAACTGTCTGCAAAAAATTCAAGTCACCCTACCTACAAGAAATAGATGCCCCTTAGTTAGCGGCATCAGCATTTTAACAATACTACAATATATCTATCTGAAATACAATATTCTTTAGATATGCCCGCCAGCGCTATCTTGTATGCTCATCAAAATGATGATGCCGTTTCATCGATTCTGGCCATTGGCCAACACCCACAACAACCAATTCAATCTTCGGTGTTCGATTGCCAATATTTCAGCAATCCGCGCGGTAACATATAACATCTTGGGAAAACATTTGATGCATCTTTTGCTGATGATATTCTTGTGGTTATGGTTATGGATATGTATGTTTAGCTTTGTAGCGACATCTAACCAAATTATAATATTATCGTCGGTGCGGTATTCTATACTCTCGTTGCTGTTTTACGAGCGACGACGCAAAGACTGGAAGTATTAGATTGCTGAATACTGACGAGAACCGGCTTTGAAATTCAATGAGGTCACTCCGCTTCTTTCTTAATGCCTGCTCCTCTGACTCTATGCTTCATACTTTTGAAACGTGAATTTCAAGCAGTTCCGACAAAATGGTCAATCTTGCGACGCTCAACCAGTTGCTTCATTGGCTAAAGTATACGGAACGCCGCGGGCCTCCAAACTCTTAATGATGCAGACGCATATATAGGATTTACGCCATTGTTTTGTTACAAAAAAACCAACAGACATAAAGTCATTAAAGTTTGAAACCAAGAATTCTCTATTTTTTCTTTTATAAAAAACGTGACTCGTTTGATTGAATCTTGAGCTCAAGAAGCTTGGGCTAAGGATTATGGGAAAATTGCCTACAAAAAGGTATTTTTTTTTTATCTTTTCACCATCCGGTTTTCTCATACTTTTGATTATTGTATGTATTGGTTCTGTATTTTCCGATACTTCGCATCGGTTTATGTATTACATTACCAATACATCGATGTTTTACTTTAGTCACTACTGTAGTAATTCTCCTATTCTGCCAAGAAAAAATGAAGGAATTCATGATTCAAATTACGCACGGCGGAACCCCATTTTAAAAACACTGAGAAGGTTTCATTAGTAATCGCAATGCAGTATTACTAACCTCTTATCATCATTTGAGGGTAGGTGGCCCAACTGCAAAAAAAAAAAAGACTTGACTTCTGAAAAGATAATGAGCACAAAGGGTCTTTTCGTGGTCGCTCTAATTCTCTCAAGCAGCTTACTACTATAGAGTCAAATACGATGCTACACGCAAATCGTGAGGGTGTGTTCATTTTACAGCTAGGATGAGTATTTCCGTATACTGCCCTGCCTCCTCTCTCATGATGACCGTTTCACACTGATAACCGCCAAACAAATCCTGGGCTGGACATTTTTCTCAAAATAGGGCTCAAAAGGCCGAAGGTCTTATTTCGACGACTCTCAAAATAAATGACAGATTATCTACTACTTAGGACTAGGAAAACGAGAATATACTTTAAATCCCAAGATTGTTTGTAGGCTCAAAATACGTCTATAACACAGTGGTTCAAAATTACTAAAATTGTCTCATTTTCATGTTAATTCACTTGATTTTTGCTTCACTGATCCAAATGCAAAAATGAAGTCTTCAAATTGCAATGACTAAAAGTGCATGCACAAGAGTAGCAGTGGCTATATCATGTCATCATGCCTATTTTTTACGAGTCTATCTATTACAATGTGATAAGTCATTTATCTTTTGAAATGAAGTTCAAGCCAGCTAGCCAAACATATTTTTTTCTAAATGCACAACTGTTGGGTAGGAAGTCATTTTTAGGTCAGAAGAACTGCGGCTTCATTGGAACTTTAGAAGGATGACCTTGATTATTATTAGCCTATTGTGTGATCGCCAGTTTTTGAAATGGGGTAGTGTAAACCTATAACTCTTAGAATTTTTAAAGTCAGTGTGATACATGTGACAAGTAGATTGCCACCTAATTCTAGTTCTTACAATTGTGCTGAATCAATTTCCTGCTGAGATGACACAGCATTTAAAGCATTGAGTTTTTAGTAGGAGGAACTCAATTGTGTAAAGAAACTGCATTCCTCTAACTTCCAAAGAGGCCTACTGAATAACTACTTGAAAACTTGAAAATAAGGCAATCTATTTCTACGTGCATCTTTATGTACATATTTCGTATCACGAATACACGATACTTGACATTTCAAGATTTACAGCTTTTTTCTAATAGTGAACTGAACAGTGAACACCCTAATTTTTCTAATAGTACCCTTTTTAGTGCTTTTCTAAGTACATCTTTATGTGCATATTTCGTAACACGATACTTGACATTTCTAGCTTTTCTTCAATAGTGAACACTCTAATATTTCTACTACATACACGAACACGTACACCTTTTTAAATGAGGAAACCTTTTTTGTGTTTTTCCAACACTGTGATATGTTCAATCATCTTATTCTATTCTCCTGCCTTTCGTAATTGTAAATCTCAGCAGAATACAAAAATGCACTGCTGTGCTTGCTTGATCCTTTACAAACTATAGAATTTACGTTCATTTATCACGTCTCTTTGAACAACAATCGCATCATCTTTCTTCTCAAAAGGAAGGGTCTAAGGAAAATTCTTCTCCTACCACTATTGCTTTTTTTTTGTAAAATGAGATCATTGATGCGGGTACCCTAGGCAGTGACACCAATATAAACGCAAATAAGATGACGACATAATAATGACTAGAGAATGTTTCTATTTTCTAATAAAAAAGCCAGATAACGATGCTAGACAAAATTACCACAGTTGGTCTGGAAACACGAGGACTCTAAATCTTGTCAGAATACATTCATGATTCAACACAATACAACAACCAAGAAAATTACTCATTAGAGTGAGTCAATTTTTCTA